>BLSH010131159.1:2574470-2600208 GCA_018402905.1 Glandirana rugosa | reverse complement strand
TCTCTCTCTGCTTTGTGCTGGGATCCCCCCACTCTCCTTCCTCTGTGGATGTGGAATGACTCAGTGGCACCCCCTCCCCATTCCCCCTCCCCATTCTCCCAAGGTAAAGGGGAAATTCCCAGATAGGTTGTCACCTTGCTGGGTCCCAGATGTTTTATTGGCTGCATATGTCTGATGGGTTAGGAGGGTACCCCGGAAGTGGTGCTGATGAACTGTGTGTTAGATCCGTGCATCTTTCTGCAGCTATTTTTATTGCTTGAATTTTTTTCCCATTATGGGCGTGTGTGGGGCCTCATGTCTAAGTTATGCCTAAGGCCTCACAATGCCTAGAGCCGCCTCTGAGCCGGCTTCTTGATAGTAGTCTTCATTAGCTTGAGAAAAAATAAAAAAGCGGTAGCAAAAATCTAAACCGCAGGTCCCATAAGGGAGCCAGGTCAACTCCTTGCACTAAGCATGTTAAAACTGATGTACTGAGCAGAGTACGGGGATTATATGGGAAGAGAGGACAGCCCCCTGGGAGGGGCCAGCTTGCTTTCTTTCTTTGCCTAGTTAACTCCTAATAGGATCTGCATATAACCCACATGTCAATGGAGAGCTGCGTCTGTCAGTGAACGTAGGAGAAACTGTCATTTTTCAGAGTTCTTCCTCTTCTAAAGCTAGACTTCAATTTTACTTAGTAATGTATGCTTGTTATAGTGGACTGCATGGAACAAATTGCCAATCTAAGCAGACGGGTACAGCATGCACAGATTTAGGAGAACTGGTCATGTGGCCAGAAGATTTAATGCAGTCTTTTTTCAACTTTCCATCTATTACATTTTCTGCCCTTGTTGTTTTAACTTTGGATAGTAAAACATTTTTTTCTGCCAGTAAATACCTTAGGGCCGCGGTTCACACAGGGGTGATCCAACTTCAGGCGCAACTTTGCTAGGCGATTTGAACACAACTTCAACATGGCTTCAGTGTGACTTTGGGCGACTTACAATGTGACTTAAAGCGACCTCCATCCCAGGGACTTTTCCTGTGGCCAATTAGAGAAGGGAGGGAGGGGGTTGCCTGGTTAATTCACTGGGTAAATTATTTTCTTTTTCCTGTAAAGTCGCTTCAATATAGATGGGGATCCAACTAGGAGGCAACTTCCATTGAATTATATGGGCACAAGTCAGATAGAAGTCGCCTTGAAGTAGTACAGGAACCTTTTTGAAGTCGGAGCGACTTCACTAGTGTACATTAAGAAGGCTCTCATTCACTTCAATGGGATTGCTTATGTCACGCGACTTGGAGCGACACAAGTCAGATCCCAAGTCACTGTAGTGTGAACCGAGCCTTATAGAGCCCACTTCCTGTTTCTTCTCTGGTCATTAGCCTAGGCTTATGACATCATGCGCAGCTCTCTCTCTCACTCTCGTGAGAGTTTGCCAGGAAGGGAGGGGGGATGAGTCATAAGAGGGCCAATGAGAGCTGCAGGACTGCAGAGCTGGAGGTGTGCCTCTGTGTGTCTTTGTAAATCCAGGAAGTGAACAGGCAGCAGCTTCAGCTGGATACAGCCAGACTTAGTGGAGGGAGATTTCTGCAGCATATTTGCCAAATACAGAATCACAGTATATATAAAATAATATGCAAAGTGGTCGGAGGGAAGCTTCAGAATGGCAAAGATGTTTTTATTACAAATTATGTGAGCAGACTGCAGTTGCTCTTTAACATTCAAAGCAAACTCACCCATTTATCCATGCCCCAGATGATGCCCAATTGGGCGAAAAGCGTTGGATGAGGCTTGGGTGCTGATCGCAGTTGTTTTTATTATTACCATTTTTTTTATCTTGTTATTTGCTGGCTTTTATGACTATTTGTACACCTAATCCAATAAAAGATGTTTTGGATTTACATTATGTGGAGTTTTTTCTCCATCCTTACTACATGTTATTTGACGGTGTAAGAGAAAATAGCGGAGTGATTTTTCCTCCCCCTCCATCTGCGGGTCTAGTGGATTGGTCGGCTAACTGGTGTCGGTTCCATCAGTTTGATCGCAAGGTGGTGATCTGTTGGGTATATGCCACACAAGTCCGATTGATTTGCTGGCCATATGGTCATGTGGATCCAACCTTTCTGGTAAGCAGACATCTTGGCATTCCCTGTCGGTGGTGGTATTGGTGAATCACAGAAGTTGGATACATTGCATTGCACTGGATATATCTTCGTTGAAGTTTCTTCACCCTTGGGACTTTCCACTAGAGACTCTTTTTTTCATTCTAATTATATATATTTTTTTCATGTTTATTGTAGTATGCACTGTATTTATATGTATGAGACATTAGCACATACTACTAAAGCATGACCCTCCTGCTTGTGGTTGTTCACTAATTAGTTTATGATATGTTTTTAGCGCAGCACTGACTTTTTGAACTCCCATTTATCCATGTATCCATGCTTTATTTTGTTGAGAAATCACTTTAAAAAAAAACACCCCCCAAGCCTTTCTAGCTGCGGCCATCTTGAGTAAGGGCAGATGATTCATGGTGGCATTTACTTTCTGGCATGCAGGCAGGAGGGTGTGCTTAGCTGAAAAAGCCCTTCTTCCCCTCCTTATGATGAAAGAAAAAAAGGCCCATAAAGACTCCTGGGATGTAACGGAAGAAAATGTAGAAATAGAAATGAAAAGTTAAAAACAATTAAATATAATATACCTTCCTATCCATTTACTAATGCTAGCAGCATAAGGCTTAAAATTGTTAATGTTGTTTGAGAAAGTAAAGTTCCACTTTAAATAACAATTAACCGCTTGCCTCGTGCCCTCCTGCAATGTACTGCGGGCAAGCAGCGGCTGTAGGCAAAAAGATGTAACCTGTACGTCGCTGCCCACTTCTGGGATTAGGACGTGCACGCGTCAGATGAGGACAGCGAGGCAGAGACAGAGCAGGAAATACCTGTCTGTCCTGACAGTAAAAAAAAAAAGTCGGCGAGACAGAGCCAGCGGAATTGATGTTGCGTAGGCTCAAACACATATGTATCAAGCTTTGATGCGAGTAATGGAAACTCAAGGGAAGTTGCAAGGGCAAAGATTTTAACCAGGAGGATTGAAGTCACTCCAAACTAAGGAGAGGAGATGCTTTGGATGTGGGGAAACTGGGCACTTCAAGGCTAAGTGCCCCAAAGCAGGAATCAGTTTGGAGTTGCTTGAAGGAGTGTTAAAAGCGTTACAGAAGATACTTTTCTTGAGGAAGGAGGGAAACTTTCAGGGACCTCAGTGAAGGAGCCAATTGAGTGTCCCAGTTAAAAACGGGGCTCCAAAGTTCTCAAAGAGTCAAAGGAGAGGCGGTGAGCAAGGTCTTTCACTTGCCCCTCTTCTTCTTTGCCTGCACTCAAAAATTAGCCACTCGGGAAGGGGAAAAAGACACAAGAGGTCAATGCACCTCCTCCCAGTCGAATCATCACTGGGACTTCACGACTGCCAAAGAAGTTAGTTAGGGCTCAGAATATAGAGTCCCAAGCGAGAAACTTGCCGAGAAACTTGGTAGGGCCTTTTCCAATAGTTTCACTTCAAGTAGAAGGGATCTACACCAAAGTATTACTCCATACTGGAGCCCAAGTGACGCTACTGTATAGGTATTTCTATGACAAGCACTTGAAGTATACCCCATTGTGTAAGTTGGAAGAGCTAGAAATCTGGGGTATTGGTACCCAAAAGTTCCCTATTAAGAAACATTCGATCATTCATTGGCCGTGAGGCCAGAAACATTTGACACATTGGCAGTTGTCTGCTCTCGGCCCTCTGGGGCAGGGCAGAATTCCTTGTTGATAGGAACAAACACGGATCTTGTGAGAAGAGTACTCACTCTGTTGGCTGTGAAGGGTTCCATTGTGGACAAGATTCACCCCCAGCTAAGGCAGGCCTTCCAGCGTGTAGTGCAGGAACAAAGAGCACCCACAAAATGGAGTGGGAAGATTGTGGTAGTTGGGCACTCGGGAGAGAACTTTGCAACCAGGAAAGAGAGTCTGAAGGGCCACCATCAAGCTGTCTTGGGATCAGCCGGTTCCCTATGTGGTGTTGGAAGCTGACCTATTGTGAGGAAGAAACTGGGATAGAGTTGGTCTCCAAAATTGTGCCTACAAGGATGTTGCGAAGAATGGGGGGAGAATCCCTGTCAGTGTTCGAAACATTACCAGTCAGCCTGTCAGCCTGAAGCCTCACATGGTGATAGGGAAAGTGAGTGCAGCTACTCCTGTTACGGCGGGCGACTTGGTACTAGGGGACCTCGGAAGAGAACCCCATGTTTGGCATCCCAATTTTTCCACTAGATGGGGAGAGAGGGTTAGAGCTCAGCTAGCCAGGTGGGAAGAGATATTCTCTAAGAATGGCTGATGTAGGTTGTGCTAAAAGTGCACAACATTGAATTTGACTGAGCGAAGACAAGCCCTTTAGAGAGAGAGCTCGGCGGATGAGTGACCTTGAATATCTCCGGGAGCAGTTGGCCGAACTGAAGAAATCTGGGGTCATTAGAGAATCCAGGTGCCCTTACGCATCTTCCATTGTGGTGGTGCGCAAGAAAAATGGAACCATTCGATGTGCATTGATTATAGAACGCTGAACCGAAGAACCATCCTTGATCAGTACACCACACCCCGCATAGAGGATGCCTTGCAATGTCTATCTGGGGCAAATTGGTACAGCGTGTTGGATCTGAAGAGTGGATACTACCAGATACAGATGCATCCTGATGACTGAGAGAACACGGCATTCATTAGCCCGTTGGGATTCTTTGAGTTTGATCGCATGCCACAGGGATTGGCAGGTGCCCCAGCCACCTTTCAGAGGTTGATGGAGAATACGGTGGGAGACATGAACTTGATAGAAGCGCTTCTGTATTTGGATGATATCATTGTGTTTGGCAAGATGCTAGAGGAGCAAGAAGTATGACTCGAAAAAGTCTTCCAAAGACTTCAAGCAGAGGGGTTGAAACTGTCGTTGGAGAAATGTAAATTCTACCAGATGTCAGTCACCTATCTGGGACATGTGGTTCAGCCAACGGAGTAGCCACAGACCCACAAAAACTGGAAGCTGTTACCTCTTGGCCTCATTCAAGGACTGTTACAGAGTTGAGGTAATTTCTAGGATTTTGCTCCTGCTGTAGAAGATTTGTGAAGAACTTTGCACAAATTGCGCAGCCTCTGAACTTAGGGGAGCCCAGGCAGTTGGGACCCAGGAGGCCACGTGAGTATATTCAGGATCAATAGACTTCGAAGTGTGAGAAGGCTTTTAGATGAGAGCCTCACTGAAGCTCCAGCCTACACTGATCCTTCTAAGCCTTATGAGTTGCATGTGCATGCTAGCCGAGATGGGCTACGAGGAGTTCTATATCAGGAAATGAAAGGGAAGCTTCGTCCGATAACCTATGTGAGCTGGAGTCTCACTCCCTCTGAGAAGAACTATCTTGTGCACAAGTTAGAGTTCCTGGCCCTCAAGTGGGCACTAGTGAACAAGCTGCGAGACTACCTATATGGAGCTATGTTTGTGGTCAAAACGGATAACAATCCTTTGACCTACCTGTTGTCTACTGCTAAATTAGATACCACTGGGCATCAGTGGTTGGCACGCTGTTTCAATTCAGGAAATAGGAATAGAGATAGGAAATAGAGATGCAGATGCTCTATCTCAAAGACCGTATGTTTCAGATGATGGTGCAAGGAACTGGGTTCATTTGACTCCTGAAGGAGTTCATGCAGTGTGCCAGGGAGTAGAGCATCAGCATAAGGGGGCCACAGGAGCTAAAGTCGTGGGAGTTACCCCTGCTCGAGTGCCTTGGTGTTACTGTGATCTGACTCAAGTGCGTAGTCAAGAACTGCTTCAGCTGACAAAGGAAGACTTGAGAAGGGATCAGCATGAAGATTCACTATGCAACCTTGTTAAGAAGGCATTGGTAGCTCAAGATTCTCAGATTCTGTTGACAGTGTAAAAGTAGTTTACAAAGAATGGGAAAGAATGCAGTTGGAAGACAGTATCAAATACAGGAAAGGCCCATCCAAGGAACCAGAAGATGTTTCTTCCTGAAAAGTACAGATTGATAGTGTTGACAGCTCATCATGATGACCACGGACATTTGGGGCCAGATAGAACCCTTAAGTTAGTTAGAGACCGTTTCTATTGGCCATCCATGAGGGCCGAAGTTTAAAGTTATTGCCACTCTTGCATTCAATGTATCCAAAGAAAGACTTTGCCTGGTAGGGCTGCCCCAATGGGCCATCTACAAAGTCAAGGGCCAATAGAACTGGTGTGTATTGATATCTTGTGTCTAGAACCTGACCTGAGTGGGCAAAGTAATGTCCTGGTTGTCTAAGTATATAGAGATGAAAGTTATGGCGCTTACTCTTTAAATAAAAATTCATAAAATAATCAATAAATTCATAAAGTGCATAAAGAATTCATACAGCGCATAAAAGTTCATAAAGTGCATGATAATTGCATAAAGACTATATCAAAAAAGCCTCCCTTTAGTGGGGGACAACAACACAGTCCAATATATATGACATCAAAGATCTTCAATAGCAAAGGAAGTAAAGGCTGCCCATCCACCAAGTGAAAGAAGGTGTCCTCTTTAAGGCTTATCTTCCTGCATATTGGGGTGCTCCACCACCACACACGTGTGTACTCTAAACACTCACCAGATACGTTAGATAAACTCGCATTTTGGCCTTAAGCCACAAGCCTGGCAGGTTCTCCTTCACTATACAACACTAGATGACTCCGTTTGTGCAAGTTTTCCAATAATTCCTTCCAGACTGTGTTCAAACATTTACTCTCATGAAAGACAAAGAAACATCTTCATAGCGCAACTCTATTTATTTAAAACACTATATGCATAACATCAAATGATTGGCAACTCACATTAAAAAGTGCTGCCGCCTACGCTACTTCCGGTTCCGATACTTGGAATGCACGCCGTTCGTTCCCACCCTTGAAGGCTGATCGTGTTGCTGCTGGCATACAGCACTTTTTAATGTGAGTGCCATTACCTGCCAGGCTTGTGGCTTAAGGCCAAAACGTAAGTTTATCTAACGTATCTGGTGAGTGTTTAGAGTGCACACGTGTGTGGTGGTGGAGCTCCCCAATATGCAGGAAGATAAGTCTTAAAGAGGACACCTTCTTTCACTTGGTGGATGGGCAGCCTTTACTTCCTTCGCTATTGAAGATCTTTGATGTCATATATATTGGACTGTGTTGTTGTCCCCCACTAAAGGGAGGCTTTTTTTATATAGTCTTTATGCAATTATCATGCACTTTATGAACTTTTATGCACTGTATGAATTCTTTATGCACTTTATGAATTTATTGATTATTTTATGAATTTTTTTTTAAAGAGTAAGCGCCGTAACTTTCATCTCTATATACTTAGTCAAGCGATGGGGATTCTATCCCCATATTGATAGTAAGCAGAAATACTCTTATATATTGTTGGTTTTGCGTTACACATGCACTTGCACTTAGCATAGTGGCGCCATCCTTGTACATTTGTACCACTTTAATGTCCTGGCTGTGACAGATCATTTCACCCGCTATGCTCAAGCTTTCCCGACCAAAGACCAACAAGCCAGTATGGTTTCCAAAACTTTGGTGGAGAAGTTTTTTGTTCATTACAGCTTACCTCAGTGTCTATGCTTGGATCAAGGTCGGGATTTCGAGAGTAAACTGGTAAAACGGTTGAGTGAACTGCTGAGTGTTCAAAATTCCAGAACCACCTCTTATCATCCCCAAGGTGATCCACAACCAGAACATTTCAATTGTACCCTGATATATATGCTGGGAACACTACCTTTAGAAAACAACATTGGAGAGACTACATTGCTGCAGCGACTTTAGAAGACTGAATAGCTTGCCCAAGTTTGCTTATAATAGTACGGCGAATGACTCTACCGGGTACTCTCCTTACCGGTTGATGTTCGGGAGGGAAGCCCATTTACCTGTGGATCTAGCCTTTGGAACGCCCCTGGATCACAATTCTCAGGCCTCTTATTGAGGATATGTTCATAGGCTTTGAAGAAACGTGAAAACTGCTTATGAGAGACCCAAGGAAGCATCCACTGCTAGAGAACAAAGAAACAAAAGGAACCTTGATCTCAAAGTGAGGGTTCAGAACTTGCAACCAGGAGACCAGTTACTGCTTTGCAATTTGGGAGTGCCAGGGAAACGCAAATTGGCCGATCAATGATGCTCTCAACCTTACATCATCTGCAAATGGCTACCTAAGCTTCTTGTTTACCAAATTTGCCCAGAGGGGAAGGCCAGTCCACTCAAGACCTGGCATCAAAACCACCTCCTGCCCATATCTGGGGCCGTTCAGGTATCTTCACCCCCTTGTTCTGATACACCTCGCTCTCCTACTTTGAAGCCTAAGACCCGTCAGAATCCTTCATCTACTTTACAAGAGGAAGAAGAGGAGGAGAGTGATGAGGAAGAGCTAACTCTTGACTGGTTATGGATTTCCCTGCTCGAGGATACCACCAGAGTCTCTCAGTCCCCATTGGAAGATATGGGTCACATCTCTCAGCCCCAAAGGGTAGAACATCAGCCTTTTGAGACAGAGAGTTCTATACCATCCCCTGCGAGAAGAACTGGAGGGGTCAAACTGTAACCGGCTGACAACTCTGGAGTACAAGATTCTAAAGAAGTTCCAGCCCCCTCCACTCGTGACACAAGAGAAGAGACTGTTCCAGAGAAGGTGGAAGAACCAGAGCCTGGTTGTAGCTTTTGAGGTCTGAACTGTAAGTCTGAAACTTCAGATAACATATATTCAAGACTTAGATGGGAAATCCATCCACCTAACAGACTAACATATGACCCTCTGGGAGAGAACTCTGATGAACTCATTTCTGCAGCCAAACGCTCTAGTCAAGTGCCAGCTCTTTCTACCGAACCTTTGGTAGAGGATGACTCTGTTCCACCCCCTGACACTACTGGGTGGGTCACTAATCTATTACTGGCCTGTCACCAGCATGATTTAACTTTGTCTGATGATCTGTATAGTTTACTATTGGAAAATCCGTCTATTAGTCAGCTATTTACTTCTGTAGATTCTGGTTAGCAGATTTATTATTTGCGGATCTTTAATGTGTTAATTAACAAATATTTGGTGGTAGTGTATCCTGTCTTTGGGGACCAAAGACTTCTAATTGGGGGGAGGATGTACCTGGGAGCAGACTACAGCTATCTGTCTTTTCAGACTTGCCTTCTGCTCCCAGACTGTTTCTGTATCCCCCTAGTGCTGGGCTTGGATTACTGACATCACACTTCTGAGCCTAGAGGAAAGCATTGTGGGAACTGTAGTCTTCTGAGCAGACATCACTGAACTGCAGAATTGACCATGGACCACACCTCCCAGCTAGCCATCTACTCCAAGGGAGAATTATGGGAGAGAATATAAAGTGATCTGCCAGGCAGGCCCATGCTCTCTTTCTTCCCGGGTCCCATTGTGTGAACACCATTTTGCTGCTGTGTGAGAAGACTGCGGCCTACCACGCAGTACACAGCCTTACAGCTACAGCCCAAGTGGGTCAGACATTGCACGCTACCTGAGGGGGGCCCCTGCAGCATCGTTGAAAGCGTCAGAGCTGGACAGCTCACTGATTCAGCAGACCGATCGCCATCTCTGCCCGCATGCAGTAAGGAGAATCGTTTGATCGTTCAGGAGGTTACCGAACGTTCTTGGGATTGGTGAGAGGGAACTTGCCTGAAACATATCCAGTTATCAGCCTGCTACCTGCATTACTGAGATCAGTCTGCGATGTAGCACCACTGACAGTCTGCTGTACAGAGATAGGGAAAAGTTGTCCTCATCTGAAGTCAGTTAACTTGGAGTATCCCATCCATTCCCTACTCCTATCCAAGTTCTACAACAAAGCATCAAAATTTCATCCCCTAGACTGGTCATTGGAAAACGAGCAGGATTGTGCGTGCACCTGACAGTGTGAAAATCCATGGTGATTGGCTGCAGGTCAGGATAATCAGAGGGAGGCCCAGGACAAATATATCTAAATCAGCAGCTCCTTTGGGGGTACTGCTACACACATATTGCCAGGAGTCCAGAAATATTCCTCTGGCATACAGTCCATTGTGCCCATTGCCTAACATGGAGGATTTCCTCTAATGTTTGTTTGTGGAAAAAGACCGGAAATGCAATGAGGATGAAGCATTGTGGAATTTGTAGTGTGGTAAGAAGAAACAGCCAGCAGACTCTGGTATAAAGGCCTTAATTTCCCATCGGGCTTTACTGCATTGGAGACTTCTGGGAGGTGTAATGCTTTGTGGGAAGGACTTATTTAAGGGGGAGGAGGAGCTGGCTCCAGTCTCTTGGGACGGCGTGATCGATCCCTTGAGGAACCCTGTGTGCTTCTGTGACTGGAGCTAGGCCCGCGGCCTACTTACAGCGTTTCACTGAATTTTTTGCAGGTGACCCAGCTAGCTGCCGCTCTCCAACAACACAGTGAGTGACCAGCGGAGCCATCCTATTCTCATCTAAGTCTGGATTCAAGCTGCAGCAGCCATCACAGCAGTCGCATCTGTTGATCCAGGAGAACTGCAAGGAGTGCAGTGGATGTTGTCTACCTCCCAGGCGAAAGCAGTCAGTGTGAACTAACGGTCCCAGCATTACCATCATCCTCATCTGAGTGCCGGATCTTTTGTCTACATACAGTCCTTTGGTTTTGGTGAGCGGGCTCAGGCCCACATATAAGAGTACTAATACTGTTTATTTAGCATCCTTTTATTACATCTTGGATTACAGTTTATATACACTGGATTGCCATTTGTGACCAGTTTATTCAGGAAGTCAGTGATCACTGAAAGGCTATTTAGTTTAGTGGAATATAGCCTCTTCTGGGCCTCATCTCAAGGATTGGAAGGACACAATGTTCTCAGGTACCTAACTTTAATAGCCGGCAGAAGATTGCTTAAATTTTGCAAGACGGGATTTATGCAAATACATCTACTCATCCTCTCCCCAGTCATATACTCAGGGCTATTTACTTGGTATTACTTCATCTCCTAAGAACACTGTAAGCTAGAACAGGAGAATTTAAATAGAAATTCAGAGTTATCTGGTATGATTATACAACACTAATTTAACTACTAATTGGTTATATTTCATATGTGCATTTTATAGAACATTGTCATTTGTGTTACAATCCATTGAGTGCTACCAATTTACCCTTTGGGTCATATATTTTTGTATAGGGTCTTACTGTATTATTTTTCTCCGGATTTTCAGTAAATATTACTAAATCACCTTTTTCTCAGTGAACCCTTGGGTATTGTTTAAACTCAATTGGAGAAATTATATCTTGCAATTATTATTGTTGTTTGAGAATACAAGGAGTTGCGGAAGTTACCAAATTAACTACTCCTTTTGTTCGCCAGAATTATAAGGTTAACTTGTGAATGTGAAGGATTGTGATATTTATGTCAACAATTTCTTTTAATTAATAATTCTTAGATGAGTGGCCTATATTTTTGTTACTTAAAGGTTGTCATTTCTTGCAGAAACAAGAATTAAGTAAACATTTCTAACTCTGTGTTGTGGTTTCTCTCCATTACTGAAAGAGTGTGCTTCTCAATTAAACATTACAATATGAATGAACCCAGAGTGTCAGGGGTGGTGGAGGACTCTCAGAAAGTGGAGACCCTAGGGGGAATTGTTTCTTTAAGCAACCCTCAAGAGGGCAGCGCTACACACACAACATATCAAACTGATTATAAGGCCAATATTAACCACTTGCCCTCCGGAAGGTTTTACCCCCTTCATCACCAGGGCATTTTGTGCTATTCAGCACTGTGCTAATTTAAATGGTAATTGCTCAGTCATGTAACACTGTGAAAATGAAATTTATATCATTTTTTTCACACAAATAGAGCTTTCTCTTTTTGGTATTTAATCACCATTGTTTTGTTTTATTTTTTGCTATACAAATGAAAACATACAGAAAGTTTTAAAAAAGAAAAAAAACAAATAATCTTTCTTCATACATTTAGACAAAAATGTAGTCTGCTACATTCAAATCAGTGTACATTATTTAGTCTGTGTGACAGTTATAGAGTCTCCAAACTATGGTACATATATTTGGAAATGTACCAATCCTAGTGCACTGACAGCCTATCTCAGTTCTTGAGGCCCTAAAATGCCAAGACGGTACAAATACCCTTTTTTGAAAGTTGACAGTACAATGTAATTAGTAAGAGGCATGGCGAATTTCTTGAAGTTGTAATTTCTTCTTAAAATTTTTTGGAACATGAAGAAATTAATTAAAACTTGAGTCTTTTTCGCATTTTTTTTTTTACAAACTTTCACTAGTGCAGTACAACATCATCATATGACTGATGCGGGGGTAATCAGGGATACTGACTGGTGGAAAAAAAAAAAAATGAAATAGTTTTTTTATTCAATTTTTTGAACATTTTATTTTTATTTTTTACATACTGTCATCGAAGTAGTTCAGTGTCACCGTAGTGACATTTTACTACTCAGGGGTGATCAGGGATTTTTTTTTATTACACTGTTAGTGCTTATAACAGTGATGATCACTGTTATAAGCAATGTTTTAACTGTCATATATAGCATTGCTGTAGTGAGAAACTGCTTTTGACATCCTTACCACTTGTAAAAGCCTTGTAAGGTCTCCCTACAAACGGGCTATGTGGCTAAGCTCTTAAGAGCACACAGGATTTCTGACAGCTCAAAAGGCATTTTGCCGTACTGGCAGCATTTTTAAAGAGATATACAGTATGTATGATGTCCGTACTGTTGCATTAGACTCCCGCCGAATCTATCGGCCAGCACTCTGAACACCATGTCTGATACGCAGTGGCGGCTGGTGCTCAATATTTTGAGGGGGGCGGCAAACTAAAACCACCACTCCACGTGGGAGAGGGATGGGAAGGCAGCAATCAAATGCCTCCTTACCTTAGGAGCCAGATGACGAGGATCCTGGGTAGGGCTGCTGCTCCGGGGTTGTTGCTTTTCCTCCCAGGAAGTTGGTCCTGAGACCCAATTGGCCGGGAGTCCTAAGATCCCTGGCCAATCAGGTCTCAGGACCTGCTTCCTGATTGGCCAGGAGGAGAATCTGGAAGACAATAGCGAATATTCATTCGCTATTGTCATACAACTGGGTGGGCTCAGAGTGCAGTGCACTGTGCCCCGAGCCCTCCTTTTTATAAGCCAATTAGAGCCTCAGGCTCTAATCATATGCTTCAAAAAAAAACAAAAACATTGAAATCCATGCACCCTGCATGTAAATTAGGGGCTGGGCGCATGGATTAGGGGGGCGGCGACCCTGCACCCCTAATGGATGGGCCACCACTGCTGATACATTTGAAAGCCTTTTCTATTGAATTTTCTTGGCAATTTTTTTTACAAGGTAGGTCACCAGGCCTTTCCTCACCCTGCTCAATTGCTCAGGTTCAGGACTTTAAAGATTAAATAGACATGAAAATGTTTAGGTATTATATATTGAATTGTTTCCCCTGATCTTGAAAGGCAGTGTTTAATTTTGGTAAATATAAAAATGGCGCTAAACCCGCGATTCAAAGGGACAGGTAACCACCTATCCACTTGAATAATGAGGTAATAGGACTTAAAAGGTATGCCTACCCTCCAAGTAAGGAGAGTCAACACAAATGAAGTGAACACTAAATGCAAACAATAAACAGTAATGGAGATATAAACAAATGAATCTCAATTGTAAAAGTGTTCCGGAAGGAGAGAAATATGTGGAGACCAAAGTCCTGAAAGTCTGTGCTCCACAGAGAAGTGTAGATAGGTAATAGATAAAATATATACAATGAAGTGAAAACAAATAATAGGGAGGATTTTGTTCCCCTTGGGGGATTATGCGGTGCTGTGAAATTGATCAAAAACCAATGAAGTTTTGTGTAAAACAATAAATCTTTATTTTGTTACACTCTCCAATCTCTTTCTTCTTTTTTTCTCTTTTGAAGCCGTTGTGCTAACATATATAGCCAGGACCATTTACATCACCTGCAGTTGCCATATAGCTGGGACGAAGTTATCTGCACCTTGGCGTGTGTATATGCTAGACCCCACTGATTTGGGTGAGTTTAGCCTTTGGTTCCATGGACATGGTTGGGGATTGGGTTGGGATGAGTGGGGGCTTGCACATGAAGGATTTGGAAAAATGTACCATACAGGTGTACCAAGCATTGACAGTACTAATTACCAATATTTTTTGATTAAAATGTATTTCATTGTTTCCAACTAGAGCTTGGAGGTCAGCATAATCCCCTGAAGAAGCCCATGGGGGTGAAACCGGTTGGGATAACAGCTGACTTAAGCCAGTAGATTGTATGGCTGTGCTCCTTCCATGTAATATTTGGAACACTTTTGATTTTATTGTTTATGTATAACAAATCAATGATTACTTTGTCAAAATAAAGATTTATTGTTTTACACAAAACTTCATTGGTTTTTGATCAATTTCACAGCACCGCATAATCCCCCAAGGGGAACAAAATCCTCCCTATTCTATTGACAATTGGGATGAGGTGCCATAAATTATTTAGGCTATATGCCAAAAACTGATCAAGGAGACATCGAAATAATCTACTGAAAACAAATAATATAGTCCAATTTTCCAATGTGAAAATATCAAGGTGACACTGATGTCGTGATCATAAATTTCTACAAAGAGCGATGAACAATGGTGAACAGTATATGGACATGAACGTTCATCTGGTTGATCCAATAATAAGGGGAATCGAGGCTTACCAGAAAGTAGATGTATTCACGCCAGAATATAAGAGGTCGGGGGGACTTTCCTCTTCAAACCGGTCTCGTCACACTATCCCGGGGGGGGTCCAGACGTTTATGGGGTGGAAGCGCGTCACGCAATCCCCTACGACCTTGGGTCAGGTGCAGCTGAGATCTCCAGAGAATGGCCTCCTATCCACTGCTGCTGGTTCTAGTGGTACTGGGATTCCAGTGATGCCAAATCATGATGAACCATTAGTTGATACAGGTGCTATTCCTCCAGGAAATGTTGCAGAGCCAGTTTCTCTCAGTCCCTCTAACACAGCACAAGAAAAAAAATTGCAACTGAGGGTCCCAGGGAACTGTCTCAAACAGTGGTCCTTAGGCGTCCAAGGAGAAATATTCACCCTCCCAGTTATCTCAAAGACTTTGAGGTCTGTGTCCATGAAATGCAGCCTGACAGAGCTGAGAGGGAGATTCAGATTTTGAATTGGATCCAAATCTGCTGTATACTTTTTGGAAATTACACATGCAATGATGACAGATGGCATTGAAACAATGATTTCAGATATCAACAATGTGGATATATACTGTGTATGATCATTTTATTACCTTAAAGTGATCCCTTATTAAGAAAAAGAAGGCTGCCATCACTGACCTCCTTCTGAAAAAAGGAGTCGCACAGAATTGAATGGCAATGAAAATCACATTGTCTTCAATGGTGCATGTTCACATCAATGCAACTCAGTGGGGCAATTTTGGAAAAGGTTCCTGCACTACTTTGGTGTGGTTTCAGCACCAAAGAATATGCAAAACATATCCAAGTTGCACTAAATAATAACGCTGTAAATCTCATTAAAATTGGATTGCAGCAGTGTGAATCTAGCCTAAAGTGGATATAAGAAATGAAATGCCCTTGGTATAGGCACTTTACTGGCTGGGGCAAATCTGTCAACTGTCCCTGATTTCCAGTATCACACTTCTTGGAAATGGTAAGAGCAGTAACAAGAAAACATTAAAATATATTTAATATAGAAAAAAGAACGTCAGTAATGAAATGCAATTTCAAGAGCAATTCAAGGCAACAAGTGAAATCAACCACCAGTGGACTCTTATAGCTATTCGGGGACTTTTAGCTGTGAGGTAGGTGGAATTAATTATTGAATCTGTACTGGTTACTGTCCTTCATCTCTGCTTCATATTCAACTTTTCAAGTCAACATTTCAAGCAGCTCCACTGAAAGTAACACTGATAAATTAGTCTTCCTGCATGTGAGGTACAGGTATACTTACCTTCTCAGGGGGTGGCAAGTTCTAACCTGACTGTCTGCAGTGTCCTGAAATGACATAGGGGACAGCGGGTGCAACCACAAAATGCAGTAGAAGATCAGGCATCCAGAAGATTTGAACATTATCTAGCCATCTTAGTTCTTAAAGATCTCTCCACCCATCAGAAAGGTATGTATTATACTTATTTTGCAAGGGGCATCATTTGGATCTTTTGTGATGAAAATCTCACACAAGGCTCTGCTTTGCTCCAAGTTCTTCTATATGTCATAGTATTTTATCTATTGCAGGACTATGGTGGATGCAGAGAGAAAAGAAACTGTATAGACCATGAGGATGGATGAGTTGCTGTATTCTTCTTGACCAAACACAGCAAGTTGGGGGTCTCTGTACATTTTCTTGACACATACATGAAGGTTTTCGAAACTCAGGACCATACCTGTCAAATGTCTAAGATGGGAAAGTAGGAAATCTTTTAGGCCTAATATTAAAAAAAATATATGTGTCAAATACCCCCGGTGGGGTTGCTGAGCATAAACAAGTTATCCCAAAGTAGTACAAGGCTGCCTGCCACAGACACAGTTCCAAGCACACCGACACACAGGCTCAGTCTAGGAGATGTCTTTTTGTGGATTTTATTTGCAGAAAGCTTTAACAGGAGAGGGATTAAGGTACACAATACTCCAAAACAATATCAGAAATCAGTAGGAGGACAAACTTCTTAGCACAAATCCTATAGGAGAGAGCAGCAGGCACACGAAAGTCCCAAACTCTTACTCACAATGTCCCAGGAGCTGTCTACCACCCAGCGTCCACACGACACTCTTCAGTGAGGGAAGCAAAAAGATGCTTTTCCAAACCAGGACTCCCATAGCAATGCCCTCTAGCAAGTCACATTATCAATCTTCTCTAGGCCCTCAACCCAACACCAGCCGAAGCCCAAACTGCTATTGTCTCACACTTAGCTGCCTCCCAGGGGCAGCAGCCCCAGGAGAAAGGGAACCCTCCTAGCTGAGTAATAAGAACACTGCCCAAGCCTCCCCAAACATTTATCATCTCTCCAGTCACCTTCCAGGCACCCCCTTCCCAGGGATTAGCTGGGGTCTGATAAATACTCATAAATCAGTGGTTAACCCTCCTATTCTATTTTCTGGAAGCATTCTCGGAGGGTATACGGGGGTAATCAACCACTGACCTTAGGAAAACCCCGACTAGACCCAAAAGCAGATCACCACTGAGTACAGTGAAGTAAAAACCTAAAAAAAAACCTAAGGCTACATTCAAACAAGCGGTTAGAGCTGGTGAGAATTGTAGCAGGGGGAATTGTCTGATTCCTGCTGAGGTTCTCAGTGGCTCTCAGCAGGTGGGTGTGGCCCTGTTTACAATAATGACAGATTAATCATTGGCCGCATCTATTCGCAGCTCTCTGCACAGCCAGCAATTACCTGCAGTGATAGCTGCTGGGCGCAAACAAAGTTCATCCAGCAGCAATCACCGCAGCTAATCGGTGGATGTGCAGACATCAGTGAGTAGCTGCCAATCTGTCATTATAGTGATCGGGGCCAGTGGCTGCACCTACCCGCTGAGATCTGCAGCAGGAATCTCTGATTCTCTGAATCCCTCTGCTACTATTCGCACAGATTGTTGCAGGGTGTTACATATATGTTCTTGCTACACCCATGTCGGACTTCCATAATTACTTAAAAAAAAAAAAGAAAAAGGCTGTTATTCATGAATATACTGTATTCCTGACATCACAATATACATCAACAGTTTAGTTTTTCACCACTTCAATACCAGGCACTTTTACCCCCTTCCTGGCCAGGCCAATTTTAAGCTTTCAGCGCTGTCAAACTGAATGACAAATGTGAGGTTATGCAACACTATACCTAAATGACATTTTTATCATTTTTTTTTTCACACAAAAAGAGCTTTTTTATTGTATTTAATCCCCACTGAGTTTTTCTATTTTTTGCTAAATAAAAAACAAGACAAAAAAGTTTTGAAAAAAAAAATGTTTTTCTTTGTTTCTGTTATAAAATTTTGCAAATAAATAACCTTTCTTCATAAATTTAGACCAAAATGTATTCTGCTGCATTTCTTTGTTGAAAATAACCCAAATCAGCGTATATTATTTAGTCTGTAGGAAAGTTAGAGTCCACAAACTATAGTATATAGAGTGTATATCTGAAAATGAATCAATCCTGATGTTCTTGTAGCCAGGAGTTCAGAAATATTCCTCTGGCATACAGATAATTGTGTTCATTGCCTAACATGGGGAACTAGCTCTAGTGTTCATTTGTGGAATAAGACTGTAATTACAATGAGGATGAAACATTGTGGGAATTGTAGCATGGAAAGAAGAAACAGTCAGCCTACTCTGGTATGAAGGACTCCATTTCCCATTGGGCTGTGCTGCGCTGGAGACTTCTGGGAGGTACAAAGCATTGTGGGAGAAACTTATTTAAGTGGGAGGAGGAGCTCAGAGTGGTCTCTTTGGAACAGCGTGATCGATCAGTGAGGAACCCTGCGTGCTGCTATAATCAGAGCTAGGCCCAAAGCCTATGTACAGTGTTCCAGCCGACTGAATTCTCTGAAGGTGACTAAGCTAGCAGCCGCTCTCCAGCAACACAGTGAGTGACCAGCGGAGCCTTTCCGATTCTCATTTCTGCCTGGATTGAAGCAGCAGCAGCTACTGCAGCAGTCGTACCTATCGATTCAGGAGAGCTGCATGGAGTGCAGCGAATTCTATCCACTTTCCAGGAGCAAGCAGCCAGTGTGAACTAATGGTCCCAGCATTACCATCCTCTTTATCTGAGTGCCGGATCGTTTGTCTACGTACAGTGAGACCCGAAGGAGAAAAATGGACAAAGGGGCTGCATGACTAAGGGAAGAACAGGGTCAAGGAAGGGTCAGCTAGGTTTGTTTGGTGGGAGGGGACATAGTTCTTACCTGATTGGTGGCAGTATGCTGGATGGGCAAAAATCAACTACGAGGGTCTGAGCAGATAGGAAGTTTCATCATTCTAAGAAGTTCATGATGAGTGATTTGGAGGCCTTGTTGGTCTGGATCAAGGCCACAGAACTTGATCCACAATGGCTGCAGCAGCTGTCGGACATTCTAGGGGGGTCGGGAGCGGCCCTCTCACCCACTGCTTCCCCACCTGCCTGCAAACATGCTGGGAGGGTTTGCCCTCCTGAGTACTTTTGCCCATTACGGACCCTTCAGGGTCAGCTGCTGGGCTGCATTCCTGCAGCCCCTGCGGTAGCCCTGGGAGGAATCCTCATCACAGGTGGGACCCACCTGAAGAGAGGCCATCTGGTTCTTGCCCTCCCTCCTTCCCCTCTCCACTGATGCCGCAGCTTGCGGATCCCCCCCCCGCTGCGGTGCCAAGCGGGGGGCGGGCTAAGTGCAGGAGACAATTGGGAGCGGGCAGTGGGGGTGTCATGGCACCTTCACTGCTTCTCGTGGGAAGAGTGCCCTCGATGCTGCCGGTCGCGGGATGTGAGGATTGCTGACACCCCCTTGCCGCCGCTGTAACGGGGATCTGGAGCTGTCGGCTCTCTCTGGGGCTTTGAGTCAGAGAGGAGCCCAGCGGGGGAAGTGCTCAGCCACAGACAGCAGGAGGGTTTGGGCGCCCTCTGCTGGTTCTCTGCTCCTTCCAGTGGACGTCGGCCGGTGACTCGGGCTGGGGGCTCCACCCCCTTAAAGAGACAGTGTACTTCCGCTACAGCAGGGGGGGGGGCTTAGGGACCCCGCAGCTCTTCCTCTTTCCATGATGCGGCCTGGGCAGGTGTGGATGCTTTCAGGAATCCAGGGCCAGAGTCGCCAGCACGCAAGGCGCAAAAGACACCAACGCAGCAAAATCATCTGGTGAATCTGGTGAGGTCACCAGTGAAGATGATGATGGGTGGTCTTTGGAGAGGCATCCTGCCTTGCAGAGCTGACTGGGATTCGGACGTGCGGCTGCTCGCGGTCAACGTGTAAGCAGCCTTGTAAGTAACATTCTTTGCTTGTTTCTGATTTTAGGGTGACATGGTTACTGCAGGGGGTGGTCGACTAAGATGTGTTGGGATGGCGGGATGTATTGGAGCCCTCAGCCTTGCGGGGATCTGTGGTTGGGACCCCGGCTGGTGCGCAACTTTGGTCGCATTTTGCGGGGTTTCGGGAGCTGTTAGCCTATTGTAATCCAGTTGGCCTCCCCCCCAGGGCCTACGGGTGTATGGGCCACTTCTGCATCACGTAGTGCAGGCTGCGTGGTTCCAGCTCCACCTCCTTGGCGGTGCCGCTTACTACGGGGGGCATGGTGTAGCCTGATGCGCAGGGAGGCAGCCATTGGTACTGAGGCGATCGTGTCCTTCATTGCCAGTGTTGTGTCTGTATCACAGACAGAGATGACTGGGGGGTTGGATCCCCGAAAATTCAAAGAAGCCTGGGTAGGATAGGGTATGTTTGGAGGATGCAGCGATGTGCGCACTTTATGCGTGCTTTGAGGGTCCACTGGGGGTTCATCTTAAGCAGGAAGTCAGGGACAACATTTAGAGGGGTGACTATGTCAAAATATTCTCCCTCTCGCCCTTAGATGAATTTAATATAGAAAAGGGGAAGGTGGACGAAAGCAAGGAGAAGTGTCCCCGGCGGCTTAACCCCCGGACATTTTCTAATTGGCTTCAGGCTATTGCTATCCTGGTGAGCGTCATTGGTGTAAGGGCACTGGAGAATTGTTCTCCGCTTTTCTGTTATCTGGACACTGGGGGGGGCATATAGAGTTTACGGGGTACTGCTTGGCTTCCCTATGACGAGTGATTCCGCCAGTGCAAAGCCTTTGGCCTTGGCTGTGCTGGGATCATAAGGATATTGGGCTTTGGAGGAAGCTCATGGCGCAGGTGAGGGCTCTGGGTCAGCCCTTTCTCGGAGTGGACAGTGGTTCAGGTACACTGGGCAGTCGGACGCACATAAATTCTGTTGGCAGTTTAACCAGGGATCACGCCGTTTCAGCACGACCTGTCGTTTCCGCCATGAGTGCTCCGGTTGTTACGACAAGTATTTTATGAGAGGGAAGTCCCAGCTCGGTGAGTCTGTTTCAAAACGGTGAGCGGTGGCAAGCCTTCCCGCGATGGTGCCATATTAAATAGCTATCCCTAAGGAAGGCGGCACTTTTCCTGGCTGATGTTTTTGCCCATGGCGTTCGCATTCCTGGTTCCTTGCCGCTGGCGCAATCTTCGCTGTCTAAAAATTTGATGTCAACGCTTCTTTGTCCTCAGGTTGTTTCTGCCAAATTGACAAAGTGGGTGGAACTCAGTAGAATGGCTGCCCATTCACCCATTCGCCCATTCGGTTTCTGCATGTGTTTCCTTTGGGGGTGGACCCCAAAAAGGAACCAAACAAATTTTGGCTGATACACCATTTGGTACATTAAAAGGGAGCTTCAGTGAATGATGCTGTTGCTCCTGATTTGACCTCGGTGTCTTATGGTCCGACCTAAATCATGCAGTTCTTGGGTTTTGTCATTGGCACGCGAATGATGGAAAGTCGCTGGCCGCTTGACAAATTGGAAGATTTGCGTCGGATGGTTGGTGAGGTCAGAACGGCGGAAAAGGTTAGGCTTAAACATTTGCAGTCTTTATTGGGTAAGCTTAATTTTGCCTGCCGCGTCATGACTATGGGGTGCATCTTCTGTCCTTGTTTTAGGGCCGCAACTTCAGGCGCAACACTGCCACATCACTTCATAAGGCTCTTGTGCAGGCACAAAGCCAATCTGAGGGTTTGGGAGGAGTTCTGGCCTTCTATAATGGCAGGTTGTGTCAGCTTTCGACATTGACCTTTGTACTATGCTGCAGGCCCCCGAGGAATGGCTGCCAAAATCTGGAACTCCAAGATTTGTGATTGTCGGATTTGTTCATTGCAATAATCTGGTGGTGGTGGAAATTGTGTCCAGTATGTCTGCCACTTCTCCACCGGTGGTGCGCTTACTGAGTCGCCTTGTGTTGCGCTGTTTCCATTTAAATTGTTTTGTGCAAGCTGTTCATGTCACAGGCGTGCTGAATTCCATTGCTGATTCTTTGCCTTGTTTCCAGTGGGACAGGTTCCGAGGACTGGCACCGGAAACGGAGCAGCGCCGGGTTCCTTTGTTCCTTGTGGAGACTGACGTTGGAGTAGCAGGGATGCTGTTCTGTCACTCTTTGAGTGACGGTACCTGGGCAGCGTATTCGTCAGTTTGGGGTGAGTGGTCCATATTGGTAAGTTCGGTTGGTGGTTGTTTTTCTACTCAAGACCAATTGTTTTTATTGTTGTTTGTTTATTGGGTCGGAATTTACCCTGGGCACGACAGTTCCATTAAAATGAACGGGAGTTTGGACGATTCCGGCTGCATAATCAGAGTGACGTGACCAAAGGCTTTATGGTTAGACAGGCCATGAGGGGGATTTCGACATGGGCGCGTGAGGCCCCTGGTCTCATTTGATTTGGTTCAGTAACTAGTGGGGGTGTTGCCCAGGGTTTGCACTTCTCCATATGAGGTGAGGAGGTTTACTGTGGTCTTTGCTTTGGCCTTTGTTCAGGGCCTTCAGGTAAGCAATAACAGGTGCGGTGTGGGTACGAGGACGACTGGGTGTGCTACACATTGGGAAATCATAACAGTTCAGTTGGGAAGGGGGTACTGTGTCGTGGTTTCGGGTGCTGCTGGACATGGTTTGCCCAGTTTCTGCTGTACAGTGGTTTGTCGAGGTGAGGGGGTCGGCCCTTGGTTCCTTTTTGCTACACAGGGATGGATCGCCCTTATTGCATTTTCCCCCGTTGGTGGGCTAAGATGGACAAAAAGGTTTCCCAGTTCAATACTCATTATTTTTGTGTCGGGGCAACCATGAAGGCGGCCAGATGGGGTTTTGAGCCCTCAGGTTGTGAGACGTATAGTGAGGGGGGAGTCAGATCATTTTAAGATTTATGTTCACCCTCATTTGCTTTGATGTTGTCAGCTGTTCTTTCTATTGTGGATTTTACTGGGGCTCTATGTTTTCTTTTGCTTTTTGTTGCAGGTTTTCCTCTGGGTCTTGTGTGGATCTTGGTGGATTCATAGGTTTTGGGGGGCAGTCAGGGCTGGCGATCGGCCTGGGGGGAGACAACTTGGTGCAAATCCATTCTGCAATGGCTGGGAATTCGAGGAATGATGTGGGCCTGTGTTTTTCTATTCTAGTCGACAAGCCACAGTTGCTTCAGTTCTTCATGTTGGGGGTGATGATTTGGGGTTTGGGCCACTAGAGATCTGGTGATGGATGTAAATTTTTCAAATTTGACATTTTGAGTTTGATGCACACATTCCCTGGATGCATCATTTTGTGGTCGATATTGTGGCCAGAAGGGTCTGGCGTTTTGATCACTCAGTTGTTCACCAGAATAAGGCCAGAATTAAGTTGAACAAGGAAGTAGGCAGGTTTGTGTTCAGGCTTCGGGGGCATAGTGGTTCAGCACCGTGAGATGGAGGACCAGTCTGTCCGCTATTGGAGGGAAGAGGGTACTCACCTGAATGCTGTAGGCATTAATATTTGGTGTTTGGACCTACAGGAAGGAGTGCTGTGGGTGCTGGGTGTGTGGAGGGTTTCGCTTGAATGAGGTGTCACTCAAGCTCATGTGGTGGGTCAGGGGGTCTTTGGGTGGTCAGTGATTAATTATAGTGTTACAAAATTGTGGGGCCCATCTATGGTATGGCGCTTCCACTTGGTTGGTCAGTGGTGGTTCTCCCAGGAGCTAGGTCCCCTGGGGGAGGACAATGGAAGTATGTGTGATGTCGTAACGTCTTCGAGCCGGTTGGGGCGCGGCTGAGGACATGGAGGATTACAGGTAAAATTGTGCCTTAAGGACACCCAAAGAAAAGACCCCTTGTTGTTTGGCATTGTTAGGATTACTTTGTTGAATCGTACTGTGATATTTATTCGTTGGTTAATAAATTTGCTGCTGTGGCCGTTTTAAACCCATGTCACGCAGTCTGTGTTTTATTCTATAGTTTTAAGGACCCAAGTTGACGAATCCTTTAGTCAAGCCATATGGATTTGGTGAGCGGGCTCAGGCCTACATATAAGAGTACTTATACTGTCTATGCAGCATCTCTTTGTTACAATGGATTGCCGTTTGTAACCAGTTTGTTCAAGAGGTCAGTGATCACTACAAGGCTATTTAGTGCAGTGGAATTTAACCCTTTTTGTGCCTCATCTCAGTGATTGGAAGGACAGTGTTTTTAGGTACCTAACTCACTCTTATAGCCGGCAGAAGATTACTTGGACACTGCAAGACAGGATTATTACAACTTCATCTACTCATCCTCTCCCCAGTAACATATTCAGGGCTATTTACTTGGAATTACTATATCTCCTAAGAACTCTCTGAGCTAGAACAGGAGAATTTATATAGAAATCCATAGTTACCTAGTGCACTTATATAACTCCTAAGTGAATATATTTTATTTGTGAATTATTGAACCTTGTTATCTGAATTATAATCCATCGAGTGGTACCAATTTACCCTTTGACTCATCTATTTGGTATAGGGTATTACTGTATTATTTCCCTTTTCAGCTATAATCGATAGTACCAAATCTCCTATTTTCCAGTGAACTCTTGGGTATTGTTTAAACTCAATTGGATTAACTGCATTCCTTTCAATAGTTGTTGTTTTTGGAGAACACAGGGAGTGAAAGAAGTTAGCCAATTATCTACTCCCTTTGTTCACTAGAACCATAAGTTTCACTTGTTGATGTGAAGTTTTGTGATATTTTTGTTACTTTGAGATTGTTATTTCTTGCAGAAATTAGAGTTAAGTAAACATTTCTAACTCTGTGTTGTGGTCTCCATTACTGAAATAGAGTAATTGCTAATGGAACCTTGCAATATGAGTGAACCCAGCTTGTCAGGGGTGGTGGAGGACTCTCAGAATGGGGAAATCCAAGGGGGAATTGATTCTTTAAGCAACCCCCAAGAGAGCAGCGCTACATTCTCATTTCCTGAGGCCGAAAATGCCAGGACAGTACAAATACCCCCTAAGTGACCCCTTTTTGTAAAGTAGACAGTCCAAGGTATTTTGTAAGAGGCATTGCGAGTTTGTTGTAATTTTTTGTCACAATTTTTTGGAAAATTAAGCAATGTAAAAAACATTTTTTTTTACATACTGTCACCATTCAGTGCAGCATCATCATATAATGTGTGTGGCAGTGATCAGGGACACTGACTGGTAACAGTATGTAAAAAAAAAAATATATATATACAGTATCTCACAAAAGTGAGTACACCCCTCACATTTTTGTAAATATTTTATTATATCTTTTCATGTGACAACACTGAAGAAATTACACTTATTATTTTATAAATGTTTTTACACTCCCCACATGAGTGAAAACACTCTATGACATATATATATAAAAAAAAAAATGTATGACAATGGTCAGTCACAGGGACTAGTGACGGTGTGTGTAATATACTACTACGACGTGACTTACCACTGTCATACATTTTTTTTTACAAAAAATGTAACGAATTAAAAGGTTTTTTAACACTGTTTTTTAATGTTGTTTGAGCGTTACGGAGAATGTTTTATGGAACCTGACAG
Organism: Glandirana rugosa; assembly: GCA_018402905.1. Taxonomy (NCBI): domain Eukaryota; kingdom Metazoa; phylum Chordata; class Amphibia; order Anura; family Ranidae; genus Glandirana; species Glandirana rugosa. The sequence continues at coordinate 2,574,581 of BLSH010131159.1, read as the reverse complement.
ATGAAATGTTTTTCCCCAGTGAATCCCCCATAAACATGACAGGACCGTAAAAGCCGGAGTCCTTTACTCTTACATCGCGACGAGAGAACCCCCAACGAATTTCTTAGTTAA
>BLSH010131159.1:2488482-2500216 GCA_018402905.1 Glandirana rugosa | reverse complement strand
CCTACTCCTCTCCCACCGCCACTTCCACCTACACTACCACGGTCACGGCCTAGTCAACCTCTAGGCTCCTACTCCACATCCACCCCCCTTCCCATTTTTTTATTTGATTTTAATTTATTTTCCCTATCCCCATTTATTTGTATGTCACTTGCCCTAGTTTGAAGATGATTTTGGAACAGTTATATGGTTTCTACCGTTAATTAATACTTTTCAGACACAGTTTGAAGATGATCCACATTCACCTCCATTTTTGCTTTTTTTTGTTTTTATTTTTTTTAAAATATTTAAAGTTATTTCCCTGTCCCCATTTTTTTTGTAGGGCACTTGCCCTACCCTTACCCCCATTTTACTTCCTTTTGCAGCCCTCTGGGGCTTTCCAGGACTTTGCTACAGCCATTTTTGTGCCTAAAAGTTCGGGTCCCCATTGATTTCAATGGGGTTCGTTGTCCGTGCGATCGTTCGGGTTCCGTCCGGACCCGGACCCGGACTTTGTCCCGAAGTTCGGACGGACCAGCAGAACCCGAACGTCCAGGTGTTCGCTCAACTCTATCAGTGAGCCAATCACACAAGCATGAAATGATTTTTCTGGGGGGGAATTCTGTATACATTCTGTGTGCAGAACACCTCCAGGAAACCATATTGCATTGCATTTTACAGAAAATTACAGCGCTGCAAGGAGTGAAAAGGAAAGGTAAGTTTGAAAAACATCAATTACAATATGACTTGTGTCGCAATTGTATAAGCTATATTATTAAGGTGGGCAACCCCGATTATCTTCTGCAGTTAGGATCTTTCATACTAGCACTATAGAGCCACTTCTGCCTGTTTGACAGGGTACAACAAAAAAATGATGATTTGGCTGGTGCCACTTGAATGCTGGTACTTGGCATAAACCACCCCCATCTCCTGCTAAGGCTCTTCTTGTCAGATAGGGCAGCCCCCAGACAGCAGGATGGGTCAGTAAATGATGGAAGGGGTGAGGGTGGGCTCTCAGCTCAGTTGAATGTATTATATGGGATGTGTTCCTCCAACACATAAAGACATTGTACCCAGGGTAGCTACCCCCTGCTTTCTAGTCCTGGTCTTGCCCCTAAGTGTTTTGGGTCTCGAAGTACAGTCCCTTTCAAGTCTTTGAGGGCTCACTGTGCAGGCTAGTTGGATAAATTAGTGGCTATGTAGTTTGTTTTACCATCCTTGCTTTTACCTTTCCTTCTGCTAAAATATCAATGAGAGTTAGCTGTGCACTTGAAATATGTGACCTGACTCTTGATGATCTTGATATCTATGATATGCTCTGGCCAAGTCATCACTTTGTAAGTGTATCTTTGTTTTTGTTTATTTTATTAAAAGGTGATTTATCTGGATGATCTAGCACACTCTGTTTGCTTATTTTTGTCTTCAGTTATACAGCCAATGGATATGCATGGTGCATGCCAAGGTACCAGTGAAAAGTGGACAATCTGAAGATTTTTCTGATGTTAAGAGGTGTGTATTCCAAAGATACCTGTATCTTTCAGGAGGACCTATAGTTTGCTGGGAAGGGAGTAGCAGTGTGCAGAGGGTTAATTCAGTATTTATAGTGGTAGTATGTGATCATACCCCTTTAGCACCTGATACAGGTTAGTGACCAGACCTGAACCTCGTAGCTCTCCCCCACCTTGTGTCTTTATGCCCCAGGTTGGCATGGTAGATACCGAAAAGTCCTCCAAAAAAAGGGACTTTGAGGCATAAACGGACCAAAAAACTTGAAGACCAATATAAGAATCAATCAATCAATATTTATTTGATGAGCTGGCCTTCAAAGGCCAGTACTGATAAAACCGATAAGAAAATGGGACACAAAGTACATAGAACAGTGCATGAACATACAAATGACATGGGCTATACAAAATGCAGTATGCATACACCTCCCATTGGATGGAAGAACTGTGATAGCATCCAACGCGTTTTGAGATATTTGAAATATTCTAAAGAAAACAAGCTCTTCTTCAGGGATGTTCACAGAATATAAAGGAGGAATTCGTATTCAACGGAGCAGGATGGTAGAGCTTCATGGACAAAAAGAGGAAGAAAAGGAAATGATGATTGTGGATTGTTGGGGTACAAACATGAGGCCACAGTTAAAAATGATCAAAGGAGAAATTGGCTGGGTTCTCAAATGCCACCGGTATATATTAATGCAAAATAAAGTGGAGTTACTGAGAAATGATAAGTGCAATTTTGTGGGGATAGCCAAGGGACTGGCCGCTTAGTCAAAACGACCCTGTCTCTTCAGGAGAGAAACACCCATTGCAGGTACGGCATCAAGCCTCCTATACATAGACTCCAGACAATAGAGCTGGACATATAAATATATATTACAGATTGCAGCCAACCAAGGGCCTGTAGAGTAAGTCCAAAAGGAGGAGGGGAGGGTGTGCATCAATCCAATGTCAGCAAATAGGCAGATAGAACTGAATACACTAATGCTGTAATCAGGGAGTAAGAGACTGCAGCATCAACGGCTACAGAGCGGCGCTCGGTCCATGCAGCAACAAGCTGCCAGCCAGAGTGCTGGCCGATGTTGCTCCTCGCTCCTGCTTGGCTGGGGAAGAGCCGAGGCCGCTGCTTCTCCTCCCCGCCGAACAGGAAGTGGGTCCTAAGGCCCAATTGGCCGGGAGTCCTAAGACTCCCTGCCCAATTGGTTCTCAGGACCCGCTTCCTGATTGGGCCGGAGGAGAAGCAGGAAGACATTAGCGAATATTAATTTGCTAATGTCACACAGTGCTCTGCACCCCGAGCCCACCCTTTTTTGAAGCCAATTAGAGCCTCAGGCTCTAATCATGCGCTTTAAAAAAGAAAAACCCCATTGAAATCCATATGTCCGGCGCCCTGCATGTAGATTAGGGGCCGGGCGCATGGATTAGGGGTCGGCACCCCTGATCCCCTAATGGAGCAGCCGCCACTGTTTAGATACTGATTTATATATTGTTAATGGGTTGTACATTTAAGGTTTTGGTGGTATGTCACAATTGTAGGATTAGTTATTTGATATTTCATGTACAATCATTTTTATTGTATTATATCTTTTATATTATTCATTTTAGCGCTGTCACTCGACCTAAAGTTCACTTGGAAGCTTAGATGCTCAGCTGTTTTATATTATTACAATTTTTTTTAATGTGCAGGAGGTCATTTTTCCGTTTTATAATGGTTTAGCATATGCTTAATGAACAGGTTGCTGTTTTTCTGCTTATGTACTGCATTTGGTGCTTTACTATTAAAGAGATAGTTCACCTTTTCAGAAAAAATGAAAAGATTAACTAACATTACACACCCTCCCAAATATCCCCAGTCCCTGCTGTACTTGCATCGGTGGGTGATGAGCTGCCAGTGCTCACGCAGCCGGTTTAACAGTCTGGGGGTTTTAAATCCCTTCTCTATTTTTTTATGCATCCCTTCCAGGATGGGTCAGAGCAATGCTCTGTGCCGGTGCTGACCAGTCAGAACCACTCTGATCTGTCTTGGAAGCCCTACAGAGAGTAAAGAGAGAAGAGCGGAGATTTCAAATCCACGGACCGCTACACTGGCTGTGTGGGCACAGCTCATTGCCCACAGATGTAAGTACAGCAGGAACCGGGGGTGAGAAGGATTATCGTGTTAGTTCACCTTTTCATTTTTCCTGTGCTTTATATGAGTTTGCTCACTACTTATCCCTAAAGTGGTTGTAAAATCTCAAGGTTTTTTACCTTCATTCTATGCATGAAGGTAAGAAACCTTATGTGTGCAACAGCCGCCCATCTCGATCCAGCTATGTGCATGAGAGCAGCAGCCCTCCCCGGTCTCTTCCTTCTAGTGGCTGAGGCGGTTGTCATTGGGAGGGGCCAGGAGCACCGGCGGGGGAACCTGAGAAGTGGAGGATCGAGGCTGCTCTGTGCAAAACCACTGCACAGAACATGTAAGTACGCCTTTGATGTTACTTTAAATAGATTTCTCTAAAGCTGGCTTTATACCTGTATAATTTCATTAGATAATTGTAGTTTGTGTAGCGCCTCCATAGTGATAGGTGCTTTTTGTAGTTGATTTTTGCTAGGAGAGGCAAATTTAGTCAGGCCTGACAGAAAGTGCAGGCCTCAATGTTTTGATCTGGGTGGGGGGGGAGTGGCCCAGGGAGAGCTGGAGATTGCAGGAAGGAACACCCCTTGGATACCATTCACCTTTGTTTTCTTTCTGAAGTATGTTAAGGAGCCCTGACCAGTCCCCAACTTGGACTGGCAGGAGGCAGGACTCCTTAAATACAGTGATCTGCCCAGCTGGGGAGAGGAGAGTGTCGGGTGGAAGAGTGGAGACGTAGCTGAGGTTGTGGAGGCCTCACCAGGGAACCCCAGTCTAGGGGGGGGTGACCTTGAGCCCTGGTGTCTCGGGTGCAGCCAGGAGGGGAGTTGGATCCTGGAGCAGCACAAGGGAGCGGGAGAGCAACAGAAAAGCTACTGAAAGACTCTTTAAAGGATCCACTGGTGTCGGTGAGTGACAGACCATGAGAACTGGACATAAAGGCTGGAGCAGGCTGGGAGGAGACAGTGGACAGTCTATGGAAGTTGGAGGAGCCAGTAAAAGGAAAGGGTGTCACTGGACAGTGAGGTAGGCCAGAGTGGCCTGGAAGAGGATGGGCTGGGAGCAGTAGTCCATCGGGACCTGGCTTGCACAGTTGTACTTAGCTACACCCTGAGGGCCCATGGCCTTGCAATCTGGGGGCCCGTGGCCCTTGCCTGTAACAGGCGGTCCAGAGATCCTGCTGACACAGTGCAGGCCTCACCATGTGCTAGTTAGTGTGGAGGAAGAGGAAATGGAGGCCTGATAAATTTCCTTTTAGGCATAACGGTCAGCAAGTGTCAGTGCTGGAGGAAGAAGGAGAATGTACACAGAGTGGTATACAGTTTGGTCTCATGATCTTTAATTATTGGGGCATCCCACAGTCATCTCTTTCCCTATCCAAGTTTATTCCCTCAATAAAACAACAAAACAAAGTACCGGCCTGTTCCCTGACTCCAGATGCATGGAAAATTGTGTGATTGAGGGCGGAGAGACAGGTAAACCACATCTACCTGCCACCCCTAAGAGGGCCATTGGCTACATTTACAAAATGTTCATTTGATTTTCTAAGACTTAAAGGGTTACAAATTTGACAATCGATTTTGACCAGAGCAAGGAAAAAAAATCAAAAACAAGGATGGAAATTTTTTAGCATTTCTAGGTACATTTCTAAGCATTGAATTCACTCCTGCCCAAGAAAAATCGTAACTAGTCTTATGCTCATTCAAGTTATTCTGTTCGTTCTATGAAAATTGAAACATTGGCATGGTGCTCAAACAAGAAGTTGTTCAAACTTAGTAGAGTTCATGAAGGCACCACTGAATGGTCGGACAAGTGATTTTTATACTTTCTCACCCAAATTAAATTTTATGGGGGTAAGGCTGGCCTTTCAATGCCACAACAAAGAAATTCCCTATGGTGGCAAAAATACTAGATAATCAGAGATGATCTTTTTCATTTAAAGTGACATGATTCGCTTCTAGCGTAACAGAATTCTCAGCCACAAGCCTGATTTTCAATTGCTTTTCACAGCTGTAGGTTGCATATTGGCAATGAAGTCAGTAAGATGAGAGAAGGCTTAGCTGGGATTGCTGCCTGGACGTTTGGCAGTGTGGCGATATGTGCTGGGCTGGTTTGACTGGCTGCTAAATGCTCCCTGTAGAGATAGAGAGACGTGAAGGCCGAATCAGCACTGGCTGACTGCAGAACAGATATGTTGCTTTACTGAGTGAGATCCAGTTTAGCTTATTGTTCTTACATTTACTGTACATTCATAACCAGCAACCACAAGTATAAAAAAAGCAGTGTGCAATACAATGCTGTAACTTAGAGCTTGCATTTTCTGCTGGATATAAAACACATTTATATTTATTTGTGTAGTCTGCTCTCCATTACTAGATTATATCACATGTCTATTTTTATGGGCCTAGTAACTTATCCAATTAATAGCTATTATTTATTCCCCTTATTTGTATACCACCAACATATTGTCATAGTATGGGCCCGTTTACACATTTTAGCATGCAGGCTGGTGTCCGTCATGTAGGGGCAGCGAGGGGTGCTGCTATGCGTCGTTACAATACAAAGTCTTTTTTTTTTGTTTTTGTTTTAGTCAATTCGGGTTATTCAAGTCAGACTGTGCTGTGTAAACATAAGGATATTTTTTTTTAAATAATTTTTATTGCAGAGTTTTAAACATCATATATAAAAAAACATATACAATATCAAAATAAATGTCAACAAGAGGATGCACCCTCCGAATTAATCAATGGCCTTATAATAATAACCAAAATACATGTATGACAATACATCAGGCCAATCATACAGGCTCTATCCAATATATCGATCTTATGTCTAGGGCCAAATATGAAGGCCTCTTGAGCCCTTTAGGGAAAGAGAGCCTTGGCTGATGGGGGGCATGGCCAGCAGCTGGGCATAAACATTTGGTGAGTGGTTAAACCTAGATTGGATGAGGGCATGGGGGGATGGGTTTGGGCCTGAGTTCAAAAAGTGCTGCCGCAGGGAATTCTGGGCCTTTTTTAGGAAACGTGGCTGGAAGAGTTGCCCACCCTCCCGCCAGTGTAATGGGCCATGCCCTTGATTGTGAATTGGAAGTACGCTGTCTGTCCAGCACTTATGGTAAGGACAGGCCCCCTTTTGGAATTCAACCTTAATGTTAAAGCGTGCTCGCAGAACAACTGTGATTGGCACTGGTTTACAATGTTTACATGTTTCTGTGTTGGAATTTAAATAAAGCTGTGACCTTGCCCTTTCCAACCTAATGGTTGTAAGTGTGGTTATTATATGGGATTGGGGCAAGGGGAGTTTCATTATGTCAACAGTGGTTTCATGCCTAGACCCATTGCGCCTCAGCAGTCAAGGAAATTTTTAATGTATTTCCAAAAACATGTTGTGCATGAAAGGAAGAAATAGGGTGCTCAAGTCTCAGTAAACAATTATTAAATTTAAGACAAAGCAATAAAGAAAAATACATAAATAAGCAGGTAAATAAGGGTATAAAGGTAAAAGTGAAAATAAATGATAATAATAATAATGATATTAAAGGAGTTGTAAAGGCAGAAGGTTTTTTTTTATCTTAATGCATTCTATGCATTAAGATAAAAAAAAAACCTTTTGTATGTAGCAGCCTCCCCAGCACCCCTTAATTACAGTGATAGCTCGGTTCACGAATGCTTCTGTTCATGAACAACTCGGTTTGTGAACAGAAAAGTTCATAAAAATATGCTTCGGTACGCCAACTCTGCTTCGGTTCACAAACACGAGCTGCGGCCATTTTCTCTGCTCTTCCCTGCTCTGACTCGTGGTCCACATGGTCGCGACTTCCTGTAGGGGAGATCGCAGTGACAGAGAGACCCTGATAGTGTACTGTGAAGACACTTTCAGTATTCTGGAGTGTGATGATAAGCTTTATGGTGTGCTTTTTAGCACATACTGTACAGTACTGTACTGTACACCCCTGTGCACACTTGCTGTAAAGCTTTTTTGTGTGCTTACTGTACAGGACATCCAGTATGGCGCCGAAGAAAATTGAGAGCAAGCATGGTGGTAATAAGAAAGTGCAGAGCAGTAATGAAGGTGACAATAATGTGCAGAGCGGTAATGTAGTTGACAAGTATATGCAGAGCAGTAATGAAGGTGACAATAATGTGCAGAGCGGAAATGCAGGTGACAAGAATGTGCAGAGTGGAAATGCAGGTGACAAGAATGTGCAGAGCGGAAATGCAGATGACAAGAATGTGCAGAGCGGTAATGAAGGTGACAAGAATGTGCAGAGCAAGCATGGTGGTAAAAAGAAAGTGCAGAGCGGTAATAAAGGTGACAAGAATGTGCAGAGCAGGAATTCTAAGAATAAGGTTGTGAAGAAAATAACCATTGACCTGAAGAAGGAAATTGTAGAAAAGCATGACCGTGGTATTCGTGTGACTGATCTGGCTTTGGAGTACAAGATGGCGAAGTCGACAATCTCGACTATTTTGAAGAACAAAGTTGCCATCAAAGGAGCTGATGTTGCAAAAGGAGTAACGATTTTAACCAAGCAAAGGACACAAGTGCTGGAAGAGGTGGAAAAACTTTTTAGTGTGGTTGAATGAGAAACAGCTGACAGGTGATAGCCTTAGTGAAGCTATGATCTGTGAGAAAGTCAGGAAATTGCACAGTGATTTACTGCAAACAAACCCCTCTACAAGTGCAGCAAGTGAAGAATTTAAAGCCAGTAGAGGGTGGTTTGAAAAACTCTGCAAGAGAAGTGGCATCCACAGTGTGACAAGACATGGTGAGCCTTCCAGTTCTGACAAGGCCGCAGCAGAAGCCTACAAGATAGAATTTGCAGAATCCATGAAGACAGAAGGATACATCGCTCAACAAGTGTTCAACTGTGATAAAACAGGGCTCTTCTGGAAAAAAATGCCGAACAGAACCTATATCACGCAGGAGGAAAAGGCACTGCCAGGGCACAAGCCCATGAAGGAGAGATTGACCCTTTTGCTGTGTGCGAATGCAAGCAACGATCTGAAGATTAAGCCACTACTGGTGTACCATCCCCAGACCCCTCGTGCATTCAGGGAACAGAATGTGAACAAGGCCAGACTGCCTGTCATGTGGAGGGTCAATGCGAAAGCTTGGGTCTCAAGGCCACATGTTCATGGAATGGCTGCACGAGGTGTTCGCACCCACCATCAGAAAATATCTTTCTGATAACCAGCTGCCTGAAAGGTGCCTTCTTCTGATGGACAATGCCCTGGCACACCCTCCAGCCTTGGTGGATGATATGGATGTGAAGTATGACTTCATAAAGGTCAAGTTCCTCCCCCCAACACGACACCTCTTCTGCAGCCCATGGATCAGCAAGTGATCTGCAACTTCAAGAAGCTGTACACAAAGGTGCTCTTCACTAGGTGTTTTAATGTCACTGAAGAGACATCCTTGAGTCTCAAAGAATTCTGGAAGAAACATTTCAATATTCTCCATTGCATTAACCTCATTGACAAAGCCTGGGAAGAGGTCACTCACCGAACCTTAAACTCAGCCTGGAGGAAACTGTGGCCAAAATGTGTCACTGAATGTGACTTTAAAGGATCTCAATGTGACTTTGAAGGGTCTGATGCAGAGGTAGTGGAGGAGATTGTGTCCATGGGCAAGAGTATGGGTCTGGACGTTGATGGTGCAGACGTAGAGGAGCTTGTTGAGGAACATAAGGAGAAGCTGACCACAGAAGAACCTTCTGAACTCCACAGTGAGCAGCAGAAGGCACTTATTGAGGAGCATTCCACTGAGGAAGAAGAAGACAGGGAGGAGGTTAGCAGTGATGCCATAAAATCCATTATGAAAAAATGGAATGAGTGCCATGATTTTTTGAGTAGCACCACCCCAACATAACTGTAACGAACAGAGTGTTAAATCTGATGAACGACAACGTGGTCTCTCATTTCCGGAGGGTTATGCAGCGTAGGAAAAGGCAAATGACATTGGACAGATTTTTCAGCAAAACTGAGCCTGCAGCTAAGAGAAAAAGGAGAGAGGAAACCCCTGAAGGATATCTCCCCAACGTCCTCATAAAGGGGGATTCTCCCTCCGAACAATAACTGCCTCCTCCATGCCAGAAGTCGTCTCAAGCAAGGTTAGTGTTCTCTCTCTTCATACTATACTGTACTACTGTACTTTGTTTCATATTTTTATGGATCAAAAACAAAAAAAAAGTTCAGAACGGATTAACCGGATTTACATTGAACCTTATGGGAAGATTTGCTTCGGTTCGCGAAGCCATCCGGGACACTCCTCCTGATTGACTGAGACACAACAGTGGCGCCATTGGCTCCCGCGGCTGTCAATCAAAGTCAGTTAGCCAATCAGGGGAAAGAGAGGGTGGGGCCAGGTCGGGGCTCCGTGTCTGAATGGATATACTGCTGGATAGGAGGGAGGGGCCAGGAGCACCGAAAAGGGATCTGAGAAGAGGAGGACCCTGGGCTGCTCTGTGAAAAACCAACTGCACAGAGCAGGTACGTATAACATGTTTGTTATTAAAAAAAAAAAAAAAACTAGGCTTTACAATCACTTATTAAATTATCAATACAAATGTGTTCAATCTGAGCAACAACTGCACTTAAAAAGCAACAGGTTGCTCAATAGGACTGCACTATTTTAAAAGATAAAGTGCAGTATGATCAATCTGTGATCAATCCTTTTCACTACAAGAAGTATAGGCTTTAAAAAAAAAAAAAAAATCATTTATACTCACCTAGATGGATGCAGCATTGACCCAATGCTGCATCTGTCTCCTGCTGCGTCTAAGACTGAAAAGCGCTCAAAGACTGCTGATAGCTCAGTTCTCAGCCTTTAGGCGGGGTTCACACTGGTACAACACAACTGTTTTACTACTGTCATCCTACTTTGCCCTGCAGCATTGGTCCTACATCGGTCCTACTTTGGTCCTACTTCCATCCGACTTGAATGAACAAGATAAGGTTTTGCACCGACTTTGAGATAGTGACGTGTCCTTTGACCAATCAAAACAATCCCAGTGTGACATAAATTCCTCTTATTGCTGCTGTAATCACCAAGTCAGATGTAACAAGTCGGATGGTTAGGAAAAGGATCCGACTTTGATCTGACCTCAATGATATTCAATGGGCTGAGGTAGGACCAAAGTCAGACCAAAGTAGTGCAGGAACCTTCTTCAAAGTCGGACCGACTTGTGTCGGAGCAGTTAAGACGGCTCTCATAGGGAAACATTGATTTGCACACGTCATGCGACATGTGCTCCCAAAGTCGGAGCGTATGTCGTACCAGTGTGATGCCCGGGTTGAGTCACAAGCTGCCGACTGTCTGAAAAGGCCCCGTGATCACGCCCTTACATGTTTTGTCATCACGTCTTCATCAGAGAGCGTGGCCACTCTACACTACTCGTTCTATTTATCAGTCAGACATCCAGGGAATTAACCCTGGATGGTCATATTAAACCAGCTTGTTCTATTTACAATGCAATCTATTTATTGATGAGATTGGATATTGCGATGTTCACTGCATGTGTATGGGCTCATGACCGGCGTCTTACCGATCATGGTGATGACCGATATGAGTGGTTTCATATGACCATCCAGGGTTAATTCTCTGGAGGTCTGACTGATATATATATAACGAACTGTGTAGCGTGGCCATGCCCTCTGACAAAAGACGCGATGACCAAACGCATTAGGGCATGACCACACGGCCTTTCCAGACTGTCGGCAGCTTGTGACTCGACCCGGGCATCACCACAATCAAGATCACCAGGGAGAGATGAGAGTTTAAATGCGAGCTGCACAGTGCCACTTGTGATCGAACAAAGTGTTTTTTTATCTAGTATATTACACGTAAGTGGTATTAATATTTTATTTACGTTATGTGAAACATAGAGGTTTGAGAAACTATACGCACACCAGTGAAGTACATGTCTCAGGAGGAGGTTTGCCTCAAATCGATTTTCGGTATTTTTCTCACCCCTGTTTGATGTATCGCATTAGGACAAATTTTCAAATTAAAGGTTATAGGGGGGTATTTTAATACGAATGTTAGTACTTTTCTTATTGAACTATCTATAGTGTTCACCGTGACACGTCGAGCGTAAATTTGAGAGTAGAGAGGGACCACTAGAACTAACACCACT
>BLSH010131159.1:2464792-2476750 GCA_018402905.1 Glandirana rugosa | reverse complement strand
GGGGGGGTGGTTTGGTTGCACGGTTGATCACCCCGGTTTATCACCTGGTCAAGGGTTCCCGGTGTCTTGAGCACTTTCGCAACTATTCACTATCAGGTTCCCATGCATCGGCAGGGGCCGCCACGCCATCACGTCACGTACCCACACTATAGGGTTGCACGGTCCACCTTTACAGGTTCAACGAGGGTTTGCACAGTTGATCTAGCTCAGGCCACTCACTCTCACGCCTTATTGTCAGCTTTCGCTTTCTTGTTTGTCGGCTCTCATACACTTTTCTTGATTATACAGGTCATGTCACAAGCAGAAGATATAAGGGATTTCCAGTCCAACCCTCCTTCACCAGCCAGAAGTTCTGAACGTGGAGGCTCTCCTTCCTTAAGATCATGGACTATTCCAAAGTTAATCGCAGAACTTCAGCTCAGGTGTATTTCTTACCCGGCTTCTGCCCGAAAGGCTGAGTTATTCAGACTATTGTTTCCTCGGTCATCCGTTTCTAATGCCGAGCAAGTAACTCTTCGTGCAGTTGCCAGTTCGCTCGCTGACATTCAGGCGACGCTAACGTCCTTGGTCACTTCAGGGCAGGATCTGAGGGCCAGGGTCGAGGCGTTGGAAGCCAGACCTCCCCTAGCACCAGAGGTTCAAGCCCCTTCCGGGTCTGCGGCTGCACCCGGCGTTCCGGCCGTACCTACGCTGGTGCCCTCGCTGGCAGGTATTGGTTCAGTCACACCCTCTGTCATTCCGGCCCATTTTGTCCCCGCTAACATCAGGAGAGATATTTTAGAGGGTAAGGACGTCAACCTTGCATCCCTCCTGATCGCAGCACATGATGTTGCCGACAACCGCTCCTACGCTTGCGGGGACGTGTCTGTTATCGTTAAAACCAGGGATCAGAGGCTCAGTCGTAAACTATCCATCCCGGAGTTCGTCCTGGCTTTCAGCATATATAGAGACATCATATGTTCTGTTCAGCCAGGGCGCAGGGAAGAGCTGGACCTGTATTTGTACGCCGTAGTGGATTTAGGCCATAAGTATGGTGGTACTAGTTTTTACGATTACCACCGTTCTTTTTCAGCCAAGGCAGCGGCGGTGTTGCTCCAACATCAAGTAACGGTTTTCTGGGGGAACATTGATACCGAGCTCTTCTGCAGGCATTTTGCCGGTCTGAGGGCCCCGGTATGCGCAAATTGTCAATCTTCTTCCCATACTACTGCATGGTGTCCTAACACGGATCTCCTTGCCCTGCCCGGGATTCCCCGGCCAGGTGTCAGCGGTGTTACTGGCTCCGGCAGTGTTCCTCAAGTAGACAAGTTGGGCCGGCCTATACATCATCTTGGTAAGGCCCAGATCTGTAACAACTACAATTTGGGGTCTTGCAACTACAATCAGTGCAGGTTGTTACATATCTGTTTTGTTTGTTTCAGGGCCCATCCTAAAACTACGTGTTCCCTGAAACACACTAACAGGCCCTGACTAAGCCGGGTTAATGTTCCTTTGCTGGCAGCCTGGCTGGCGGAACACCCTTCTTCCTCAATCAGGGAATTTCTGGTTTCAGGCTTTTCATTAGGTTTTCATACCGGTTTCATTTCCCTCCCGCAGATGACTTTCGAGTGTCCTAACTCGCTATCCGCTATGGATAACCAGGCAGCTGTGGACGCCTTACTGCAGACCAAGTTAGAGAAGGGGTTCATCATAGGCCCATTTTCTGAGTCACCTTTTGATAGTTGGAGGGTTAGCCCTATCGGGATTGCGGTGGGCAAGTTTAGCAATAAATTACGTTTGATCTATGATTTGTCAGCGCCTCATTCCTCACAGGTACCTAGCCTTAATTCTTTGATCCTGTCCGAGGAGTTTTCCTTGAAATATGCTTCCGTAGATCAAGCAATTCAATGTATCATCAGGTTGGGGGTCGGGGCCTGGCTGTCAAAAGCTGATATTTCTGATGCTTTCAAGCTATTGCCGATTCTTCCCTCCCTGTGGCAATGGCACGGTATTAAGTGGCGAGACCAATATTATTTTGCCACGAAGCTTACCTTTGGGTCCAGGAGCAGCCCGTGGCTCTTCAACACTCTTGCCCAAGCTCTCAGTTGGATTTTGGTGCACCGAGAAGGTTGCCGGGAGGTTATCCACTACCTGGATGACTTCTTGCTAATCGAAGCGGTCCATAGAACTCCTTCCGATCTTGGGAAACTAGTGGCCGTATTTTCGGCTCTCAATGTGCCTTTAGCAGAGAAAAAGATTGAGAGCCCAGCTAAAACCTTGAATTTCTTAGGCATCAGGTTAGATTCCCAGTCCATGCAGGCCAGTCTTCCGGCTGACAAGTTGGTGAGGATCCAGGAACGCATCCACGCATGTGCTAGATCGCAGGTATGTACCAGGAGGGAATTACAGTCCCTCTTGGGCATGATGAACTACGCAATGAGGATAATCCCCCAAGGCAGGTCCTTTGTGTCCAGGCTGCTGTCTCTCCTCCCTCTAGCTGGGGACTCTGACGCCTGCATCAAACTGGACGCTGCTGCACTTGCGGACCTCAATATGTGGGACTGTTTTTTACGTCAGTGGAACGGTGTTTCCATGTTCATCCCCGCTATTTCCGATTCATCTCCCACAGTGGTTTCCGATGCAGCCGCGTCCAGAGGTTTCGCGGCCATCTTTGGTAATCACTGGTTGGCTGGGCAATGGCCGGATGAAGTAAAATCCATTCCCGGTTTCTACAAGACCTCTGCCTTGTTTGAAATCTACCCCCTTGTGGCAGCTGCACAGGTCTGGAGTCACCTGTGGGGGGGCCAGACTGTCAGGTTCGTGTCTGATAACGCGGCAGTAGTCGAGATTATCAACAAAGGCAGGTCCAAATCACTGGCGATCATGGCCTTTCTTAGAAAGTTAACCTGGCTCTCCCTGCATGGGAAGTTCCACATCATTTGTTGTTTCATAGAAGGTTCAGGGAACGTGGCAGCCGACGCTTTGTCACGTTTTAATTATCCTTTATTTTTTCGACAGGTTCCGGAGGCGGACCTTCAGGCTACTCCATGCCCTGGTTACTCAACACTCAGGTTGGATTAAGTATCTTACAGGCAGGGGCCAGGGAGCTGATCACCTCTTCTTTGGCAGCCAATACTAGGAAGGCATACGATTCAGCTTGGCAAGCGTTCCTCTCCTTTTTAGTACAATTTCCCCACGCAGACCGGTTCAGCGTGGAGTGTGTGTTGGCCTTCATCTCCTTTTGCCACTTTAATCTGAAGCTAACTCTGTCCACTATCAAAACTTACGTAGCAGGGGTCCAGCATTATAGGTCCATGCAGTACCCCAATGATCCTTCTTTATTCTCTGCTCATCCCGTTAAGGCTATATTTAAGGGGTTACAAAAGAAGTGCCCACCTACCACAGTTAGCAGACGCCCGGTCACAGGGCAGCTGTTTCGTGATATGTCTGACTTGCTCTCCGCTGCTCCTTTCGGCAGACATGCCAGCCTGGTCATCAAGTCAGCCATTTACCTGGCATTCTACGGGTTCCTGAGGCCGAGTGAGTTTTCCATATCTGGTTCTCGGTCCCGGCCTATTTTATTAAAACATCTCACCAGACACCAGGGTCATTTCAGGTTACACTTAGATACATGCAAGAATAGTCAAGCAGGTAGAGGCTCGGATGTCAGGTATTTTGAAACCAACACAGCGTGGTGTCCGGTCAAGGTGCTGGAGGCCCTTTTGGTTCAACTTAAGGGTAAAGCTAGTGATGGACCTCTTCTGCCGTTTCCTGTTAACCCTCTCACTACTAGCCAATTCATCAAACACGTTCGGGTTTTGCTGTCTAGACTGGGAGTAAACCCCAAACAGTATTCAGGTCACTCCTTCAGAATTGGTGCAGCTTCGGCTGCTTCTCAGCAAGGGGTCCCCGCACACGTAATCCGTAAATTAGGCAGGTGGAAGTCTTTTTGTTACGTCAGATATATCCCCGAACCTTTTTCTGAGATGTCCAGTGCTTTTGCTCGGTTGGTTGAGTAGCTTCTGTCTTGCTAAATAAACAATTTTGTCACTTATTCCTATCCGTGTCTTTTTGCCCCCTTTAAGGCATACTGACATTCATGACCACGGCACACCTCAGGTCTCTGTCCTTGCACACTTCAGGTCTCTGTCCTTTTAATTATGTCTAATTACGTTTCACCTTTTCATTCGGAAGATTCCAAGTACAAATGTTAAGGCTGGTCGCAGGCCTGCCTGTATTTGTAGGAGGAGTCTGGGGCACATATAACCCAGCCTCCTCCTTCCTATTCCACGGCTTCCGGGAGCGCTTCTCCCACCCTCCCTAGCCCTTAATTTCTATAAATCTTTTTACAACTACTCTAGGTATGCCCCCTTTAAGGCATACTGACATTCATGACCACGGCACACCTCAGGTCTCTGTCCTTGCACACTTCAGGTCTCTGTCCTTTTAATTATGTCTAATTACGTTTCACCTTTTCATTCGGAAGATTCCAAGTACAAATGTTAAGGCTGGTCGCAGGCCTGCCTGTATTTGTAGGAGGAGTCTGGGGCACATATAACCCAGCCTCCTCCTTCCTATTCCACGGCTTCCGGGAGCGCTTCTCCCACCCTCCCTAGCCCTTAATTTCTATAAATCTTTTTACAACTACTCTAGGTATGCCCCCTTTAAGGCATACTGACATTCATGACCACGGCACACCTCAGGTCTCTGTCCTTGCACACTTCAGGTCTCTGTCCTTTTAATTATGTCTAATTACGTTTCACCTTTTCATTCGGAAGATTCCGAGTACAAATAATAGAAAAGTGAAGTTTAGAAATAAAAGGTGCAGCAATTGTAATAAAAATCCCAAGTGCCACATTTGTGATCAGAAGTCTCACAATCTGCACCAATTAAATGTAACCAGGTGCTTGACTAGAGACAGAGAGTGATTTAGGACACAGTGCTGTAGTACTCTCTGTACTCCCAATGGACATAAGCTGAATGGGTCAACACTACCTCACCTCCACCCACCAGGGGGAGCTGACACTATACTTGATACTTGATGATTGGCAGCATTGAATTATGGAAGATGACGTTCAGGAAATAAACTTTATTTGGACTACATTTCCCAAGGGTATAAAGGGAGAGAGAGTTATATTTTATTAGGCTGAATACCAAGGAACCTTCTCTTTGCTGCAAGGAGACTGAGGAGTGTGTATCACTGCCTCTGTGTGCACATCAATGTTCCACAAGCCTGCAGCAATGTGCTGAGGACCGGAGTCCTTCCTGGCTGATGCAGAAGTGAGCTAACATCCAAACAGTGAGACCCATGTTGCTGTATCACTGAAACTGGTGGGAGGACACTACTGACATTAACCTGTTTCTGTTAGCAGAGACTAAGCATATAGGGACTTGCCATCAAAACAGCTGTATTATATACTGCATGCAGAATTTACTGGGACCACACTCATGTGCACCACCATAAGAATGGGCCCCAATGATAGCCGGCTAAAGAACTATGGCTAAAGACTGCTCACCTAGATAGCTGCTTCACAATTACTTTATCCATTGTCCATAATAACAGCTGCCTCTTTAGGGAGTTTTAAATGTCATTGCTGCCATTCATATAGAGTGCACTCTATAATGGAATCTCACAGTCTAGCCTGCAGATTTCTGTTTGTGAAATTATTACCTCCTTGCTGCAGTGGTTCTGGTATATCTGTGATTCCATTCGTATCTACTGTTGGCTTACCTGTTTACCGATAGGTGTCCCCTGCTCCACTGTGGATTTATAACCGTTTCCCTTCTATAACTTCCTGGGTCACCTCCCAGTCTGCTTCCCCATACATAGATACATGCTATTAGTGCTGGCCCAAAACATTGTGCTGCCTGGGTCCAAGAATGAAATTCTGCCCCCCCCCCCAAAAAAAAAAAAATCACTCCCACTAAAAGGCCCTGTATCCATTATTTTATATCGTGATAATTAAAACTAAAATTACATTTTCAGAAAGTCAGATTTACATGCAACAGAACCTTGTCTATATGCAAAATGATATGACATACCATTATGTTCAATTCCAAGGGGCAGGCTAGGACAGTATATAGATAAGCAAGAGTAGCATAGGGGCAAGCTAGGGTAATATATAGACAGGCTAGTATATAGACAGGCTAGGGTAGTAAATAGACAGGCTAGGGCAGTATATAGACAGGCTAGGGCAATATAGGTTAGGGATGGGCTAGAGTAGTATAGGGGCACAAAAGCGCTGGAAAAAAAATCTTGGTTGTCAATTCGCTGGGTAAATAGAAGAGAAGGAAAGGAGGCCATGGATCAATTTGCTGCCGCTCTCAAAGTGCTGCCTGGACCCATTGGGACCCATGGTAGAGCCAGCCCTGCATGCTCAGTACAGCCTGAGTTGCCTGAGCAACTTCCTGGTTCTCTGATCTCCTGTATGCCTAGTGTTTTGTGTGTTCAGTGTTTGACTTCCTGTGTACCAACTCCTGCTTTGTCTTCCATTTGTGCTTGTCTGCCGCCCACCCTGACCTTGACTCATTTCCCAGATCCTCTTCTGTCTCCTGCCATCTGCACTATGCATATACGAGTGGTCTCCGTATCATCAGCTGAGCATACCTGGACGCCACAACCTGGTTCCAGCTTGCTGCATGCCCAGCTCCACCATCAGGGGCTCTGGTGAAGAAACAGGCTGGGGCTTAGGCTCTGCACCCTGGGGAACCCTGGGGTGGCATTCTACAAGGGCTCACAAGAGTTATCACAGTATTGAGTATCATGGCTGTTACTGTTTTTTGCCAATACTAATTGCTGATTTTGTGGATTACCAGGTTTAATTTAGCTTGAATCTAGTTCAAATTTAGCTGCATAGAATTCTATTATATGTTGCTATAGCCTAGTGTACATATTGTCTAGTGAACTGTGATTAACCTAATGCTTTACTTATTTATGTGCATACTACTATTTACCGCAACCCATAACAATATATTGAGTTAATTTACCACTAACCAATCTGATGCTTGCTTTTTGATACTAAACCAATGGTTCGGTGGTTGAATGAAAAAAACTGGCCCGATTCTCCCATCTACACATTCAAGGTGAATGGGGGAATCCTTCCACCAGTGTTAATTTCGTCAACTAAAATATTTTCATAGACTAAATTAACACTATTTTATTAGACTAAAATACAACTAAAACTAAAACAATTAAGAGGACTAAAATTAAAATGGCATTTTAGTCAAAAGAGTATGACTAAAACTAAATAGAAAATTGACATCAAAATTAACACTACTCTGCTGGTCATTTCTAAATCAGCAACACATATCCATCCAGAGCCTATAATAATAGCACATTAAAGTTTAAACATGTATTGCACTACCACATAAGAATATGTAGGGGGTGTCTACTAAGCTGCGAGAAAAAATAAGAAAAATACTTTTCTTGTATTTTTTTCTTAATATTTAATGTTGGCAATATATTCAGGTAATACGTGCAATGGCATTACAGCCAATAGAGTTTACATTTTGTTTTTTTGTATTATAAAGTTGCACTTCTGTTTGTCGAAAAGCAATATTTTTGTTTGTTAATGAAACGTGGGTTTATTTATAAAGACGTTATATATCAATCACAATGGCTAAATCTGTGTCTGTAGAGCATGTTCAAACCTTAATACCATAAAGTATAACATGTTATTAGATTTTTACTCCAGAAGTATATAATTTGTTTGGAAATTCTAGAGAGAAATGTTTAACCACTTCACCCCCGGAAGGATTTCCCACTGTAGGACCAGAGCACTTTTTGGGATTCGGCACTGAGTCGTTTTAAATGACAATTGCACGGTCGTGCGACGTTGTATCCAAACAAAATTTGCATCCTCTTTTCCTTACAAATAGAGCTTTCTTTTGGTGGTATTTGATCACCTCTGCGTCATTTCTGATCACCGCTATAAACCAAAAATAAAGCGTCAATTTTGCAAAAAAAAACCCCAATATTTCTTACTTTTTGCTAAAATACAAATCCCAGCAAAAAAACATAAAAAAACTAATTTATTCATCGGTTTAGGCCGATTTATATTCTTCCTCATATTTTTGGTAAAAAAAAAATCACAATCAGCGTTTATTGATTGGTTTGCGCAAAAGTTGCTGCGTTTACAAACCATGAGAATTCATTTCTGGCGTTTTTACATTTTTTTTTTTTTACTACTAATGGCGGCGATCTGTGATTTTTATCAGGACTTTGATATTGGGGCAGACATGTCGGACATTTTTGACACTATTTTGGGACCAATGACATTTATACAGCAATCCGAAATTTAAATATCCACTGATTACTGTATAAATGTCATTGGCAGTGAAGGGGTTAACCTGCAGGGAAGGGGTTAACTGTGTTCCATAAGTGTGTTCTAACTGAGTGGGCTGGGTACCATGGGCATAAGGGATCTAACTGATCCCAGTGACAGGGATCAGTAGATCTCTCACATGCCCACTGACAGAGTAGGGAACCGCCGTTTTTACATCGACAGCTCCCCGTTCTTTCCCTCTGGCAGGTCATCGCGGGTCCACCCAAGCTGCGGGAACACTCCTGCAGAGTGCGGCGGGCATGAGAGCGCCTAGCTGCAGCGCTTGAATCACTGCTTATATACGGCGATTTACGAGACAGCGCCACACTGCCGCAGTAAATATGCAATAGCCGGTCGGGAACCAGTTAAATAATGCATTACACTTTAACTAAACACATTTGATTTTAGTTGACTAAAATGTACTGGAGATTTTAGTTCACTAAAATACGACTAAACCTAAAATGGCATTTTAGTCAAAAGACTAAAATGCGACTAAAAGTAATGGCATTTTAGTCAAAAGACTATGATTAAAACGAAATTGAAATCTAAAGCCAAAATGAACACTGCCTCCCACTGTGCTATTGAATCCTGAAAGCAGGGAGACTTCCCAGCCCTCAGAATACACTGATCAGCACCGCTGGCTATAACTGGTGGTGGTGATCGAGCAGGGAAAATCCAACAGGTTGGTTGTAAATAAGTCTATTGGTAGACCAGTCCACTGAACAGACTGCATTTTGATCCATGTATGACTGGCTTTAGTTCATCTGGCCAAGTGTCTTTTGAGCTCACAAATCCTGCATTAGAGTCAGCTCTGTCTACTTCATATCTAATAGGTCACAAGAAACACAGCTCTCTCTGCATCCACCCTTCCCCCACCTCCCCATCTTCCTGAACCCTCCTTGTTCACCACATTTCTAGTGAAGTCAACAGCTATTTATTTTGCACTTATTGAAATGATATAATAAAACACTTTCAATTGTATATTTAGCAAACCAGAAGGTAGCAAATACTATAAGTTAATTGTTAAAGTTTACAATTTAATCCCTTCGTGACCGCGCTATACCTGAATGACGGCTACAGCGTGGCCGCACTTTCCTAGGAGACCATCATATGATGTCCTCCCATGCTTGCGCTGCCTGGGCGCCCCCTGCGGCATGCATCGGCAGTGATCTGTGATCCTTCGGATGCAGCTCATCACAGGTCAGGGTAAAGAGCCATTCAAGGTGGCTCTTTACCACGTGATCAGCTGTGTCCAATCACAGCTGATGACAATGTAAATAGGATTTGCCAGTTATCGGCAATCCTCCACTCACGCTGACAGGGAGTGAGTAGAGAAGAGTTAAAAACTGGCAAATCTACACAAGGGACATCTGCACTGACAGTCAGGGCACTAATCATCAGTGTCCTGATGATCAGTGCAGCCCCAACAGTGTTGCCAATCTGTGCCCACCAGTGCTGCCAATCTGTGCCCACCAGTGCTTGCAATCTGTGCCCACCAGTGCAGCCAATTTGTGATAGTCAGTGCCCATCAGTGATGCCTGTCAGTGCTACATATCAGTGAAGCCCATCAGTGCCACCTATCAGTGCCACATATCAGTGCAGCCTCATCAGTGCCTCCTCATCAGTGCCCATCAGCGTCTCCTCATCAGTGCTTATCAGTGCCACCTATCAGTGCCCCCTATCAGTGCCCATCAGTGCAGCCTCATCAGTGTAGATCAATGAAGGAGAAAAATTACTTTTTTACAAAATTTTATAACAGAAACTAATTTTCTATATTTTCTTTTGTGTGTTTAACAAATTTAAAAAAAAACAGTGGTGAACAAATACCACCAAAAGAAAGCTTTATCTGTCTCAAAAAAAAGATAAAAATTTAGTTTGAGTACAGCGTTGCATGACCGTGCAATTGTCATTCAAAGTGCAACAGCGCTGGAAGCTGAAAATTGGCCTGGGCAGGAAGGGGATGAAAGTGCCCAGTAGGCAAGTGGTTAATCCTGAGACTTCCCATGTAGTACTTTTTCCAGTCTGTTTAACCTCACAAATGCGGGAGTGCTATTGTAATAAAAAAATATATCTTACACTGCAGCTCTCTGTGTGTCTGTGAATGCTCAGTCTGTTTGTGTCTGCTTCAGATCTAATTGATAATGAGCCCTCACCTGCAACAGCACTGGACTGAGACAGCCAGAACTTGTGGGATATGTAGATCTCTTCACAGGAAGGGTCAGTTCTCACCATACAGAGCTCATGCAATAACCTGTACAGTCCCATGCTGAGTACTTAAAGAGGTTCTTAAAGCAGAAGGTTTTTTCACCCTCATGCATTCTATGCACAAAGATTAAAAAAAAACCCTTCTGTGTGCAGCAGTTCCCCTCAGCCCCCCTACTTACCTGAGCCCCATCTCGATCCAGCGATGTTGCCCAAGAGCCTTGGCTATCCCTCCATATTGGCTGAGACACAGCAGTAGATGCCAATGGCTTCTGCTCCTGTCAATCAAAGTCAGTAAGCCAATGAGGAGAAAGAGGGGGCAGGGCCGAGTTGCGGCTCCATGTTTGAACGTACACACAGAGCAATGGCTCAGGTTGGATGCTCCCATAACAAACCGCTTGCTCTGGGGGCGCTTGGCAGGATGGAGGGGCCAGGAGCGCCGGTGAGAGACCCAAGAAAAGAGGATCAGGGCTGCTCTGTGCAAAACCACCGCACAGAGGAGGCAAGTGGAACATGTTTGTTATTTTTAAACAAAAAACAAGACTTTAATATCTCTTTAATGTTTCTACATTGCTGACACAGGAATGTGAAGATTTATTCTACCATAGGCTGTGCATACAGGGTAACAAATACTACTATGAAATGACATGGTCAATGCACATCCTTTGCAGGTGAAAAAAACAAGGTGCAGGTTGAAAGGTTTATAATGTTTTTAACCACTTCAGCCACTTCCTGACCAGGCCATTTTTTGTGATTCGGCATTGTGTCACTTTAACTGACAGTTACGCGGTCATGTGACATTGTACCCAAACAAAATTGATGCCCTTTTTTTCCCCACAAATAGAACTTTTATTTGTTGGTATTTGATCACCTCTGTGGTTTTTATTTTTTGTGCTATAAACAAATAAAGCGTGACAATTTTGAAAAAAAAGCAACATTTTTTAATTTCTGCTATAAAACATTTCCAAAAACAAAATGTAAAAAAACAAATGTATTCATCAGTTTAGGCCAATATGTATTCTGCTACATATTTTGGGTAAAAAAAATCGCAATAAGCGTATATTGATTGGTTTGCGCAAAAGTTATCGTGTCTACAAAATAGGGGATAGATTTATGGCATTTTTATTTATTTATTTATTTTTTCCTAGTCTGTGCTATTGAAAACGCGTTTGGTTAGTTATATGCGAATAACGCTAAAAAAAATGGGTTTTATACATCGTCTTATGTATAACCGGATTTGACTACTTATGTAAACAAAAAAATGTAAAACAAAAACCTTTACAAAATATCGTCTTTAATTTTTTACAACGAAAAAAAAGTTTTAACAGTGCGAAATAAACAAATATCGTGTTTTTTATTTTTGGTGTCTCCACTAGTTTATGGTTGTTTATTTTCAAGATAAACACCCCTTTTTTTCCCGTAGTTAAAACAAACCCATGTTACAGTGTACTGG
>BLSH010131159.1:2443125-2455415 GCA_018402905.1 Glandirana rugosa | reverse complement strand
GATCGCCGCCATTTTTAGTAAAAAATAAAAAACCCCAAAAATGAATTCTCATCATCCGTAAACGTGACCACTTTTGCGCAAACCAATCAATAAACGCCAATTGCGATTTTTTTATCGCAAATATGAGGAAGAATATAAATCGGCCAAAAACGGTGAAAAAAAATGTTTTTTTATATTTTTTTTTTGGATTTGTATTTTAGGAAAAAGTAAGAAATTTGGGTTTTTTTGCAAAATTGTCGCTCTTCTTTTGTTTATAGCGGCGATCAGAAATGATGCAGCGGTGATCAAATACCACCAAAAGAAAGCTCTGTTTGTGGGAAAAAAAGGACGCAAATTTCGTTTGGGTGCAACGTCGCACGACCGCGCAATTGTCAGTTAAAGCGACGCAGCGCCGAATCGCAAAAAGGGCTCCGGTCCTAAAGCTGGAAATCCTTCCGGGGCTGAAGTGGTTAAAGTCAGATCAGTAAAAGGTGCATTCTGATTGGTTGCTTTGGGTTAGTACTTAGTAGTAAGGAGAGACAGAGTTGGTGTTATGATAAATACAACATCCTAGTGAATACAGTAAATAAATAGGAAGGTTGAAAAAAAATAATCACTGCAATGTGAAATATGAAATCTTAAATGAAAAAAAGATCATAAATAGCTTTCATATTTTTTTTTTTACTTCTTCCAGCTGTTATTATTTGCTTATGAGAGAAGCTTAGGATTTATTTAAGCTTGCTTTAAATTTTACAGCTGTTATAAAACTGAATAGTCCACTATTTAAACTCTAAGGAAAATCAAAGAGATATTTGAACAGTTAATTTCACATTAAAGGAAATATTATGAAGAGTTGTGCTAACTGAGTCATTATTAGCCTTTACATGTGTACTTAAAATGATTTTAGATTTTTTATGAATGTGTAACCTGGGGGAAATGTTCCTATGTACCAAACGAATGTATTTAACAATTACATTGATCTATAAATCTATTCCAAATGTTTTAGAGAAAATTGCATTCATTGTCTCAGCTGAAAAGCTACTTAATTTATAGATTGAATAAATACAACCTCTAATAAAGGAATAGTTGGGTTATCTATACATCCTAAAAGTTCAAAGCATGTAATTATTCTGATTATTTACATACTATATAATACCTACAGTATGTCTTCTTGTTTCAGCAATGAATGTCGATTTTCTTGACAATGGCCAGCATGAGGCAAACTCACCCACTTGGCTGAAGCAGAAAGACACAGCCTGCCACCGATGGAGAAGGAGAGTGAAGAGGACCTGTAACTTCACCTGGAAAAAAAGAATGTATAAAGATTGTAAGTGTTCTCCAATAGGGGAAGGGGTGAAATGTGGCTGAGGAGGAGGGATCCTGGGCCTGGAGTTGGGTTTAGACACATACAACAAATCATTTTCATACAATGCCCACCGGGCCATTGTATTCGGAGGACGGCGTCAGCCTCTGTCAGAATACACTGATTAGCAGATATAGCTAATTGACTGTAGCTGCTTGTTGGGGGGGGGGGGGTGCCTCCTCGCTCTGCACATGGGGCACCTCTTTGCATGTACGTCCTCACCACTGCCCTGGACCAGGGCTGAGGTCATGTGAAAAGAAAACATTGAGGTGTTCCCCCTGGATTAGAAATGAACCCTATACCTTGTGCAGCTATGTAATGACTCTCCCATATCGCTGCACACCTTGTCTTCCAGAAAGTAGCATTTAGAGGAGAAAACTGTTGAGATTGTGTCCTGTTCCACTGGTCCAGCTTTCTTCTGCCACCTCACTCCCAGTGACATAATGGGGTCCTACTGTGCACTAAGTGCGGACCTGATGCATGCACTTAATTACTCCTTCAACTCTCCCGTACCATGCGGGTAGGTTAATGGGGTCCCCATACCACGGGTTCAGTCCCGATTGCTTTTGGGGAACCAACCGATAGGGAGGGAGCCAGAGCACTGGCCCCCTCACTACCAGGGGATCTTTCACCCATGCCTGGTTCAACCCTTTGCTGTCTGGTTGCTGTCATATTCCCACCAGTCCATGGTTACCAGTAGTGACTACATACTTTCCCTCAACCTTTCTGCTGAGTTAACCCTTTGTAGTGACCTTCTGTTCTTTCTTCTTCACCCCTGTATGTGCTTTAAGGACCCTGTTCTTCCAATACACCATGTACCTCCATGCACCCCTTTGAATAACTTCAGACCGGGCAATAAACAGTTGATCAGACTTTACTGAGCAGCTTGGTAATACAGTCCAACAATGCAATACAGTTTCTTTCTCACTTACTAGATAGACCCCAGGCTGCCGTTGTGTACCTTCCCTAAAACTGAGAGTCCGTCTGCAGAGGGCAGAGCTCAGAAAAGCCTGGGAAAAGTGTTAGGTTTAGCTAAAAGTGATATTTTTTTAAATAACAAACATGTCATACTTACCTGCAGTGGTTTTGAACAGAGCAGCCCCGATCCTCCTCTTTTCAGGTCCCCCACCAGCACTCGTCCCTCCTGCCCCCATAGCAAGCAGCTCCTGAGCCACTGCTTTGTGTGTTCGTTCATACACACAGCGCATGGCTCAGCCCTGCCCAGCTCTTGGCTCACTGGCTGTGATTGGCAGTAGCAGGAGCCAATGCCTCCAGCTGCTGTCTCAGCCAATGATGAGAAAGAAACCCGGGAAAGCCACTTCTCTCGGGCACATCGCTTGATCGAGATGGGGCTCAGGTAAGTATTAGGGGTTGGCTACTGCACACAGAAGGTTTTTTACCTTAATGCATAGAATGCAAAAACCTTGAGCGTTTACCACCACTTTAACCCCTTCCCACCTGAGCAGCCTAGAAAACTAACTAACACCATACAATTAATCTGTAAACACCTGCTTACACTCCGATCATTGGAAAGTTTTCTAACAATCAACTATTGTTGGGAGGGAACCTACACACTGATCGCAATTTGGTCTGGAGATTTGTCAGTTTAAAATATATGGAATTAACATATATTGAGCGTTATTTATACAAGAGCTCTTTTTCAAAAAGCACAAATAATTTTTATTAGATGAATTACAGCCCAAGGACAGTCAAAACTTTTTATATTGTTTTGGATATAGAGCTTCAATCAGGTTTTAATTTCTGTCTGTGATTTTATTGGGGAGACTTTACCACACAGATTATATGGACAGGAAAGGATAGGAAATATCTCCAATGCTTAGTATTGTGAGGGATCCACATTTACTGTCCCATTTGCCGCATGTATAGGAAGTGCTGAAAAATCTCTCCAGTGGACTCCCAGAGAAAAAAAAAGTTGCCTGACATTTGAACTTTTCCCCACTTAATCCAACACTGAAAAAGTAATGCTTTTATTAATAGATGGATTCATTTTCTCTTAATAGGGAAGAACATTTGCTAATGACCAATTACCAAATGTTGGCTATCGAAGACATTTAGCATCTTTCTCATTGGATCCAAAGCTAAAACTAAATTGTGCTGAGCAGAGTCCAGCACCCCAGCAACCCAAGAACTGCTTATTTATTTAAACTTTAGCTGTACCATGGTTTTCTAAGGATCCTTTCTCATGTATGAAATGTTTACTTGCATAGTCCTTCAAAAAACAGCTAGAATAGGATACTATAAATACCCTTAGAAATGATTTAACATCAAACAATGTTGTTATCATTCTTTGAAAGCTATTAAAAAAGAATGTTTAAAGTGGTCTTAAACGCTAAAGGTTTTTTTTTTTTTTAGATCAGAACAAGTGTCTTTATTTCATGAGTGTTCTCATACACTACACAGACATAGGGCACGGGAAAGGTGACCAGAGGAAGCAGTACACTCCTCCCTCCCCAACCCAAATTTTCACTGCTTTTGGGAAGGTGCAAACTGAGGGGAAGTGAGGCTGGTTCCAAGTGCACAAAAATAAAACTGTATGCCTTCATATAGACGTCTGCCTGTGAATTTGCCATCCTTCAAAGTCCATGGGTTGGCTTTATAGGAAATGTTCCACAGAGGTGTGTCAAGAGATGGAGATAATGGAGGTCCTAACATTTACCCTGTAGTTGTGTGAAAAAACTGGAACATACTGCATGGCATAGTTATGAAGAGGGCTTTGCCATGCAAGGGGTTAAATTCTATGCTGGCATCAGAATGCATCTTCAAGAGCCAGTGCTCCCCCCACTTTCAGTCTCAGAGATGGGTTCCAAGGCCCCTCGTGGCCTAAATACATCCAGGGAGGGGGAGTGGGAGCTGTCCCGATTTATCCCGCAGGATTGCCCTGCATGGTGGATCTGCCTGACATGGTCCACAGCTTCATTCTTGGCATGCTTGAGGAGGTCAGCTTGACCCCTTAGCACAATAATGTTCCAGGCAAAGTTTTCCATGGCTTTCTGAAGGTTTCTACCCTTAAGTCCTTCTTTGGCACCAATCCGATGGAGATGAAAACTCATCCTTGTTTTTTGCAAAAAAATTATTTTGTTGTAAATGGCATCTGAAGTCTCTATTAATGTCCGACTTGCTTGTATGAACACTTCATAAGATGTATGGACTTTCTTTAGGAGATCAGGAACTGGTCCCTGAGCCTCTAGAAGTGGGTACTGCGATCAGAGGTTGAGTGTCACATTGAGAGGGCTTTCACTGTTTAGTAACCATGCAGACAGAGTAAGGATACACTATTTCATGTTGACAGTTGAAGTCAAGCCACATAGTTCCTTGAAAGATACTAAAGCGTTCTGAACATTTTCCCGAAGGTCAGTGGCGTCTCGAAGGGAAGGAGTAGCTGTCCTAAACACCTCATCAATTGCTTTGATGCCTGTAGTCTTTGTGGATGTATAGTCACAAACCTTCTCGCCTTTGTGTACAGAGAGCCCCCTCTTGTGTGCATTTCCTCCTCTTTGGCTAGTGATAGCAATGTGGACAAACAATATGGTATTTTGGAGGAACTCGTCTGTTAAAGACTGTAAAGGAACATGCCTAAAGCCAGTATCAAATGGGATGGTATACTAGGCTATAAACTCATCTCCAATAAAGTCATCATCTAGTACTACAAACCGCAGTATAGCCAACTCTGGAAGGTTTATGTGATACTCAATGCTGTCATCAAATATCGGGTTGTCCCCATTTTGTGTTACTGTTTTTGTCCGGTGTTCTGCACAGTCGGCGGGTATGCCATGCATCTCCACATACACATATGGTTCCACCACATCTCCCTTTGCTCCTGATCTTTTAGGTTTAGGGATGATTTAATCACTAATAATTTTTAGGTGAAGCAGCTGAGCCGAAACACCAGGCAAAAGGTTTTTACCT
Source organism: Glandirana rugosa (assembly GCA_018402905.1). Classification (NCBI taxonomy): domain Eukaryota; kingdom Metazoa; phylum Chordata; class Amphibia; order Anura; family Ranidae; genus Glandirana; species Glandirana rugosa. Next base: position 2,450,146 of record BLSH010131159.1, on the reverse strand, counting down.
TAATGTATTATCTGCATTAAAGTATAACTAAAGGCAAAAACATTTCTTTTAGTTTTGGTTACGGTGGACATGGATTAAAATGCTTGACAGTTTTTATTGCTGTCTGTGGCCCAGTTAAGAAAATTCACCCTCTCTATTTATCCTGTTTACCATTATCATTGAAAGTGAAAGTAAACAAAAATCCTAAATATTTGGTTGTCCCCAGAAAAGTAATAGAGGGGAAATCTTCCAATGGGGACACTAGTTCTGGCGACCTCAGGGTCCCCATGGAATTCCCTTAATTTGCAGGGATTTCCTCTCACTTCCTGTTTGGCTATGGGACAGGAAGTGAAGGGAAATGTCCCCATTGTGACACAGAGGGAAAAAAAAATCTGACAGGAGTTATAACCCTCCCTTTTTCTATCCAAAATGAAGCAAAAAAGTTTTGCCTATAGTTCGGCTTTAAAGTAAAAAAAAAACTTACAATACTACTTTCCCCCCACCCCTTCCCTAACACTTACCTGACTGCTTTATCGATTCAGTGCTATGCCAGGCTACAGGTCTTCTCTCCTCTCTCCCTGCTCACAGGCTGTGCTGTCTGTCAAACCCTGTTAGTAGATTGTGGGGGTGGGTACAAGCCCCTCTGTGTGTGTCTATGGATGCACACTGTCTGATTCCGGAGTGCGTCTGTACTTGTGCCCCCATAGAAAGTGGCTTACTATAGGAGCACACAGATGAGGAGGAGAGGAAAACCCCTGCTGGAGACCCCAGAAGAGGGGTTTCAGGACTGCTCTATGCAAGTATGCACAGAGCAGGTAAGTATAAACCTCTTTTTAATTTTAATTTAAAAACAAGTTTACAATCACTTTACCATGTAAGAAATTGTATAGAAATGACTAGAACTGGATAATCTTTGCAGAGGTGAATTACTTTAGACTTATGAACAGTGTTCATAGAGGCCTGTAAATCAGAAATAAATCATGTCTATGATTATCAAACTCAGATTTAGATACACATAATCAAATCTCACTTTGAGTAAAACCTTTCAGCTGCAAATTGGCTGATAGCAGCCAAATTCAATTCCAGCTGTCATTTTTCAAATGCTGGTTAAAAAAGCAAAGCCAGCATGTGGTTGCTATGAACAATACATACCTTTTCTAGGTACAATTATAGAAATGTTTAATAAAAATCTTGCAGTCACCAAAATATACAGGTTTTGTGCATGTTACCAAGCTCTCCTACCAGATATACTGTACATAGATATCATGGTTAGTTGGGTTCATACTAATTATGACCTAGGTGTCCGTTTATAAAGCAGTGTAAAAAATCCACTGCTGAGTTCTCCGGCATTCACAGAGGAGATGGTTCTCCTCTGTGTGCCTGTTTATTAAACGGTGTAAATCACTTCACAGTTTGTTAAGTGAAGTGATCTACAAACGCTTCAAACTGTGGAGAACGCCCCAATCTCGTGAGACATTACGAGATTACGGCACCCAAAATTCACAGAAACACCGAGATGTCCATGTATTAACCCCTTCCTTACCGGGCACTTAAACCCCCCTCCTGCCCAGACCAATTTTTGGCTTTCAGCGCTGTCGCATTTTGAATGACAATTGTGCGGTCGTGCGACGTTGTACCCAAATAAAATTTGCGTCCTTTTTTTCCCACAAATAGAGCTTTCTTTTGGTGGTATTTGATCCCCTCTGCGTTATTTCTGATCGCCGCTATAAACAAAAAATGAGCGACAATTTTGCAAAAAAGAACAATATTTTTTACTTTTTGCTAAAGTACAAATCCATTAAAAAATTATTCATCGGTTTTGGCCGATATATATTCTTCTACATATTTTTGGTAAAAAAAAAAAACGCAATCGGCGTATATTGATTGGTTTGCGCAAAAGTTATCGCGTCTACAAACTGGGAATTGATTTATGGCGTTTTTATTATTTTTTTTTTTTTACTAGTAATGGCGGCGATCTGCGATTTTTATCGGGACTGCGATATTGGGGCGGAAATGTCGGACATTTTTTACACATTTTTGGGACCAATGACATTTATACAGCGATCAGAAATTTAAATGTCCACTGATTACTGTGTAAATGTCATTGGCAGTGAAGGGGTTAACCTGCAGGGGGCAGTGAAGGGGTTAAATATGTTCCCTGGGTGTGTTCTAACTGTGGGGGGGCAGGGCTGGTCGGGACATAACAGATCTAACTGATCCCAGTGACAGGGATCAGTAGATCTGTTATGTCCCCTGTCACAGAACGGGGAACCGCCGTGTTTACAACGGCGGTTCCCCGTTCTGAGGCTCCTAAAGGTGATCGGCCTGTCTCGGGCGGACATCGAGTCCGCCCGACCCACGGGCACGCTCGCGCAGCGTGCGGCGCGCGCCGCCGCTGCCGCCAAGGGGTGCGCCTGGAGCGTGTGCAGTGGAGGACGTCCATGGACGTCCTCCGGGCATTTCAGGTCCGCGCTGGAGCCGTACTTCGCTATAGCGCGGACCTGGAGTGGTTAAGCAGTGATAAATTATCACTGCTCAGTAACGGACATTCTCGGAGGAGCCCGCCCAAACAGTAAATAAAATTATTAGCCCCCCTACACTATATATGTATATATAAGCACATACACACCTTATATATACATATATATATATACACATACATCATATACATATATATGCATATATGCACATATACAGGGCAGGGGGACATGGCTAATGTGTTGGGGGGTCTGAACGAGGCAGGAGGAAGTATCTAATCTTCCTCCTTCCCCGGGATTCCCTCTTCACCCCTCCAATTCTCCACCTCTGAGCTGGTGAATTGGGGAGGGTGAATTCTGACTGAGATCGCCAGTGAAGTGCAGAGATCGCAGCTTTATAAACTGCCCGTTTCTGTATCAGTGAATGACAGTTCTCAGTGTGCAGAGATAATCGGTGAAGAACGCGTTCTCTCCCGATTATCTCTGCTTTATAAACCGAAAATGAGCTGTGATCAGCCGTGATCCTTGGGATCACGGCTGATCACAGTTTTATAAAAGGACACCAAAGTATTCCAGTGATGTCTACATGACATTAGATTGTTATGGTAAATCATTACAAACCTTTATGACCTATTGCAGACAAGTTTGCCATTATATGTACAATCCACTAAAAATAAACCAGCTGAGAGAGGAAAGTAGCAGTGTAACTTCTGTGCTGCAGGAATTATTGGAATTATAACTGTTATAATCAATATTTTAGATGCTTTACTGTAGATAGAACAGAAAAGGGTTAGAGCCACTGCCAGGTTTTCAATTCCATCCGTATCCATATTTGGAAAGTTCCCCTCACTTCCTGTCCTGATATAGAAGTCTCCCCAATGGGAACATAGACAAAAACATACTCTTCTTATGCCAGCCATACGTGGATCGAAATTCATCCAGCAAAGCGGGGATTGGCCAAATTTCGATCCATGAGCACTGTGGTTGCACAGAAGTCGATCTACTGATTGACTTCTGTACAGTCACCCTGGTGGGTTTCCCCACTGAATCAATGTCGAAGGGTATAGCCTGCAGCGCTGATCAGTCTATTCTGACAGAGGGTAAGTCTCCCTAATTTCAGAATACAATAGCTCAGTGGGAGGATACTCTTATCCCCATTAAGTGTGTGGATGGGGGTATCGAGTCAGTTTTTTTTGTTCGACCCACTGATTGAAAGAGTAAACTGACTCATGTATGGGCTGCTTTAGTCATACAGTACACAGCATCTTTAGTCTTCAACCATGGGTTATATGCAGCTAACTTCAGGTGATTGGACTCTCAAAAAAGAAAGCTGTGGAGACATCCTTTATATATTCACTCCAACTCCCAAATGGCCTCAGATTTTTTGCACAAGTCCTTAGATGATGGACCTCTTCTCTCTACTATGAGAAAATTGTCTCTTTTTCCATGGAAGTGTTTTTTCTAAGATGATTACTCTATCAAGATTCCTGTCTGTATCACTGAGCTTTGGGGAACCATACACAGACCCTGCTTGAATAAAGATGTGGAGCTGGCTGTATTGTTGTTTCTGGAACCCGATCCTGCGCGGGTGCTCACCTTGGCACGCGGTGCATACTGTTGCAATAACTGCAGGTCCAAGACCGTGGCCTGCTAGCGGTGAAGCTCTGTCCTTGAGTGGTATGCCCACCATAGAGAGTGAAGCCAGGATGGGGTCTTATATCTTGCGCCCTGCCCGAAATGTGAAGTATTCTATTATAATAAGTGCAAGGCTTGCACCCTTTAAATCTGTCCAAGGATGCTGGAGCTCTTATGCCTAGACCAAGAAGGTGGGCTCTTGCACTCAACTTGTTTGGTTGACCATGGCAAGGCCTGTTCTGAGTGGAACCTGTCCTGTTAAATCGCTGTATGGACCGCTGCTGCAGCTCAGTTTCAGGGTCTTGGCAATCTTCTTATAGCCTAGGCCATCTTTATGTAGAGCAACAATTCTTCTTTTCAGATCCTCAGAGAGTTATTTGCCATGTTAAACTTCCAGTGACCAGTATGAGAGAGTGAGAGCAATAACACCAAATTTAACACACCTGCACCCCATTCACACCTGAGACCTTGTAACACTAACGAGTCCCATGACACCGGGGAGGGAAAATGGCTAATTGGGCCCAATTTGGATATTTTCACTTAGGGGTGTACTCACTTTTGTTGCCAGCGGTTTAAACATTAATCGCTGTGTGTTGAGTTATTTTGAGTGGACAGCAAATTTACACTGTTATACAAGCTGTACACTCACTACTTTTCATTGTAGCAAAGTGTCATTTCTTCAGTGTTGTCACATGAATAGATATAATAAAACATTTACAAAAATGTGAAGGGTGTATTCACTTTTGTGAGATCCTGTATATATATATATATATATATACACACATCACGTTTACCCACCTTACAAGATGTTTTATCTTCCTAAAAGTATTACAGGCTTAATGCTTTGTGTCCTGTATTACATACAGTGGTAAAGTAAAACTCTTACAGTTTTGAGTTAAATTCAGACCATATCTCACCCCCAATACCACAAGCACTAGGCATTTTTTCCTGCCTCTGACCATCAACAACGTGTATATGTTTATTCCCACTGACCATCAACACCGGCCACTATTTCCTTCCATTGACCATAAACATCAGCCATCTTTTCCTTTTTCTGATCTGCAATACAGTATAAGAGGTACTATGATAACAAAGTGCTTACAACAGTGCATTACATAGCCCTGACCAAAGTGTTGATTGTCTCATCATATCCTGGTTGCTAAGTAGTTTCCAACTATTATAATGCTAATTAGTATAAATTAAATAATTATTAATATATATATATTTATATATATATATATTATTATTATTTCAATTATTATTATTATACAGGGTTTATATAGTGCCAACAGTTTGTGCAGCACTTAGCAACATTAGCGCAAACAGAAAAATTACAATGCAATTCAATACAGGAGGAATCAGAAGGCCCTGCTCGTTAGAGCTTACTGTCTAAAAGGGAGCTTCAAGTGATATAAAAGATAATAAATGTGGGGGGTGAGCTGATGGAGAAAATAAAAGTATAGTTGTTAGGTGGAGGTAAGATAGGCTTCTCTAAAGAGAAATGTTTTCAGGGATCCCCTAAAAGTGTACAGAGTAGTAGATAGTCGGAGAGATTGGGTTGGGAATTTCAAAGGATGGGAGAGGCTCTGGAGTCCCGGAGGCGAGCATGGGAGATGATGACAAGGGAACTAGAGAGCAGGAGGTCTTGGGAGGAACGAAGAGAACGATTTAGTTGGTATTTTATGACTAGGTTAGTGATGTAGCTGGGGGCAGAGTTGTGGATGGCTTTGTAAGTTATTGTTAGCATTTTGAGTTTAATTTGTTGGGTGAGGGGCAGCCAATGTAGGGATTGGCAGAGAGGGGTAGCAGACCCTGAGCAGTTTGTAAGGTGGATGAGTCTGGCAGCAGCATTCATGATTGACTGAAGGGGGTAGCCTATGTAGAGGTAAGCCAATGAGAAGGGAGTTGCAGTCATCGAGGCAAGAGATAACTAGGGAGTGAATTAGGAGCTTAGTGGTGTCACTGATTGGGAAGGGGCATATTTCAAAGATGTTGCTGAGGATGAGGTGGCATTCTTTGGCAAATGATTGGATGTGGGGCCAAAAGGATAGTTCAGAGTCCAATATAACACCTACAGTAGCACCCTGGCATGAGAGGATGGGTTAATGGTTGTGCCATTGATCTTGACAGAGAAGTCAGGGGAAGGGGCATGTGGAGGAGAAAATATTATGAGATCAGTTTTGGATAGGTTGAGTTTGAGGAAGTGGTGTGACATCCAGACTGATATGTCTGTTGGTAAATTAGTGATGCGTGAGGAGGCTGATGGAGTGGGCTGAGGGGTAGGGAGATAAATTTAGGTGTTGTCAGCATAGACATTATATTGAAAGCCATGGGAGGCTATCAGCTGACCTAGGGAGAAGGTGTAGATTGAGAATAGAAGCGGTTCAAGTGCAGAACCCGACAGAGAGTCCCAATGGAGAAAGGAAGAGGATAGGAGGAAGTAGAATCGTAAGTGACACTGAAGGTGTTTTCATTTTCTTTCCACATTTTCCAAAAACTTGTGGAAAAAATGACATGTTCAAAAGACTCACTATTAGTGTTGAGCGAACCCGGACTGTAACGTTCGGGTCCGTACCGAAGAGGTAACCCTGAGAGACAGCCCAAGACGTGAACTTGGCGAAGATAAGAGTTAGATGTGGAAGAGGGATCCAGTCGACTATCGGAGGGTACCGAAAGTTATATTACAGATACGACTGTTGTGGATTTAAATAGAGGGATGGGGAGTCGGGTGAGGTAGTCGGAGGAGTGCGTAGTGATTAAATGGTTGTCTGTATAGTCAGACCTACAGTGTGGTGAAGGAGTTTGAGTTGGATAGGTTTTGACTAGAGTATTATAAAAGAGGAGGTGTACGGGGAAGGGGACTGAAGAGACAGTTCTAGTTACCGTGTTGGTAATTGGGTAGGAGAGTACGGTCCCACGATGACATCCAC
>BLSH010131159.1:2402874-2437967 GCA_018402905.1 Glandirana rugosa | reverse complement strand
TTTTTTAATGGGGTAAAACCTTTCGATTGTGGGGTTGCATATAAGATCCTCCGTATCACTCATCTCAACTCACTTGGAGACCTTCAAGCCCAAGACGACCAGGCAGGCTTGAAGCCCTGTTTCAGGCCCAGGCCCAGGCCTGCCTTGGGCTTGCTAGCGTGCCTGTTGCTTGGGGTAACTTTAGTTACCCCTGGGCTTGAAAATACGTGTTTTTACCGACATTGTTTCCCGTTTTTTTACTTGATTTTAATTTATTTTCCCTATCCCCATTTATTTGTAGGGCACTTGCCCTAGTTTGAAGATGATTTTAGAACAGTTATATGGCTTCTACCATTAATTAATACTTTTCAGACACAGTTTGAAGATGATCCACATTCACCTCCATTTTTGCTTTTTTTATGTTTTTATTTTTTTTAAAATATTTACAGTTATTTCCCTGGCCCCAGGGCACTTGCCCTACCCTTACCCCCATTTTACTTCCTTTTGCAGCCCTCTAGGGCTTTCCAGGACTTTGTTACAGCCATTTTTGTGCATAAAAGTTCGGGTCCCCATTGATTTCAATGGGGTTCGTTGTCCGTGCGATCGTTCGGGTTCCGTCCGGACCCGGACCCGGACTTTGTCCCGAAGTTCGGACGGACCAGCAGAACCCGAACTTCCAGAGGTTCACTCAACTCTACTCACTATGCCTCCTAGAATATACGTTGGGGTGTTAGCTTTCCAAAATGGGGTAATTTTTTGGGCGTTTCCATTGGCCTGGTGCTCCAGGACCATCAAAAGTGCAAGAGGTAGTCAAGAAATTATATGTGTAATTTATGTCCTTAGAACGCCTGACGTTGCTCCCTGCATGTTGGGTCTCTGTATGTAGCCAGGCTGTGTAAAAGTGTCACACATGTGGTATCGCCATACTCGGGAGGAGTAGTAGAATGTATTTTGGGGTGTAATTTGTGGTATGCATATGCTGGGTGTGAGAAATAACCTGTTAACATATGTCAATTTTGGGGGGAAAAAAATTCATTTTGCAAAGAATTGTGGGAAAAAAATACAACTTCAAAAAATTCACCATGCCTCTTACTAAATACCTTGGAATGTCTACTTTCCAAGAAGGGGTAATTTGGGGGGTATTTGTACTTTCCTGGCTAGTTAGGGTCTCAGGAAATGAGATTGGCCATCAGTAAATCAAGTGTGATCAATATTCAGTGATTGGCACCATAGCTTGTAGACTCTATAACTTTCACAAAGACCAAATAATATACACTAATTTGTTTTATTTTACCAAAGATAGGTAGCAGTATAAATTTTGGCCAAAATTTATGAAGAAAAATTACTAATTTGCAAAATTTTATAACAGAAACGAAGAAAAATTCATTTTTTTTACAAAATTTTCGGTCTTTTTTTAATTATAGCGCAAAAAATAAAAAACCCAGCGATGATTAAATACCACCAAAAGAAAGCTCTATTTGTGTGAAAAAAAGGACGCAAATTTCATATGGGTACAGTGTTTGATGACTGAGTAATTGTCGTTCAAAGTGTGAGAGCGCTGAAAGCTGAAAATTGGTCTGGTTGTTAAGGGGGTTTAAGTGCCCAGTGGTCAAGTGGTTAATGAGGGGGTCACTCGAATTGTTGTAGACCAAGCGGTCAAAGAGTTTGGAGGAAAAGGGGAGCAAGGAGATGGGGCGTAGATTGTTAAGATTGGTGGGGTTGAAAGAAGGCTTTTTAACCACTTCAATACTGGGCACTTAAACCCCCCTCTTTCCCGGACTAATTTTCAGCTTTCAGCGCTGTAGCGCTTTGAATGACAATTGCGCGGTCATGCAATACTGTACCCAAATGAAATTTTGATCATTTTTTTCACACAAATAGAACTTTCTTTTGGTGGTATTTAATCCCCACTGGGGTTTTTATTTTTTTACGCTACAAATGAAAATAGACCGAAAATTTTCAAAAAAAATGCATTTTTCTTAGTTTCTGTTATAAAATTTTGCAAATAAGTAATCTCTCTTCATAAATTTTGACCAAAAATGATACTGCTACATTTCTTTGGTAAAAATAACCCAAATCAGGGTTTATTTGGTGTTGGCGGTGATGGGGGACAGACAGAAGTTTTGGGGACTATGACAGATGTGATGAGGGACAGATGTTTTGTGTATGCTGACAGAAGTGACGGGGACATACAGATGTTTTGGGGACTGTGACAGATGTTTTATGGGGACACTGACATGTGTATGGGGACAGGGGTATCAGTGGTGCTTGGTGTACTATGTGTGGGGCAATCTGTGAGAGCTCTCTCTGTATAAAATCATCTTCATACAGAGAGTTGTCACAGTGCTGCAGCTTCCCCCTCTCCCCTCCCCCACACTGAGCTCTCACTGAGCTCGGTGGGGGGAGAACTGTCACAGAGACGCGTCTCTGTTTACATTGTGACCGCTGTGATTGGACACAGCCGTAACATAATTGGGAAAGCCATTCACAGCACCCATATCCCGATCTGTGTTTGGCCGGATCCTGTGATCATAATCATCACAGGATCGAGCCGCAGTGCGCCTCGTGGCCATGCTGCGAGCACTCGTTCTGAGGGACTTTCCTGAACGTCCACTCAGAATGGTGAGGCTCCCACCCGGCCGTATATGTACAGTGGCCGGGTGGGAGGTGGTTAGGTATGGGGGTGGCTAGTGCATGTTTAGAGAGTTGGGGAAGGTGCCAGAAGAGAGGGAGAGAATGAAGATGTGGATTAGACAGTGCAGGATAGAGTCAGAGGGTGACCACAGTATTTGAGAATGAACTGGGTCCAGCAGACAGATGGTTAGGTAGGTGTTAGAAATAAGTTTTATAACCTCATCTATAGTAGCATGGTTGAATAAGGGTAAGTGTTGATTGTGACTGTGGACATGGGGTGTTAAGTGGGGGATCTGTATCTGTAGAGTCGAGATTTAATCAGGAATTGAATCAGTCTTATTTTTGAAGTGATTGGCGATCTCCTGGACAGTGAGCGAGTTAATGAGTGAGTCAATTTCTTCTGTCAGTAGGCTTACGCAAACCATTTGTTTTTTCTGTCCATATTATGTTTTATTTTTTAAACATAATCCTTTATATGTGTCTGTAAACTACAGCATATGCGTGCAATCTGTACTGCCAGTAGGCTTAGACTATATTTCCCCATGTTTCTTTAATTTCTTTATTTAGTGCAATTTAGTCAAACCCATTTTTTGCGTTCTGAACACAGCATGTTTTCTTTTTTACAAGCTGTCACCCTGTCTCAGCTTCTGATGTTGGGAGGTATGTTCAGACCACTGGTCTCTATGACACAAAGTGCACATTGTTAACTACTGAAACATAATTATAGTTATACTTATTATTACAGAAAGTATTCCCAATCAGATGTAGTAAATGATTACAGAATGTGCCCTAGTTCATTGGAATACAGTCCAAGATTACTAATCCAACTTTTTTTTCCATTTTATAAAGGCAAATTTTGTAACACTGATTGTAGTTAAGAGATATTTGAGTTCCTTTGTAGATATGCTGCCCTTTTTATAATGCTCAGCTGAGCTCAGTCAAAGGTAGCATATAGAATCCCCAGAGTTTGCCTGTGCTATGGCTATGTGAATTTGATGCACTAGATACACTAGGCAAACAAACATAAGCCAGATTTACTAGTTTAGATTTACTACAGTTATCATAGCAATCCTTTGTGGCAGTAGTAGTCATCTCGCTTGACATAGTGAGGCCTGAAGTGTGGCCCCTGGTAGCACCAAAGTATCGCACTTATTATTCAGAGTGTGTAATGCTTCAAAAAGCTCCAGTTGTAGCTCAGTAGATGGTCAGAGATTGTAGAAATGTTATAGGAGATTGTTAAAAACTATTGATATGCTACAAGTGTGGTTGGAGGCTGGGACATGCTGCAGGAGACATTTAAAGCCTGGGAACATGTTATCAAAGGAAAAAGACAGCACAGAAACAAGTTAAAGACATGAACCACATCATTTAACTAACAGAAGCCAGTCTTAATAAAGCGTATGCATAGGCAATTTTTTTTTATTTTAGTTTTCAGTAGAGTAGGGAGGAGAAGGGTTAAAACTCCTATCATTATGTTTTTGGTAAGTGTTCCATTAGTGAGATTTCCATTTACATCCTGTACTAGAAATGCAACAGGAACTGAGAGGAATTCTCTCCTGAGAGTAGCTTAAGAGGTTCAGCAAGGACCGACCAATTTTCAATCCATCCATGGTCATTCCTGCTTGAGAGAAGTCGATCTAATGATCTTCTTCTCTTGAACAGGAATACTGGAAAATTTTCACTTCATCTTGCTTGTGTAAATGGGAGAATCCATCCCGCCAGCTGATAAAAATGAAAAAAAAAAATAGATGCATCCATGGCCTCTCTCAGATAATTGTCTCAGTAACAGGTGTCCTCAATGGAAAATTTCCATCCAACTCTTGTTCTGTTGAGAATTGTAACTTAATAGATACTACAAATAGAGAGCGGGCACACAGACAGCTATAAAAACCTAGATTCAGAAGAAGGCTGCGCTCATAACACATTCAATCTTGGCTATTATGAAAAGATAACAATTAAATGTATGAGCGGTTTGAGCCGCATGAAAATTAAAAAATAAATGTGAAAAATAAAATGTAAAAAATTATACAAAAGAAACCAAAACCATCATTTTTACGTTTAAGAAAGACCCATATAAGTGAAATAATTCCTTGAAAAAAACATCTCTTTCAATAAAGAAACACTCCAAATAGTCCTGTATGTGAATATAAGTGCAAAATAAGGGGGACTTCTTTGGTGTGCTCAACACACCAAATAATTATATAAAGTTTATAAGTGCAACAATTGAAAAAGTTCACATAGACGAATGAAGTCTTAGGTATATGGAACACACCAAGTGATTCTAGGTTGAAACAATTGTGCAAAATCCTCCACCAGATAAGATGGCAGCTTACCGGATGTAAGCGCAAAATGCGCTTTGACTTATCCCCCAGCCCGGGTCCCCATATCGGGGTAGATAGGGATTACTCTTCAGGTGCCCAGCAAGGCCAGCTCAGCTCTGTTTCAGTAGAAAGATCACAGCACCAAGAACGGAGGGCACCTCAAAGGTTCACTTAGCCAGGACCCCACTACAGGGTACGGTAGATGTCCATTTTGTGACGAAACGTACGTCGGGAGGACGCGCTGACGTCACTGCCTTTGGAGGAATACACACAGAGCCAGCCGGCCTGGTACTGTCTATGTGCAGACTGTCGTTATTGCTGTAAGTGCACTTTTTTATATATTAAAGTAGTTTTAGCATTATTACACTATTGGAGGCCTCTTTCTCTACATATTTGACCTCAATTTGGACGGAGCCTGCCCTGCCCAGCTGCTTGGGTAACATCTACCGTACCCTATAGTGGGGTCCTGGCTAAGTGAACCTTTGAGGTGCCCTCCGTTCTTGGTGCTGTGATGAGGACTGGCAAAGAGATGTCTCTTTGCCAGTCCTCATCATGGCGCCCGCACCGGAAGTGACGCCAGGAGTTCCGTACACTAGTCTCCCATCGGCGGTCTGTTGTGCGGGCGGGGGCTCTCTTCTTTATCCTGCAGCAGGTAGCTATGTTATTTATCAATTGTTGGCTCATGACATACAGTCTTTATGCTGCCCCACCAGGAGCCCCCTTAGTGGCCATGACTGCGGCAGTAAGGTGATGAGTGAGATATATTTATGAGTGGCTACTGTCTCTACATACTGCAGGTGGGCCCACCCTCTGCTGGCAGACGGAGGTCTGGTGGCCGGACACAAGTGGAGTCCCCCTTCGTTGGGAACACTCACTCTTTTCGATCTGGACCGCTGTTTGGTGATTGTCCCGATCCAGTGCCCACTTGGACCTGGTATGCAGTTCTAACACTGCTGCCTTTCAGCTCCCGGTATCTTCTTGGTAGCTGTGGGAACAGCAACGGTATGCATCTGCTGACTATTATATGGTGAGTGAGTTGGTATATATCTGTATATCTTTTGATTTTACATTGTATATGAGATTAATGATGACTGTTATTTACATTAGAACCTGAAGTTTACGGGATTACCCCTGAAGAAGCAGGAATCTGCGAAACGTCGGCTTATGGCCCTACACTTCATGTTCAAGTTCATGTTCTTATGTATCGTTCCAATGGATAATTGTTGTTTTTTATACAATGTGATAAATACATTTTGTATGTTTTAATATAATCCTGTCTTATCGTTCACTGTATGGAGGGTGTCCTAAAAAAAACCCCAGAGATTTAACTGCAGGCCCTAGCAGTTTGTCCAATTGTTTTGTCCAATTGTTGTGCTTTACTAAACGGGATGTGAAAACTGCCCCATACTGGTTAAGGAATTGGTTCACATCTATATATGTATGTTATCTGTAGACAAATCTTATGTTTGTCTGTTCAATTAAGTTGCAAAAGTCAACAATTCCCATGGGGTGTACTTACTTTTTCACATGTCTGTAATAACACCAGAGTGCTAGTCCAGACCTAGAAAATCTGCAATCAGTTGCACAAGAGAATGGGTGATTTTTGATCACATAGCCCATGAAAGTATGCTGTTTTTAACATGCAACAGCTGGAAACCTGTGGTCAATCACTTTATTCAGTCTCATCTACTATTCTGCGCTTACAAACATTTGCTTTCTGGAACATCTAGGTTTGGCACCGATCCTTTCCACAACACAACCACGAGACCTGTGGCACACTGAGAAAATCCAATATACTATTCAAAGTTACTTTGCCAGTGCTACTGCCTAGAGTGATAGACGCGTTTTACGAGTACTTCAAAGTCCCTTTTAGTTCCCTACACATAGAAAAAAAAAACGGAAATGTGAAAAACACCAGCTGCTGATGGTTTGCAGAACTTAGAAATGCAGTCATAGAAAAGGCACCGCTGCATTCGTCCAACTTGTTGACCAGTCTCAAGTTGTTGAATAGCTCAAATACTTATCATATTTGTGGTTACTCTACTCAGCGGGCTCACTCTGTTGTGTATTAAAAAGAAACTGGCTATTGTCACTCTCAGTTTCTTTAGCAACATTTACATATATACATGTGCCTTTAGCCATGTATCTATGTTTGCACATGTGCAATGCAATTAGATATATCCAGCAGAACTGAGAGTATCAACATATATATGCTTGCAAGGTCTGGGAAAGTCCTCTTTTACAGATTGTGTGGCTTGTTGATTGCTAAGTATTAACTTGGTAACCTCTGTAAAGATTCACACAACGCGTCCTTTTTCCAATTACCCCATTGACAGATCTACAATAATGTATTGTGAAGAATTCCATGCAGTTCTTGGAGCAAATAAGGAAACCATTCTTTGTGTTCTATTATTCTCCAATTGAATTAATACATCCACAGTCCTTCAAATTGTTATTTCTATGTTTCTATGTTACTTTCAATATTAGTGTAATTTGTGTGTATTTAAAGTGTATGCACGGTTCAAAATCGGTTCATCAAAAATGCAACATTTCTAGTACATATAATGGGACTTTTAAGGTGCCAAACAAAATTAAAAATAGTTAAAATATTCTTTATTCACAAAACAAATTAGATAAAATACATTACCATGAGTGGATCAAATGGTAGTCACTGACAGCACATCTTATGGGTACAGCCATATCACAGTATACAGGTCTGTATTATGAATGTCAGTATCTATTTTGTTATGTGTATAAAGATGATTATTATTGTAGCAACCTGGTCGTAAACAGGGCTGCTCACAAATTTAGTTCTGCTAGGTGATAACTAGCCCGGCTAATTGTTAGGGTGACGCACTGACTTTCGCCCTAAACCTGAATTTGGTGCACCTCTCTCTTTTTTCACTATGTAGCATTGCCGTCTGTGGTATTAGAATGACAAGGGCATAGTGAATTTGGGTTAGTAGTGAATAGGTAGTCCCAGCCAATTGGTAGAAGTCTCTTTGGCCCCATTGCCTGCTGGGAGAGCCTATTTATTTGGGAGGAGTCAGGTGATCAGACTTCTGTGCCACCTGGACGGCTGTCTGGGTGGACGTGTGCTGTATTGCTCCCGCTTGCTAGGCCAGAAGCCTGAGGCCTATCCGGGAGCACCTGGCTGCTAGGCTGTCTGAGACCTATCCAGGACTGTGAGAAGCAGCGCCAGGTTGGGGCTTCAGGTCGGGAGCTCAACTAAGTTGCAGAGGGGGAACCAAGTTGACGCCAGAGGTGAAGGAGAAGCAGTTGCCATAAGGGACAACTACTCCTGTTGCTAGAGGCAAGTGAGGACCAAAGCCAGAGGTAAAGGGGAAGCAGTTGCCACCAAGTTACAAACACTCCTGTTATCAGAGGACAGTGTATTGGAAGACTGAAGAAGTTCCAGAGCAGCCTTTTTCACCAGCCGGAGATGGTGAAAAAGTGGGAAAGCTTCAACAGAGTGCCAAGCCAGCACCCAGTGGGTTAGCATGGGTGAAGCTTGAGGAGTATACAGAGGGTTAGCTGTGGAAGAGCTCAAGGGATCCAGCGGAGGCTGGTGTCCTAGAAGTCTAAAGAGAGACGGGGAGCTCAGTGAGTGAAGATCTACAGTAAGAGATTGAGATGTGAGAGAAGATCTACAACGGGATACTGTGAGTTACGTGTACAGATCTATATTGACTTGTTGAAAGTTCAGTTGCTATAGGAGACAGCAGTTCTACAAGGTACAGTTGCTGCATCCAGCTTAAAGGCCCTCTACCTGTATAGATGTCTGCCTATTACTATTTTTGTCTGTGGAGTCTGCCAATTGCTTTTGCATCTGCCTAAGCGTGTCCTGGCTCGAATCCCTCTCCCCAGTACTTAAGAGACAATAAATCTATTTTTGCATTCAAAAAGTGACTGGCGCCCATGTTTCCAACTTGCATTACACCCACCATGCCTAGTAACCTGCATCTTGAGGAGGAATGTCAGCTGCCCCTGACTCTGGAGGGTGGGGGTATCGCTACATTAACATTTTTTTTTTTTTTTTGGCACCTTAAAAGTCCCATTATGTGTACTAGAAATATTGGATGATTCCCCATTCATCCTCATTTATTATCAGTCAAAACGTATTTATAACATGTATCTAAACCCAGTGGAGGCCGCTCATGCAGGGCGCAAGCGCTTGCCCCTAATCTACATGCAGGGCGCCAGAAGCATGGATTTCAATGGGGTTTTATTTTTTTTGGAAGCACATGATTAGAGCCTGAAGCTCTAATTGGTTTAAAAAAAGGGTGGGCTCGGGGTGCAGAGCATTGCGCCCTGGGCCCACCCAGTTGTGTGACATTAGCAAATTAATATTCGCTAATGTCTTCCTGTTTTTCCTCCTGGCTAATCCCGACCAATCAGTGGGTCCTGAGACCCAATTGGCCGTAAGTCCGGGGACCCCATTGGCTGGATTCCAGGACTCCTGATTGGCCGGGAAGAGACTGCCAGGACTCAGGGAGAGAGACACAGGGATAAAGGTACGTGTGGGGCTGGCGCTCAACGGGGGGGGGGGGGGTAGCAGCAATTGATTGAGCAATGTTTGGGGAGTTTATTTATGTTCCTTTCCTTTTTATATAATTTCACATGTCAGAATGTATTATGCACTGTATCTTATGAGTTTGATGCGGGAGGTGTTGTGGAGATGGCCGACCCTGGGCTACTGCAGTTTGGGGCCGCCATGCAAGCGTGCATAACATGTGCACGTTAAGGTCCCATGGCTGAGTGTAAAATAGTGTCCTGGAACACCAGGGGGTTGAACTCTAAAATCAAGAGATCATTGGTCTTCCAATTTCTGCAGCGCTATTCCCCCCATATCTGCGTCCTTCAGGAGACTCACCTTACTGGTGGGAAACTGGTGAGCCTTAGGAGGCCCTGGGTTGGCCATTCATACCACTCTGTCTATTCCAATCTCTCACGGGGAGTCAGTATATTGGTATGCAAATCCTTACCTTTTACCCTTTTGTCAATCCAAACAGACTCTGGGGGTAGATATGTTATTATACATGCTATGATTTATATGCTAGAGATTGTTATAGTGGGCTTGTATCTGCCTCCCCCGGCCTCGGTCCAATTACTGCATCACTTAGTGTCTAAGATACTCTCTTGTGCCACTGATAATATCCTGATATGTGGGGATTTCAATATGGTACCAGAAGGGGGAGAGGCAGACTTTCCCAGACGGTCAACGCAGCTTCTGCCTTGGCCGATTGGGCTGAAGCCTATAACTTTACAGATGTATGGAGATGGAGGCATCCTGATGAACGTGCATATACCTGCCACTCTACTACATATAAGACGTTTTCTAGAATGGACTTGGTATATGCTGGGGTGTCTCTCCTCCCTAAGGTGAAGGACATCTCCATTCTTCCTAGAGGTATCTCGGATTATGCCCCCCTGCTACTCCAACTTCATATGACAGGTCCCCCAATGGAAGGGTTGTGGCACTTGTCTAGGTTCTGGCTGTCCGACTCGAGAGTAGATATTCCCTGCAAATGTGAAATGATTAACTTTTGGAATTCACAGGATCGATCTGTTCCCGCCCATGTCACCTGGGATGCATTCAAGGCTTGCATGCGAGGTAGCTTTCAGGAACAAATTGGGAGAGTGCGCAGAGAGGCTCGTAGAGAGCTGCAGGTGGCAGAGGCTAGGGTCTCGGCTCTGGAGGCGGCCTACACTTCGCGTCCCTTGGTGTACTCCTCTCCCCAGGAGGCCTTGAGGGACGTGGCCCTCATATGTATGTCCAGCACCAACGTCCACCTATTACATCAGACCCAAAGGATCTTTGAGCAGGGGGAGAGAAATAGCCGCTTGCTGGCCTGGCTTTCTCGCGAACATTCCTCCCGTCTATCTATATCCCGTATAAAAACGCCTGATGGGTAGACCCTGACCAACCCGGTGCAGATCAATGCTAGGTTTGCCTCCTACTATCAGGAGCTCTACTCACCCCGGGTCCACCACACCGAAAGAGATATGAGCGCCTACCTGGCCCCTATTGATCAGCCGTGCCTTACAGATGCGAGCAGGGAACGACTGTACAGTCCCATTACCCTTAAAGAAATTCAGCTAGCGGAATAAGAGGATAAGGTTTAGGGGGCCGGTCTCCACATATTTTGAACTAAACCTCAGCCCCTTACTGAGCTCCTTTTCACAGCGCTGTCTGGGGTGGAGACAATTCCCTCTCACGCCAGTAGGTAGGGTAAACCTAATTAAAATGGTTTTTCTCCCTAAGTTTTTATATATTTTTAGGAACTGCCCTGTCATGCTCCTAGCAGCGTTTTTTTGATAAACGCAAATCTATCATTCTCTCCTTCGTGTGGTCGGGGAGAGTGCCTAGGTTAGCACTGTCTGCACTACAGCAGCCGTTGGGTAGAGGAGGCTTGGCTCTGACCAATTTTAGACAATATTATTGGGCAGTGATCCTGGTAACAGTCCGTTGGTGGTTCTCCCAGCCTAGGGACAAGCGGGCGGGGACATTGGAGGCGGCTATTTTGGGTTCTTATGCCACATTGAGCAACATGGCCTTCCCGGGGGGTGAGAGCCCATCCGAACCTAACCACGACCACGATGAAAACGACCATGCGAGTCTGGCAGCAGGCCAGAGCCTTGTATCGATCACCAGACAAGTTCTCCTCTCACACGCCTCTTTGGGGCAACCCGGGCCTTCCACATATGCGCAGTATACTGGACACCCGGGTGTGGGCCGTTAGAGGAGTGGTAGTGTCGAAACATTTAGTGACTGAGGGCAGGCTAAGCACATTTTCAGAGCTAAAGGCTAAGTATGATCTTCCAAATTGGTTGTTCTTCAGATATTTGCAGGTGAGACACGCCTTCCAGCATCAGTTCCCTGGCGGTGTCACTCTCGAGTCGGACCCAGTAGAACGCCTCTTAAAATCCAGGGCCCTGACTGCACCGCTGTCGACCCTGTAATTTCAGTTGATGGCAACTTCCTCCCCTGTTCTACACAGAGCGTTTCTGGCACGGAGGCGAGACATTCTGTCTCTCACAGAGGAGGATTGGGAGAGCTGTGTTTCCACATACGTTACAAATATGATCTCCGCTAGAGACCGATTTGTGCAGCTGAAACTTTTGCATAGAGCTTATTATACACCCAGAAGACTGGCAAAGATATACCCGTGCAGGTCCCCATCGTGTCCATGTTGTGGGGATCTGGATGCCTCTTTCGTGCACATGATGTGGTCATGCCCTCTATTGCATGACTCTTGGGAGCAGACCCTGGCAGATATCAATCAGACAGCAGGAACCACCCTCCCGTTGTCTCTGGAGGTAATGCTGTTGAATGTTCTTGGTGACTCCAGAGTAAGAAAATACACCAAATTAATTATAATTTATGCCACGTATTACGCCTGTAAAGAGATTTTATTAAAATGGAAATCTACAATGCCGCCCTCTGTTATAACCTGGCGAGCTACCCTGAATAATGTCTTACCCCTCTATAAAATCACATACACCAACCGAGGCTGCCCAAGCAAGTTTGATAAAATTTGGTCCTCATGGATAAACTTGTGGGGTACCCTCCGGGTTGTGCCCTCCCCGGCTGGTCCGGGAGTCGATTTATTCAACTAAATGGTGGATCTGAGTGGGGTGAGCCTGGGTTGGGGATTGTTCATCCTTCTGTCTCCCCCCCTCCTCTCTGCACCTCCCCCACCCTTTTTTCCTCTCCCCTCCCCTGCTTCCCTTATCCCTCTTTGGCCTACTCCTTATTTTTCTCTCCCTACCCCTCCTGTTACACTCACCACCCCCCCCCCCCCAAACATCAGCTGGTCCCCAGCTGAAATTGAAAAAGATTGCCTCCTTAAACGGAAGCAGGGAATCCCAAAGTAAGAAAAGTGGAGGAGAAAAAGGGAACGAACTTGGAAGGGGACATACAAAACTGTACAGAAATAAAAATGTATCAAAAATATACCATCTCCATTTTTGCAATATTTACAATATACAGTTTATCACATTTCCTATCTACAATCCCTGCATTTACCTGCAGCACACTGTACACAGTCTGGGTTGGAGCACCTCCCCCTAAAGGGAAGCCCCCCCCGTCTAGTTGGCAATAATTGTGAGGATCTTGCCTCTTGACGGATGGAGATGAACAGTCATACCATCTGCGATCCTAAGAGAAGAATAACACAACTATCTAACTAACTAAATCAAATGAACCACCTATCAGGAGAGGGTTATAAGCTAATAGGACATAGCAAACTTTGCAACATTCTTGAACCTGCCTGCTCTGAGGGGTTATAGACTCAAAGCAGAACATAAGACAAATAGAAGGTAGGGGCACAGCCGGCATTTCAGGGACCCCGGGCTACCGCTTAGCAATACTCACGGTTGCCGAGTCCCCGGCCAGGCTGCAGGCTCCAACAGTCTTTCCTTCCCCTTCATTCTGGATGTTCGCGGGGGAGTCGCTAGGCTCCAACTCCGCTCCGCCTTGAGGCGATGTCACCAGGCCCGATCCGACCTTCTGGGACTTCCGCAGCTGCGGACGGCATAGCCCTGATTACAGTTCCATGAAGTAGTACTGTGACTCCTGCTCTGTAGATACCCGCCAAGTGAGTGGAGCATCACAATGGCCGCACCGAGCCCAGGCAGCGACGTCCATGGTGAGTATCCGGCAGTCCGGGCAGACGAGACACAGCCGCTCCATCCCATTGATGACTCCCAGGGCGATTCCCCCGCTTGGCTCTAACCGAACCCCCGTATCAATTAGGGTTCATTCAGCAACCAGGTCAGCGCTGGAAGCAGTCTCCCACCTTCCGCCATCTTGCTCCTCGTGGTGACTGATGTTAGCTGCAGGCGCATAGCTTCTTCCAGGGCGTGCACCGCCCCCACGTTACCAAACAAGCTGGCGCCAAATGTCCTGATAAGCAGGCGTACTGCGTGTCACGATGCTGTAACCCCTTATATGCAGAACAAAACTTTACAGACACTCTGACGCTAGCAGGACTTGTCCAGACTTGATGACTTTGGCGGTGATTGCCGGTGGCAATGGCAAACTGTAGTATCCACTGCTTTGTTGTTAAGCACACTTCCAACACAGTCTCTCCTTTTAGCAACAAGAACAGTCTCAGGCCTACTTTACTGTTTGCAGGAATTGGAGCAGTTTCTGATAGAGCACTTGTAATGCACAGCTTTGGCATGGCACGCAACATATTTGTAATCCATGGGCGCGTTCGTCCACCATGGTTGTCATTGGCAACAACACATGGTACAAAGTCACTGAATTGCAGGATTGGTAATTTAAGTGTCCGTCCCCAGTGCTGTTCTGGAGCGGCTGGGAGAGCAGGCAGCAATACTGTTGGCGGCTCCCGCTGGTTGCTATGGACAATGACACAGTTCGAAGGCAAAGTACACAGTCCTTATCCCGGTTAAGTCCACATTGGCAATAAAAGATTTTCAATGCTCCTCTTGCTCAATTCTTGCAGTTGCCAGGGGCGATGACTGACTGCCTTGCAGGTAATCCCAATGGACGAGCCCCCAAATGTATCCATGTGCTCCCTTGAGAGTGGCTGAAAGTAGTGGTTCACCTGCTAGCTGACCTCAATCACACCATATCATGCATCTGGAGACACTGACTAGGCCGGCTCTTGTTTTTATTGTTTTATTGGGGAAAATATCTTGGATGGAGATAAGGGTTTACCATGGGATGCCCAGTAGAATTATAGTACAAAGTTGGCACATACAAGCCTGTATGTGTGCGCTGACACTGCAGACTCTCCCTCTGCAGTGTATTACTCCTTCAGCCTCCAGCTCAGTACTTGATTTCCAGCCTAAAAGGAATTTATTAGGCCTATACTCTCTGTTCCTCGCCATGGTTAGCATGTGGTGAGGCCTACCCTGTTTCGGCAGGACCTCAGGAACACCCATTACAGGCAAGGGGATCACGGGCCCCTGATTGCGCAGAAAAGTACTTCTGTGCTAACCGTGCCTTTGACAGATTACAACACATAGAAAATAGAAAAGTGACGGCAGAAAAAGACCGAGTAGTCCATCAAGTCTGCCCTTTTTTAATATTTTTTATTTATTTATTTTTTTTTTTGTTGTTTTTTTGTTTTGTTTTTTCACATTAACCTCGTTGTCTGATTATAGATTTATGTTTATCCCAAGCATGTTTGAACCTCTGTTGGTAGTTTATTCCAATTATCAACCACCCTTTCAGTAAAATAATACTTTCTAAGATTAGTTTTGAACTTTCCTCCAGTTAGCTTGAGGTCATGTCCCCGTGTTCATGATTTTGGTTTCATATTGAAAAGACTGCCCTCCTGAACCTTATACACCCCCTTGATGTATTTAAAGGTTTCAATCATGTCTCCCCTCTCCCTTCTTTCCTTCAGACTGTACATATTAAGTTCCTGAAGTCGCTCTTGATATGTTTTATCCCCCAGACCTTTTACCATTTTTGCTACCCGTCTATGAACTCGTTCTATCTTATCAATATCTGTTTGTAAGTGAGGCTTCCAGAACTGAACACAGTATTCTAAGTGAGGTCTCACCAAAGACCTATATAGAGCAATCAGAACTTCCTTCCTCCTGCTGGTGATACCTCTACTGATACATCCCAGAATTCTATTTGCTTTTCCCACTGCCTGGTCACACTGTTTGCTCATTTTGAAATCATCTGAAATAAGCACCCCCAAATCTTTCTCTTCTGTAGTGCTGGATAACACTGTACCCCAAATGTTGTACTCTCTAAGGGGATTCTTTTTCCCTAGATGCATTATTTTACATTTAGAAATATTGAACTGCAGTCTCCACTGCTTTGACCAATCTTCCAGCAATGCCAAATCATGTTCCATGTTACAGACACCTCCAGGGATATCAACCCTATTACACACCTCTGTATCATCAGCAAATAGATATACCTTGCCCAATAAACCATTAGTTAGATCACTCACATAAAGGTTAAATAGAACAGGACCCAGTACAGAGCCTTGTGGTACCCCACTAGTGACTGGTCTCTGTTCTGAGTGAACCCCATTTATAACCACACTCTGGGATCTATTCTTTAGCCAACTGCATATCCACTGAACCACCCAAGGGTTAAGTCCTAGCTTGTACAACTTTTGTATTAGATCATTATGTGGAACTGTGTCAAATTCCTTGCTGAAATCAAGATACGCTATGTCCACAGCACCACCCTGGTCCAAAACACTGGTAATATAGTAAAAAAAAATCAATCAGATTTGTCTGGCACGATCTGCCCTCAGTAAAGCCATGCTGCTTTGGGTCCAGCAAGCTGTGTATTTTTAGGTGATCAATGATCCTTCTTTTCAGAAGTGATTCCATTACCTTGACTACAATTGATATTAAACTCACTGGCCTGTAATTGCCAGCTTGTACCTTGCTGCCCTTCTTGTGGATAGGTACAATCAGTCCATCGCTGACTCCAGGTCCCCTAGACCTTCTCTTTTCCTCAGTGACCCTCTCCTTCCCTTGACTAACCTCCAAGGCTCCCACAGACCGTCCACTTTCCTCTCCCAGCCTGCTCCAGCACTTTCTCTCCTTCAGTCCCAAGGACCGTCACTCACTTCACCGGTGGGTTTCTTAAAGTCTCTCACTGCATAGCACTTCCGCTGTTCTCCTGTTCCTCCTGTGCCGTTTAAAGGATCTCTCTCCTCCCTGGCTGCACCCGAACTCCCAGGCCCCAAGGTCACCCTCCCCAGACTAGGGGCGACCTCCCGGGTAGGGGCCTGCTCCACAGCACCTCTACTACATCTCCAACTTTCCACCCGACACTACTCCTCCCAGATTGGGCTGACTCCGAGTATTTAAGGAGGCCTGCCCCCTGACAACCCTGCATGGGGATTGGTCAGGGCTCCTTAGAATACTCCAGATGGCACCACCTGCCTCCCAACTTTCTGCCCAGAGACCAACACCAGGTTTCTTGTTACAGAGAGGAAGGTTCTGGTGACCTCATCTGTTTAGTCCACCCATTCCTCCCTGAGTCACTCCTCCCAGCTCAGATCAAAACACCCAGGCCTGCACAATACAGTCAGGCCTGACTAAATTTACCTTTCCTAGCCAAAACCCTACTAGAAAATGCACCTACTCTGTGGGGGTGCTAGACTTGTTACAATCTTACTATACAATCTCTGTACAACCAATTAACCACTTCAGCCCCAGAAGGATTTCCCATATAATCACCAGAACTTTTTGCGATTCAGCACTGTGTCGCTTTAACTGACAATTGCACGGTCTTGCGACTTAGTACCCAAAACAAAATTTGCGTCTTTTTTTGCCCACAAATAGTGCTTTCTTTTAGTGGTATTTGATCACCTCTGCGTCACTTCTGATCACCGCTATAAACAAAAAAAGAGCGACAATGATGAAAAAAAAAATAATATTTCTTACTTTTTGCTATAATACATATCCAAAAAAATATATAAAAAAACAAATGTATTCATCAGTTTAGGCTGATATATATTCTTCTACATATTTTTGGTAAAAATAAAATTGCAATCAGCGTATATGGATTGGTTTGCACAAAAGTTGCCGCGTTTACAAACCATGAGGATTAATTTATGGCGTTTTTATTTTTTTTACTAGTAATGGCGGCGATCTGCAATTTTTAGCAGGACTGCGATATTGCGGCAGACATGTTGGACACTTTTGACACTTTTTTGGGACCATTGGTATTTATACAGCGATCAGTGCCATGAAAATGATGATTACTGTATAAATGTCACTGGCAGGGAACGGGATTAACACTAGGGCGATTAAAGGGTTAACTGTGTTCCATGGATAGTGTTACTAACTGTGTGGGGGCTGGGCTGAGTGGGGGAGGAGAGTAATCGCTGCTCTCATATACAGGAAACAGAAGATCACACTCCTTCCCCCGTCAGAATGGAGACCCGTGTGTTTACATACACAGATCCCCATTCTGTCTCTGCGGGAGATCGATTGTGGGAGGCCGGCGGACATTGAGTCCGCCCCCACTGCTGATTGGCTCCCCCACTACACAGTGAGCGCGCACGTTTCCAGCAGCGCGCGCACGCCCGCATCACACGATCTCGATGGTTTGCGATATCGAGCCAAGTTGCCGCCATCAGGCCGCGGCGGGCGGTCGGCAACTGGTTAAACTAGCCAATCAAATTGTATCCAATCAGGCAGATCCTTGCATGACATACTTGTCGGAAGCCCGGACTTGCTTTGAAAGTCTTGAGGGGGAGGACATGTGGCCTTTTGGTTAGGTTCTTTCCCTTCCATGGGGCCTCCCTTCGGGGGAGCCCCACCTAGTACTTGGGTTGGCCTTGCTTTGGCCCCTCCTAAAGAAAGGGGTATGCCCGGTTTCGCTGGGTGGTCTACGAGTACCCCAGTCCTTGTCTGGAGCCTTTTGCCCCAGGGGATCAGGGCCAGGGTCCTTTATCTTTTGGAGGAGGACCGTGTATACACCCTGCACACTTTTTTGTGCGTTCTTTTTTTTTTTGCACCTGATCTTCTGTTTTGAGTGTGCTCACTGCACTGCAGAGGCTGTACTTCCAGATTGCAAAATGTGTGGTGAGATTTAGGCTGGGCAGCTTGCTGAAGCTTTTACCAGCCCAGAGATCTCAGACAGGCCTGCTGCTCTGCCAATGGCCTGAGATTCTAGACTGCCAGTCAGGGCTGTAAGGAAATATTTTTTACGGAATGCTTTTCTTGAGTTCTGAATGGTTCAGTAGGTTACAAACTTAGAAAATCAGAGTGACAATCAGACAGCCATCATTTTTAGAAGGGGACAGCGATGATCACCTCTGTATTTCTCAGAGAGATTTTCTATAATCTATAATATTACAAAAGCTAAGACATAGAAGGAACAGAAAGAGCAGTATAAATATGATGCCCTGCCTCTCTTCTGGCTCCAGGCCCTATTTTTAAAAACAACAGTATCCCAAGGGGCAATAGCTTTCCTGCCCTCATGCCAGTCCTTTCCAGACTCCATGATACTATTAATGACTATATGATTACAATGGGTCTGAGTTCCTCTCATGAAACATTTCAACATCACTAATCTAGAGAAGCCAAGACCTACATAATATCTTTTTTTTTTTTTACAGTCCTATGTGAAAGTGTGGTTTTCATTATTATTTTATACACATGAAATACTGCAGGGAATATATTATATTTTTTTTTCTTAGATACACATGTAAGAGTTTACATTGATAAGAATAACCTCATCAGTGTGTTAGCATTTTATAATCATAGTTGTATATATAGTCTGGGGACAGCCATGCTCAGCTCTGCTGCCTGCATTGCAGGGCTACACAATGGTTTACTCCAATGCTGCTTCGCACAAATCAAGTCTATGGGGTGTATTTATAAAAAAAATTGCTATGCGACTGTCTTAAAGCAAAACTAATCTCAGCGATACTTACCTTTGTTTCAACAATTTGATTCCCGCAAGGTTACTCACTGGCTCCAGCATCTTCTCCCCGGCCTCTTTGGACATCTTAATTGGTGGTTGCAGGATAACATCATTCCCACGCATGTGCTGGATTGCAGTCATCCCAGCACACAGGCATGTGCTATCATTTAAACTGAGCTGGCCATGCGCAGCTCAAGGTACATTCTACAGACTACTGTGAGCAGGTAGGTTTATTTTATTGCAGAAGAGATATTGGGGTTTATTTACTACAGCTAGAGAGGGCAAGCTTCTAACCTCAGCTTGTTCAATTAAGCTTTAGACTTAAAACCTGGAAGCTGATTGGTTTCTCTGCAGAATTGTGACTAATGTTGCCCTCTCTACCCCATTGTGTTTCTTTTCTGCAATAAAGAACCCGTCGGCTCACAATTTTTTAATGTTAGAGTTTAGTTCTACTTTAACCACTTAAGGACCGGAAGGATTTCCCACATTAGGACCAGAGCACTTTTTGCGATTCGGCACTGCGTCGCTTTAACTGACAATTGTGCGGTCGTACGACATTGTACCCAAATGAAATTGACGCCCTTTTCCCCATCTGCGTCACTTCTGATCACCGCTATTAACAAAAAAAGCGTAAATTTTGAAAAAAAAAACCAATAATTTTTACTTTTTGCTATAATATATATCCAAAAAAAAAATAATTTATCAGTTTTGGCCGATGTATATTCTTCCTCATATTCGCGATCAGCGTTTATTGATTGGTTTTGCGCAAATGTTGCCGAGTTTACAAACCATGAGAATTAATTTATGGCATTTTTACTTTTTTTTTTTATTAGTAATGGCAGCGATCTGCGATTTTTATCGGGACTGTGATATTGCAGCAGACATCTCGAACATTTTTGACACTTTTGGGACCACTGATTACTGTGTAAATGCCATTGGCAGTGAAGGGGTTAATTTGCAGGGGGCGATCTAGGGGTTAACTGTATTCCCTAGGCGTGTTCTAACTGTGAGGGGGCTGGGCTGGCCGTGGCATAAGAGATCTAACTGATCCCAGTGACAGGGATCGGTAGATCCCTCACATGCCTCCTGACAGAGCGGGGAATCGCCATGTTTACATTGGCGGTTCCCCGTTTTTATTCTCTGCCTGGTCATCGCGGGTAGCCAGCAGACATCGAGTCCACCGGACCCGCGGCCACACTGCTGCAGAGTGCGGCGGGCACGAGCAAGCCGCCATTTATGAACGGTGATTCGCACTACAGCGCCACTCTGCAACAGTAAATGTACGCGAGCCAGTCCTGAACCGGTTAAGCATCTGCACAACCATCACAAATAATTTCCGTATTTTGCTTAATATGTTTATTTCCTATGATCACCTGCACCATCTAGTGGCTTTAATGCAGGCTTTTCTAAAATACCTCAATCAAGAAAAGACCATATTATGGTCACTAGATGGAGCTGACAATCATAGGAAATATACATGTTAGAAAAACTACAGGGATTATTGTTTGCACAGCTAATGTTTTTATAAATGGACCCCTATGGGTCTACCAAACATAATTAAAACAATGCATTCCCTGTGTAACTGAGCATGGGTCCCTTTGAGGGGAGGTCTAACACAGGCAGTTGCCAGGCAGCACTCCCTGTCAATCTTTGTTGTTTACCCTAGGGCAGTGGTCTCCAAAATGTAGCCAAATGTGGCCCTTCAATTGCCTTTATAAGTGTAGCACCCTGGGTTGAGTTGGGATGCTGATAAATTTTGTTTTGCTAGGTGGTAACTAACCTGTCTGAATTATTGTAGGTTTTCTCTCCAGATAGGCCCGCAGATAGCGTAGCTGGGCACAGGGTCTCATGACAGGGGGGACAGGGAGTACCTGGGCAGCATAGGGTTAACGTGGCTACAGGGCAGGTCATCATGTACGAGGAATGGGGGGCAGTGGCCAAAGAGGAGGCGGGGAGGGGTATTTATGCCACCCTCCGGAAAGGCGCGAAGGCAGAGGGTGCAGCAGAGCCAGAAGTTTTCCCACCCTCTCTCCCTGTGGTGTACGGTTTGGGACAGTAGGTTGGTGGTTGTGGTCTTCGAAGGCCTTTCAAATGTTCAGGTATTATGTGGAAGAACCCGTCTAAGGTACGGAGTTCTTGGTGGAATCCCAGTTCACAGTGGTTTAACTGGGAAATGGTGAGAGGTAGTATCTGCAAAAAGGTGGTTGTCCCCGTGCCGGTGTAGCGCGGCTGTTAGGAGAAGATCTGCATTTTTCTTGGACTCTAGTGCCTATGCACGCACCTGGATGCGTTCGCACGCGCCTATGTGCGTTCGTGGGTGCGAACGAGCGTCCGCACGCGCCTATGCGTGTTCGCGGGTGCGAATGCGGGTTCGCGAGTGGCACCAAACGCTGCTATTTGAACCCTCTCCACCTGTCAGCAATGCTGTCCGTTCTACAGCGTTCCTGTCCCAGTGACCCCCCAGCATTTGTTCCTGAGAGTCTTCCTGTACCAGTGACCCCGGCTCCCCTTTGGACTTTGTTGTTATCTGCCTGCCCTGACCTCTGTCTGTTTACGACTACTCTTCTGCCTGATCCCTTTGTACTTCACCTGCCTGCACGTTGCCGACCCAGCCTGTACCCGACTACCCGTTTGCCTGATCCTTCTGTACTACTCAGCCAGCAAGTTACCGACCCGGCCTGCATCACTACCCTTCCAACTGCACGAGCTCCAGTGGACTTCTACCTGACATCAGAGACTTGTCCAGCCCTCATGCTCCCCTGTGCTCCAGAGCTCCCTGTCTGCAGGGGTTCTCGAACCAGGGCCGTAAGAGAGGTTGCCCCTCACATAAGCCAGACTCATCCACCAGGTACGTGACAGCGGCTGGGGAGATTGGTAGTGCAGATACAAAACGTATGTGGATTGGTGGTGCCTCCCAAGACCAGCAACTAGCAGTATTTTCTCTTGTTATCTTTATGGATTATGTAAATTGTATGTTTATTAATTGTTTTGTTAATAAATGGCCTAACAGCCAAATTTTCTCCAGACAGGTTTTTGGTGTCTTTATTTATAGATAAAGGTAACTATGGTATTTAAAGGGTACAGGGGCTCACCTGGGGTACCCTAGTCAAGTTCTGGGTTGATGCGCTTCTCTTCTCTGCCAATGGGTGTCATTATCATTCCTGGCACGGTATTGACAAGGTGCAAATGAACCTGGAATGTCAATGGATAGCTTGTTCTGGCCAATGGGCAGGGGTTTTCTTCAGCCCCATGGCCTGCTGGTAGAACCTATTTATTGGAGAGAGGTCAGGTGATCAGGGTTCTATGCCACCTGGACGGCCGTCTGGGTGTACATGTGTTAAATGCTCCCGGCTGCTAGGCCAGAAGCCTGAGGCCTATTCAGGAGTCCCTGGGAGTTAGGCAGTCTGAGGCCTACCTAAGAGAGGAAGGAGTTGCGGAGGTTGGGGCTTAGCACAAGGAAGCCTAACCGAATCACAGTCGCCATTCGGGAAAGGACTGTCATTCCTGACGCCAGCAGCAATTTGTGAGCCAAGGCCAGAGGTAAAGGGGGAACTGTCACCAGAGGAACGGACAACACTCCTCTTGTTACAGTCTGAAGGGCAGAGCTAAGAGAAAGAGAGAGAGTATGAGAGCAGCCCTTTTCGCCAGCCGGGGATGATGAAGAGGTGGGAAAATCTCAGTGGAAATAACTGCTCTGTCACTATATGAGTAACCCAGGATTGGGGCTCCCCCTACTAATGGAGAGCTGTGCGTACTTCCCATGTTCAACTTGATTTCAATACGTGGACTGTGGGCACTAGATTTCCTGTGAAGGAAAATTAAACTCTTTTAGGCCCCTTTCACACTGGGGCTGGCAGGCGGTAGCGGTAAATCCCCGCTAGTCTCAGCGGGGATTTAGCGCTGTTATAGAGGAGCTACGGCACCGCTATGCAGGCGGGTGCGGGGCACTTTTAACCCCCCACAAGGGGTTAAAACGGGGTTAAAAGTGCCGGCGCGCCACGCTACCGAGGCGGTGTGCAGCCGCTTCGGAAGCGCTGCCCATTGTTTTCAATGGGCAGGGGCGGTGGAGGAGCGGTGTATCACCGCTCACCGCACCGCCCCAAAGATGCTGCTTGCAGGACTTTTTGTAACGTCCTGCAAGCGCACCGCCCCAGTGTGAAAGCACTCCGGCTTTCACATTGGGGTGGGTGGGGAGGGATTTTTGAGGCGCTTTACATGCGCTATTTTTAGCTAAATAGCGCCTGTAAAACGCCTCAGTGTGAAAGGGGCCTTAATGGAGAGGAGATTGTTGTACCTTTTAAAGCTGTTCTGTTGACTGGACTGTACACATTCCTTTGTGTTCAAGTGAACATTATTTTTGTTTCAACGCAGTCCGGCCTGGACATCCCCTTCTTTCTAAGAAGTATGGAAGTGTTCACTGTACCAGTCTAAAGTGAGGAGAGGTTTGAGTTCTGTAAGAAATTAGAGGTAGTTGACCTGCTACTGTATGCACACTGCCGTTGGGTGGAACGTGTGGGTCCTCCTTCCCTTCTTCCGCTGTTGGGTGGCCCATGCCTTCTGACTTACAATAGATGTCCTGTTTGGACTTCAGAGCAGTGACCTGGGAGCTACCTGTGAGTGTGTGGCTTGTCATGGAAAAGGGATCCCCCTTGGGACAATGCCTGAAGTTAGAAGACGTTTTGAGCTCTAGTCTCTGGCCTCTCATTACTGCCATTGAACTAGAAGTGATGGTGGAAGACAAACCTGCCGCTAGGGGTAGTGTTACACCTGTATGGGTTATACAGCATCTTATCTCTAAGAGAATAAATGACTACAGTGAATACAAACACCCCTCTAACAGTGAACCTACAAACCTCTATATTTTATTTAGTAACACGAATATGGAAGAAAATGCATTTAGGATGTGAAAGCAAAAAAATGTATCTTAAAGCAATACTAAAGGTTCCCTTGTTTTTCCTTAAAATAAAAATATACTTACCTCCTTTGTGCAAAGGTTTTGCAAAGAGTGGCCCTGATCCTCCTCTTCTGGGGTCCCTCCCCAGCGCTCCTGGCTCCTCCCCGCAGCGAGTGGGCGCGCGCCGAATCCTGTTGCTGCATCCATTGACACAAACAACAGGACTCGGCCCGCCCCCCAGCTCCCGCATCACTGGACTTGATTGAAAGCAGCTGGAGCCAATGGCTCCCCTGCTATCAATCTATCCAATGAGGAATGGAGCCCGCGGCTGGAGCTGCTAGGCTCGTCCCTGGCACAGGAATGATCGGGCTCAGGTAAGTAAATGGGGGCTCTGGGTGGCAGCTGCAACAAAAAAGGTTTTTCACCTTAATGCATAGAATACAGGGCGCTGCTAGGTAGGAAAAAGCCCAGGGGCTAAAGCCCGAAGCACGACGGAAAAATGGGCTTGGTTTAAACTAAATTGTGGGCATGGTTCAAAGGGGGTGTGGTTTGAGTCTGAGATGAATGAGGGATTGAGGAAGGAAGAAAGAAAGAGATAGTGAGAAAAAGAGAGAGAAGAGAAGGAAGGAAAGAAAGCGGGATGGAGGGACAGCAAGCCCAGATCCTACACCCCAATAGCAATATGTGCATCCCAGAAAGTTTAACAACCAGCAGATAAAGATACTCCAAACACCTGGTGTTAGCGCTTCAATTATCCTCATGGTTGTTATGGTGTCAGGAAGATTGAAGCACATTATTTCTATTATTACATTGTAATTTAAAATGACATCATTCAACTCACCATAAAGCACAATCAGTGGGAGACCCTGGCATGTCACTTGCCACGTCGCCTGCAACAAGATGTCATCAGGTGTCCCCAGTGGAGTGCCTCCTTCTATCAGGTGTCCCCAGCGGAGTGCCCCCTTCCAGAAACGGAGAGAGGGGGAGAGAAAGTACCAATGGACTATAACTCCCAGCGGCCAGTGAGAGAGAGACGCAGAGAGCAGGACGCCAATCGCGGCCAGTCCAGATTTCCCATGCACATCACACATCCCATGCTAGCGAGGGATTGGCAAAGTGTGACGTAACATCCATCATAGCTGCCCAGCACCGCCCCGCAGTGTCACTCCTTTTGCTTGCAGCAGCGCCCTATGGATATCACCTCACACGTCCCGCGCTAGCGGGATTGGACTAGCACCAGTGTGGTGACGTCCATCATAGGTGTTGCCACATCAATCAATATTGTTAATGGCCGCTCGAGAGGCTCGGGCTAATAATACAGTTACACTGCCCTGCCCCCCCCCCCCCCCCCGACGTCCCTGATAGAATGCATTAAGGTGAAAAACCGGAAGGGTTTACAACCCCTTTAAGTCAAGAACAAAATGTAGTACAGTATATTGCATAAGACCCCTGTCTCATGGGATGGACTCCACTAGGAGTCCGCTTGCTCAGCGGGGGATCTGTCCTCTGAGCAGGCAGGTGGCTGGAACGTGTCTGCTCTGCTTATGCAGAGCGGACACAGACACAGCTTGCTTTCCTCTATGGGTGGTTGGATGTAAACTGACCGCCTGTCCGTTTACACCTGACTGCCATCCTTTCCACTAGACGGAAGGGGAATGGATCCACATCCATCTGCTTTTAGCAGATGGTTTTGGATGTAGACAAGTGTAAACGGACAGATGTGTCCTTTTACACCCATCGTTCCATAAAGGGGAATGAAGGGTCCGATCGGGTCTTCCTGAAAAACTGACAGGCGGTCCCCGATCAGACCACTAGTGTAAAAGGGGCCTTTCTTTCTTACAGCTTGTTTTGTTTTTTTGTTTTTCATCTGATGATACTGTTAGTAACACACTCCCTATCCTAGGGTAACAATGCTTTGTTATGGAAGAGCAGCATTGTCACCCTAGGACCGGAAGTGTGCTGAGACTACAGAACATCTCCCCATCCACAGCTCCATAAAATATGGGGGAGGTGTTCTTTAGTCTGCAGAGAAAATTCAGTCAGGGCTGATTACATTGTCTGAGTTTTCAGTGCAGCACTGTTGCAAACTACAACAAGTTAGGAGCTCAATGGATCAACAGATATTTTTGCACCTATTCAACAGATATATACAGTAAGAAAACACATTCAACAGTATATTCAACAGACCAAAACAGAGTAAATAAGAGAAGTTCATTGTTCAGGTTTACATATGCTCTAAGACAGGGGTCTCGAAACTTTCTAAACAAAGGGCCAGCTTAGTGTCCTGAAGACTTTAGGGGGGCTGGACTGTGGCCACTGAGGGTAGAAAAGGTCCCTATGTCAGTGGAAAAAAATAATGCCCCATAGTTTGTTTCAGTGGAAGTAATTGCGCCCCATCATTAGTGTCAGTGAGAGGAAATATGCCCCATGGTTGATATCATTGGGAGGAATTGCACCCCATTATTGATGTCATTGGGCCCCATCGTTGGTGTCATTGGGAGGACTTGCACCTCATCATTGATGTCATTGGGCCCCATTGTTGGTGTCAGTGGGAGGAATTGTGCCTCATCGCTGGTGTCATTGGAAGGAATTGTGCTTCCTTTATTGGTGTTAGTAGGGGGAATTTTGAGCCATTGTTGGTATCAGTGGATGCAATAGTGACCAAGGGCTGGATAAATGCAAGGAAAGGGTGGCATCTGGCCCCCAGACCTCAGGTTGGAGACTACTGCTCTAAGATTAGCACTGCAATAATAACTCAAAGTATGGGCATGAACATGGACTATACTTTTTATTAGATGGAAATTTCAGTATAAACACTTTAGATTCTATAGAAGGGGTGTTAAACCTTGCTAGGGGTGCAAGAATGTTGTTCTTCAAAAGTGGCATCTTTTGAGGTAGGTAAGAGATACTAATCTGGAAATTGCGGTAGGGGTGCCCTTACTGGATTGTCAACAGAAAAAGATTGAGAACCACTTTTCTAGTGGCAGAGCTCTTTAGAAACCTTAATATTTTTTACTTCTTTTCTGAGGCTGATAGAGCTGTAAATATGGAAACTAACTGATGTCCTAAACTTGCTAATTTAGAATATTTTTTATCTGTGCTAGGTTCACTTTAACGTGCCGTTCCAAGCAACAAATGAAACCAGACAGCCTTTAAGCAGCTTCAGAGAGTTGGGTGTACACTTCCTCACATGTTGAATTGGTGTACAAGCCCCCCGAGACCTGTGTTATATAATTTCCTCTCTTTGCTTACTTTATCACAAAATGCATTCAAACTTCCAAGGCTGATGTGAGGGGCTTGCAGTTGGTGTGTCTGGACAATTCCTTTCCTGCCTCAAAACCAGGGGTTCTCAAATCACCAGATAACCAACAAAAGGGAGTGGTGTAGACCAGTGGTATCCAAACTATGGCCCTGGGGCTGGATGTGGCCCTCTGCTCACCTTTATGCGGCCCTTGGGGCAATATTCCCCCCCTGTCAGCAACAGTGGGGCATAGTCCCTGACACTGACATAAACAATGGGATACTATTACTCTCACTGGCACCAACGATGGGACACTATTCCTCCCACTGGCACCAATAATGGTGCACTATTCCTCCCACTGACACCAGTAATGGTGCACTATTCCTCCCACTGACACCAATGATGGTCCACTATTCCTCCTACTGACACCACTGATGGTGCACCATTCTTTCCACTGACACCAATGACGGTGCACTATTCCTCCCACTGACACCAATGTTGGGGCTCTACTCCTCCCATTGATACCAAGGATGGGGCACTATTACTCCCCCTGGCACTAAGGATGGGACACTTTTTCTCCCATTTTAACCAACGTTGGAGCACTATTCCTTTCCCCAAGACCAATGATGGGGCATTGTCTACTCCCACTGACACCAGGACATTTTCTACTCCCATTGGCCACAGTCCAGCCCCCTAAAGTATAAAGGACAGTAAACTGGCCCTTTGTTTAGAAAGGACCCCTGATGTAGATTGATGCCCAACAACAGCATCAGGACAGACTCACCCAGTACCCTGAGCGAAGATGCTTAACTGCATCCCTCCTTCCCGCTGCTTATACATGAGATATATGCCCTGCATGCTCATCTGTTCTCCTCCCCATTGGCATTGAGAGTACAATGTGCATGCATGGACATTCACTTATTTAAATGACTGTGAATGTTTGTTTGGTTGGTGGTGGTCAAAAAATCTTTCTATAATCATGCATGATCATCTCAGATCATCAGACATTTCTGGTGCCAGGCTGATCTTGGAGAAACAATAGTAATCACCCAGAAAAATGTATTTTGGGTGATTACATTTTTTCCATTAGATTAGGTTGCCAGGGGGAGTCTGTTAAAGCATAATGGAATGTTTATGGAAATAGCTTTCGTAAGAAAGCCTTCCCAGGCCTTTGGTTTAAGTTCACCCTTTCACATGGGCTGTCCAGTCAGGTTCGGCTATTCCTTTTTCAGACTGACCTGATCAGACCCTCCAGTCTTTTTTATGGAGCTGCGGATGTCAGCTGACATCCTCCACCATCCAATCTGATCATGTCCACAAAATACTGACTGATGGTGGTATTATTTCCCATCTGTCCGGTGGATCGGATGATATCAGATGAACGGACAGGTGGTCCGTTTCTATTCAATTGCCCCATAGAGGAGAGCGGGACTGTATCCTTGTCTGCTCTGCATAGCAGAGCAGACACAGACCTGTCATCCGCCTGCTCAACCCCCACTGAGCAAGCAGATTCCACATAGCAGAGGCGCCCTTGTGAATTAGACACGGAATGCAGTCACCCAGCCCAGCCAATTTAATCAGATCAGTCGACAATTTCATGTT
Organism: Glandirana rugosa; assembly: GCA_018402905.1. Classification (NCBI taxonomy): domain Eukaryota; kingdom Metazoa; phylum Chordata; class Amphibia; order Anura; family Ranidae; genus Glandirana; species Glandirana rugosa. The sequence continues at coordinate 2,408,907 of BLSH010131159.1, read as the reverse complement.
TATGGTTCCAGCAGACACCTGCCAGCCAACTGCTCTGAGGGGAAATGATCCAATGGCATTTTCATTCTTTGAAATAAGGAGCACCATCAGCGATGGCCTCTCCTCCCTCCATCCTTATGTTTAGGGATGGCCAGGGAGGCTTGAATGAAACTATTGGATGGGTGTTTTGCTCTAGGGCAGTTGCATCATGGCTGTTTGTCTGAGCAGCCTCTTAAATCAAAAAATGCGTCCATTCTACAGTACTAATTTAGAAAAAGTACCTCCCTCTAAATATTAGAATGATTTCTTCCACCTATGTAAGCGTACTGACGTGCACAATCGTACGACCAGGCCGAACGTAGTGACGTGTTACGAGCGTATAAAGAGGCATATAAAGAGGAAGTTCAGGTGCATGTGATTTGTGAAATAGCAACATAGGCTTCCCAGAACGGACACTTCTGGCTGTTCCTGACTTCTGAGCAAGCGTGTTTTGCACATACAACTTGTTGGACCAACTTCTCTGTACACACAGTACAACAGTCATACGACCGCTTGTTGCACAACCAAAGTTTTATAGTCTGCTCATCCAACTTCTGTTGTACGACCGTCGCACGTCGGCTGTTCGACCGTTTTCATACGACCGTCACACCGTGTGTACGAGGCTTCATAGTGCCCTGTTACCTGGAATGACTTACGTCCTTCTCTTGCATCTTGTTCTTAGAATGAAGCAGACATTGGCCTCACTTCCTCATTCTTTTACATTATTCTTATGGTAAATTAGCACATTTCCTACACTTCCTGTAGTATGGAGGCCAATAATAATAATAATAACTAACATTATATTCCACATAAATTGCTCATAGATGATAATAAAATGTATTGTTTAGTCCTACGGAATACAGCAACCTTGCCCAGCAGTGCTCAGGTATCAGACAACAAACTTATAGATTTCATAAAATTGTTGGCTGCAATTTTCTGCCTTAAAGTGTATTTCCACTTTGGCAGCCGATTGGGATAACATTTACTTTATATCTGTTACATGTTCTCATTCGCATAGCATAACTTTCAAATAATATTTAAAATTGCTGCTTGTCTTTTTAAATGCTGTTTTCTGCAAAATCCCAGTTAGCTTCTCTTAGCCCTGGTTCACATTGGAGCGATTTGGCATGTGACTACACACAACAGCAGGACTCGGGAGCGCGCCTGCACGGGTGACCCCAGGAAAGCCTGGTGGTCACTCGAGAAGAGGAAGAGCCTGGAGCACCGCTGGAGGGCCCCAGAAGATGGGGTTAGGGTCTGCTGCATAGAGGAGGTGAGTATGACATGTTTGTTATTTACAAAAAAAAAAAAATTGCCTTTACAATCACTTTTACCCTGTCTGTACTGTACTGCCAGATCTTATTATCAGGAATAAACCAGATTTGAATCCTGTCTGGCCTAACAAAAGATTAAAGACCTAGATGCTTAATTTCTGCATTGTAAGGCAATAAGGTAAAAATCAATAGGATTGATTTTCCAAAGGCAAATAGGCTGCTCACCTTGCAAGGGAAGTTGTAATTTGCAAGTGAATTTGCCCTAGAGTTTAGTGAATGTGGTAAAGTTATATATATATATATTGATCACAATATAGTAACATATTACAACTGTTAACAACTGTTAGAATGAGAAAGAATAAATGTGTTTTTATGTATTGGTATTGTGGGCAATCAAAATGTATTCTCTATAAATATTACATTGGTATATAGATTTCATTTTGATTATGATACTGTACGGACATAAAAATCACACCATTCCAAATTTATTATGTCCTGAATTGTAAGTTCTCTAAAAATGAGAATCTCCTCTCATTTGGATCTCCGTGATTAAAATATGGAGAATTGCATAGCTAAAACCACTATTTGGTTTCTTGTGCAATGCTCCTCAAAGTTGACCTTCTTAAAAAAAGTTTCGGACATGTATCATGTCTGGTGGTCCTGTCCGAAGTTCCATCGCTTCTGGACTAGGATGGTTAACCTGGTCTATTCAGTGATGGGACAGAATGTACCCAGAGGCGCAAAAACTGTGCTATTTGCTGACCTGCCAGAAGAATTCCCAGACATCTACAAATTTTCATTTTTCATTTTTTTAGCAGCTAAAATAGCCATAGTGTGAGCGTGGAAATCACAGTGATTAATGTTACGTTGGTGAAAATATCCTGGATTATGATTAAGGAAAAACTTACCAGCATTCGTACAGATAAGCGATCTAGGTTTGAAAAAGCGTGGAACCCCTGGATTGCGTATCTTCAAGCTCCTTAAACACCGTGCCAGGATTCTTTCTCCTACTTTTCTCTCTTTCTTTCTCATCTTTCACATTTCCTGTTATTGGTTGTGTTATACCATAGTAATAATTTTTGGTAGGATGCTATTGGGGAACTGTAAAGCCTCCCCAATTGTTCTATTTTCTTGAAATCGAGGCCACATGATTTGAGGTATCGAGACCAGTCCTAGATGACAATGCTCTTATATCTCACCATGTTCTGAAGATATGATTGATCACCAGCTTACTGTAATGTTACTTGATAATCATTTCTATCTATTGATTTTTCTTGGTGCCTAGTTGCTGGTTCCTATGGGCACATATAGCCTTAGGCAAATGGTTGTGTTAATAAGTAGAGCCGGATTGTTAGGCCTAAAACTTTTTGATGTCATTTTTCTATGTTTAACTGGTCAGGGCCTTTGATCACTTTGGAAAATGCATCCTTGTTCTGACAACTATCTGACATTGTTTAAAGCGGAGTTCCACCCAAAAGTAGAACTTCTGCTTTAAGTGTTGGTAACCCCCTAACATGCCACAATTGACATGTCATATATTTTGAGGGGGAGAAGATACCTGGTTTTGACAGGTATCCAGCTCCCACTTCCTCTACTGGCACTGCGATGCCAGAAGGAAGTTCACCTCTCACCCCTCCCTCCCGGCAAACTTCTGGGACACGTCACAGGTCCCAGAAGATTGCCTGGCCATTCAGAGCGCTGCAGCGCAGCTCGCGCATGGGCACTGCGCGCCCAGCTGTGAAGCCACAGCCAGGTGCCCACAGTTGCAATGCCGGCACCGCAAGGAGGAGGGGGAGAGGAGCGAGGCAGCGGGTGGCCGCATCACTGGACTGGGGGACAGGTGAGGGTCTGATTATTAAAAGTCAGCAGCTACACTTTTTTTAGCTGCTGACTATTAAATGGGTATTTTTTTTCTTTTAAACATAACAAACATGTTATACTTACCTGCTCTGTAAAATGATTTTTCACAGAGCAGCCCAAATCCTCTTCTTCTCGGGTCCCTCTTCGGTGCTTCTGGCCCCTCCCTCCTGTTGAGCGCTACCACAGCAAGCAGCTCGCTATAGGGGCACCCAAGCCGAGCTGAGGCTCCCTGTGTCCATTCAGATACGGAGCCATGGCCCGGCCCCACCCCCTTTCTCTCCTCATTGGCTCACTGACTTTGATTGACAACAGCGGGAGCCAGTGGCGCCGTGCTGCTGTCTCAGCCAATGAGGAGGGGAGTCCCGGACAGCCGAGTCTCTCGTGCAACATTGCTGGATCTAGATGGACCTCAGGTAAGTATTAGGCCTCATGCACACAGGACGTTTTTGAATGTTTTTACAGCTGCTGTTTTTAGCTTTTTTTTAAACTCTCCAGCATGTTATCCTATGTGTCCATGCGCACATAGGCTGTTATCAGCTGTTTTTAGCTGGGGTGTTTTTGAGCTGTAAAAAAACCCCAAGAATAGTGGGTTCTGAGAGACATTTTTCAGCTGTAAAAACGCTCAAACAATCAGAAATTAGCAAAAACACCGCTCACCAACGTTTTTGGACATTTTAGATCCATTGAGGAAAAAAAAAAAATGAGCAAAAATGTGGCTTACCAACGTTTATGGTCCATTGAAAAAAAAAAACCTGCTACTGCTCAAAAATGCTAGTGCAAAACGCTGAAGGTAGCACAAAAAAATCAGTACAAAGCTACTGACATTTTTAGAACTTTTTTTAACGTCTTGTGTGCATGAGGCCTTAGGGGGGGCTGAGGGGGGCTACTGCACACCGAAGGTTTTTTATCTAAGGGCCGGTTCACACTGCTACGATACGGGAACCCTGCGCATCCACTGCAGGTTCCCGCAACGCTTGTCTCCCGGTGGCAGTTCACATTGTCATATGCAAACTGCGGGGAGTGTCAATAGAAAGCTAATGACACCTCCAAATCAGTTCTCATATCACGCTGTGAACTGCAAACTCGCACAGGAATTGGATCGCATGGGTGTGAACACCCATGCGATCAGATTCTGCTGCTGAGGAAAAAAAGGGTCCTGCGCGAGTCTGTATGGCTGAGATCGAATTGCATAGAGAGCGCATGTGATTCATAATGCAGTGCGGTGCAAATCTCATCCGATCTGGCCACAAGCAGCAGTGTGAACCAGCCCTTAATACATAGAATGCATTAAGGTAAAAAAAAACGTCTGCCTTATAAACTTCTGTATGATGCTGAAAATTTGTAGTAAAAATTATTGGAAAGGAAAAACGCTTCCGTATTTGCTTCCGAGCAACATATCAGATACAAATCAAGTGAAATTCAGAATTTTGTAGCCATGAAAAATATTTACCTTAATTGAAAAAAATGATTGGGCAGCTTTAAACTGAACTCCAACCTTACCTTCTGTCTTGCGTAGTTGTACATGCTCCTCTCCTGTACTGAAATTGCTTACTCTGATTCCTATGCACACTGTGAGCATCTCCCAGTGTGCATTATAAACTTAAATAATTCAAATAATTCAAATAGACCTGAATAATTCCTGACTTAAAGGAGAAGTATGGCCTGAGCTTGTTTGGCTGTACTTCTCCTATGGATCACAGGAGTGCAACTCGTTTTGCACTCCTGTGACCCGTCACTGGAGTCGGGATCCGCCTGGTGCTTGGACCCACAGCCATCTCAGCGAGCCGCTGTGATCCTGAGACAGCCAATCACCGCCCCTCCACAGCTCAGCACTCCAGTGAGCGAGGAGGAGCAGAGAGGAGAGCTGCTGATTGACAGCCAGCAGCTCTCCACTCAGGGATCAGAGAGAACCGAGCCATCGGCGGTGTTTGGTGGCTCGGTTCTCATTGTACAGACGCCGGGGGACAGATGCAGTATCAGACCGATGTTGCATCCATCTAGGTAAGTATAAAAGGGGAAAAAAAGCAAAACCCATACTTCCCTTTTAACAATATCCAGCATCATCTACATGCTTTTCCTCCCCAGCCTTAGGCCCCGTTCACACTGGTGCACTTTTACCACTCTAAAACACACCTTTAATAACTTCAGCCCTGGAAGGATTTACCCCTTAATGACCAGGCTATTTTTTGTGATACAGCACTGCGTTACTTTAACTGACAATTGTGCAGTCGTGCGATGCTGTACTCAAATAAAATTGATGTCTTTTTTTCCCCCACAAATATAGCTTTCTTTTGGTGGTATTTGATCACGTCTGTGGTTTTTATTTTTTGCACTTTAAACAAAAAAAGGCAGACAATTTTGAAAATAAACAAAATTTTATTACTTTTAACCACTTGAATACCGGACGTTTATACCCCCTTCCTGCCCAGACCAATTTTCAACTTTCAGCGCTCTCACACTTTGAATCTCAATTATTCTCTTTAATGCTACACTGCACCCAAACAAAATTTGTATCATTTTTTTCACACAAATAGAGCTTTCTTTTGGTGGTATTTAAGAACCTCTGGGTTTTTTATTTTTTGCGACATAATTCATCTGAGATATTGAAAGTGTGTCTGGTTTATTATATGTGAATAAACCCAATAAAAAATGGTTTCTATCCATCGTCATATCCAAAACCGGTTTTAAATACTTGTTTTTAATGAATAAACGTTTTAAAATAGTGTCTTTGATTTTTTTTCACAAAAAAAAAGTTTTAAAAGCGTGAAAAAAGTTAATACAGCGTTTTTTATTTTTTGGGTCTCCAAGAATTTATGGTGGTTTTCTTTCGAGATAAACACACTTTTTTTACTATGTTTAAAACAAACCCACGTCACATCGT
>BLSH010131159.1:2379163-2392836 GCA_018402905.1 Glandirana rugosa | reverse complement strand
AAAAAAAAAAAAAAAAAAAAACATTTTAGCACCCATATTTCTATAACATGATAAAAAAAAAATGGTACAGTGGAACACTTCCAAAATCCTATTACATTAGCGTGCCTGCACCTTTTTAAAGATTCATAGAAAAAGTCTGCAAGCTCTAAGCATGTTTTCATACTTTGTCCCAGAGGGGTTGATTTACTAAAACTGGAGAGTGAAAAATCTGGTGCAGCTCTGCATAGAAACCAATCAGCTTCCATGTTTTTTTGCAAAAGCTAATTGAACAAGCAGAAGTTAAAAGTTGAATGGCTACCATGCACAGCTGCAGCAGATTTTGCACTCTTCGGTTTTGCCCTGGTTCACATTGCAGCTGTAGCCAATACCCCCCTTAGGGGTGGCTGGTAGATGTGGTTCACCTGTCACTCTGCCCTCAATCACACAATCTTCCATGCATCCAGAGTCACGGAACAGGCCGGTACTTTGTTTTGTTGTTTTATTGAGGGAATAAACTTGGATAGGGAAAAGCAGGGTGACTGTGGGATGCCCAAAGAATCAAAGATTATGAGACTATAATCCGTATACATTCTCCTTCTTCCTCCAGCACTGACAGGTGCTGACTGTTACACTCCTTTACTTCTCTCCTGCAAAACGCTTGTTTCTTCACCGTTAGGCCTGAAAGGAAATTTTATCAGGCCTCCATTGCCTCTCCCTCCACCCTAGCTAGCACATGGTGAGGCCTGCACTGTCAGCAGGACCTTCGGACTGCCCCTTACAGGCAAGGGCCATGGGCCCTCGGATTGTTCCCAAGTACAACTGTGCTAGCCAGGTCCCGATGGACTACTACTCCCAGCCCATCATCTTCCAGGCCACTCCAGCCTACCTTACTGTCCAGTGACACTCCTTCCCCTGACTGGCTCCTCAAACTTCCACAGACTGTACTCTGTCTCCTCCCAGCCTGCTCCAGCCTTTCTGTCCAGTTCCCAGGGTCTGTCACTTACCAACACCAGTGGATCCTTTAAAGAGTCTTTACAGTAGCCTTTCTGTTGCTCTCCTGCACCCGAGCCACCAGGCCTCATGGTCACTCCCCCCAGACGGGGGCTCCTAGGTGAGGCCTTCACAACCTCAGCTACATCTACACTCTTCCACCGACACTCTCCTCTCCCCAGCTTGGCAGATCACAGTATTTAAGGAGTCCTGCCCCCTGCCAATCCAAGTTGGGGATTGGTCAGGGCTCCTTAACATACTTCAGAAAGTGACACTTCCTATTCCATCCCCTTTTCCAGAGCCTTCTGGAAAAAAGAGGAGGAGTTTCCAAGGGGTGTTCCTTCCTGCAATATCCAGCTCTCCCTGGACCACTCCCCTGCCCAGATCAAAACATTCACGCCTGCACTTTTTGTCAGGTCTGACTAAATTTGCCTCTCTTAGCAAAAAATCTACTACAAAAAGTACCTATTACTATGGGGGCGCTACACAGCGATTTGGCATGCGATTTGACATGTCAACTCGCATGTCAAATCTGCGACTATTGCCGGCAATGGCACTGTCCAAAACGGTTCCTGTACTACTTTTGGTGACTTCGGGGTGCGATTTCAATAGGCAATAAGCCTGCACAGATGTCTCTGAAATCGCCCCCGAAGTCAGGACTGGCATGTGGGAATGAAATCATGTGAGTTCAGCTGAACTTGCACGTTTTCATTCCTGCTGTCAGTGTGAACCTGGGCTTTAGGAAATCAACCCCATTGTGACTAGAGGGCTGGTGGGAGAAACCACTGAGCACAGTGGGGGACCTGGAATCTGACACTCCTGGAAGTGTCGGTTTCTGAAGAGACTTCACTTGGTAATTCTTTATCACCAGCAGCGTGGTGTTCCAGCAGCGTGAAGGGTCATTGTTTACTATATTCTGAAATTTTATAGACATAAGAAAACAGATCTAAAACAACATTAAAAAAGACAACCAAAAATGAAACACCACTATAAAAACTACAACAGATAACTAAAAACATATAAATAAATAGTCAAACTAATGATCAGCCACTTAATACTTTAATAGTCATGTCCTCAATTTAAGGCCATTAACTGTACAAAATAAATAAAAAACATAATGATAATAATAATATATAAGAAGGCCAGTATGGTGGCCTCAATTTATGGGAGGAGCCAGGGGGGTATATAAACAGACCACCCCCTGGGGTCTTTGTCGGTTCCAGTGCGCGATTCGTTACATCACCAGGCCGACTCTACCAGCTAACTGCGTGTCCGTGAGTCTGAGTATTCGAAACCAAGGTGTTGAGGTTCCCTGTTCATAGGTTTTTCTAGATCATTTTGTACTCACTGCCGTAGGTAGGATTTGTAGTTTATTTCCGTATCAAGCGTTTGCTCCATCGTGTTCCTCATTCGTAATTATCGCTTTTGTTTGTCCGCACCCTCCTCTGCCTCACTGTTCCCCACCGCATGGTAGTCTTTCTAATTATTCATACGTTCCCGTCGATATTGTTAAAACCATTCCACCATTGTACCATCATGCATTGGTTCAGTATGTCACCCATTTCGTAAATTTAGTTTCATATGTTCATACCTTCCTCTGCCTTATTGATTCCCACCACATGGTAGTCTTACCAAACATTCATACATAGTCGCTTATCATTAACCATTGTACCATCATTCATTGTTTATGTCAAACATTGGTTTGTCATGTTCCCCATTCGTAAGTTAATTTCCATGCTCGTACCTCTCTCTGCCTTATCGTTCCTCTACGCATGGTAGCCTTACCAATTTCCCGTACTTTTCTATACTTTGTCGCTTATTGTTAACCATCGCACCATGCGTCATAGGTCCCACAAACCTCGATTCTAATCCAGTTGCAGTAGCGACATAACGATCCATATCTACCCCATTTGTACCATCTCTAGGCCGCTTCAAATCCAAGTCGTATCGGCGACTACGATTCGCAGCGACTCCATCCAAATACCCCCCAGGCCAGTTTGAATCTAATCGCATCAGTGGCAAAACGATTCATATTGATTCTATTTCATATACCTACAACCAGATCTGAATCTAGTCCCATCAGCGGCACAACAATTTGTATCGATCCCAGCGCACCTCGTCCCAGCCGGCATCAGGAAGCACATCTTGGATGGCAAGGACGTTAACCTTGCTTCCCTCCTGATATCGGTCCACGATGTGGCTGACAATAAATAATATACTTGGGGGATGTCTCGGTGGTCCTTAAATCTAAGGACCCTCGGCTCAACCGCAAGCTTACCGTAACCGAGTTCGTGCTGGCCTTCGGGATGGTTAGGGATGTTATTTGCTCAGCCAACCCCAGTCGGAGGGAATAGCTGGACTTGTACCTACATGCAGTGATGTACCAAGGTCATAAATACAGAGGATTCGCATTCTATGACTACCACCGTTCCGTTTCAGCCAAAGCAGCAGCCAGACTTTTGCAGTTCCAGGCCAACACCAACTGGAGTGTCATCGATACTGAGCTATTTTGCCGCCACTTTGCGGGTCTACGCTCCCCACTTTTTGCCATCTGCCAGTCGGCCAATCATAGCAGGTGCAAGGCACCCCTTTAAATTGCCCTCCACCTCTGCTTCAGAACAAAGCTTGCTGGCCCTCCCATAGCCACAACAGGTGGATAAGCTGGGACAACCTATCCTGTCAGTGGGGGGTGCATCGATCTGCAACAACTACAATTTTGGGACTTGCAACTTCAGCCAATGCCGGCTTCTTCATGTGTGCCTCTCATGTCACAGAGCACACCCCAAGCTCACGTGTAACATTAAGCAGCAAAGCAAATCATGACTAGGCCGAGTAGATGTCGGGTGGCTCGGGTTCTACCTTTCCTCACAACTGCCTCCCTTAACTGACCGTCTTCCTCATATGGGGATTCACATCAGGTTTCCACACCGGCCTCATCATGCTCCCCCACTCAACCCACGAATGCAGGAATCTCCTCTCAGCCACCACCGACAAGTTGGCTCCCTGTTGCAGTTCGAACTGGACCGGGGATAAATCATCGGCCCCTTCACCAACCCACCTTTCACAGTCTGGAGAGTAAACCCTATTGGACTGAAATAAACTTTGCTTGGTGTACGACTTGTCCACGCCTCATTGTTCTCAAATACCAAGTTTAAACTATTTAATTCCCTCCAAGGATCTTTCTTTAAAATACGCATTGGTCGACTTAACCATTCAAGCCATTATCAGCATAGGGACAGGCGCTTGGCTGTCCAAAGCCAACATATCAGATGCCTTTTAATTACTACCCATCTAGCCATCCCTTTGGCAGTGGCATGGCATCAAATTAAAAGGTTTGTATTACTTCTCCACCAAGTTGACTTTTGGCTCTAAAAGCAACCCGTGGCTGTTCAATACCTGTTCGATACCTTCGCCCAGGCTCTCTCCTGGATCCTATCTCATCAAGCACAATGTCAGAAGGTTATCATGCACTACCTTGATGACTTCCTGTTGATCGAACAGCCCAGCAAGCCTCCATCAGACTTGGATAGGTTAAGAGTGGTGTTTGGCAATCTCAACGTGCCCATAGCAGAACACAAAGTGATGCCTTCTTAGGCATCACTCTAGACACCCGTGTCATGCAAGCCAGCTTACCTCACAACAAATTGACTAGGATCAGGTCGATTATCTATGGTTTGGGGCCACACCTGGAGGGGGTAAACGGTGGTCTTTGCCACAGACAATCAGGCCACAGCCGAAATCATAAACAAAGGCAGGTCCAAATCTCTGGCTATCTTGTCCTTCCTGTGTAGACTGGTGCAACTGTCCCTGAAGCATCAATTCAATGTACACTGCAGTCATATCCAAGTGCAACATCACGGCAGACGTACTGTCCCGTTTTAACTATGCTTCATTCTTTGTGCAGGAACCTGGAGCCAACCCGACCACCTCTGTTATCCCACCTTGGTCGCAGCTGACGCTGGGTTAAAAGAACACCTGCACAACGTGACCCATCTCATCAACCAGTCGTTATCTCCCAACACCCTGAAGGCCTACCATACCGCCTGGAACACCTACTCCAGGTTTCTAGCCTCATAATCCGGGGCGGCAACAGGAGAAATCAAGCACGTCCTGACCTTTATATCGTACTGCCACACGCAGCTGGCCCTATCCTCAAACACCATCAGACTCTATCTAGCCGACATCCAGCATTTTCTGTCCTTACAGGACCCAGCTAAGCCCTCCTTGTTCAAAGCGCACACAGTCAAATCCATCCTATGTGGTATCCAGAGAAAACAGTCTGTAGCCAACAGCAAACGCTTACCCATAACCAGTGCCATCTTCAGGGACATGACCACCATTCTGACATGTTCCCCATTTGAGCTCTTTCCCAGTCTGGTCATCCAGGTGGCCATCTACCTGGCCTTCTAGGGCTTTCTGCGGCCATGCGAGTTTACCGTCAGTGGCCCCAGCAGCCAGATCCTGCGCAGACACCATCTGGTGCGCTTTCAAGACCACTTTGTACTACATCTCACGGTGTCCAAAACCCAACCGTCCGGTCCCAGGGTCGACATCAAGTTCTTCCAGACCCACAATATCTGGTGCCCAGTAGCACTCCTCGACAGATTGTTATCTCATCTGCCCGTTGCTACCATTTCCAACCAGCCCCCTGAGTGGCAGTCAGTCCGTCAGTCATGTTAAAATCCTCTTCTCTAACCTCGGCCTTAACACTGGCCTGTATTCTGGACACTCCTTCCGCATCAGAACGGCTTCAGCTGCATCACAGCACGGGGTGCCAGACCATGTCATCAAGAAACTAGACAGGTGGAAGTCCACCTGCTTTACCCGATACATCCCAAACCCTCAGATAGAAATGTTGCAAGCATTCAGCAAGCTCACTCCATAAATGCTACCAGACCAATAAAGAAATTACTTCCCTAACCAAGCATTTTTGCCCCCTCTTTTGGCATACCGTCCAGCCGACCAGGGCACACTGCAGGTCTAATTTATGTTGTTAGTCTTGTCATGTGTTTATGTGGTTCATATCTGTCGCGGTCGCAGGGTTTCAACCATAAATAGGAAGGCCAGTATGGTGGCCTGATTTATGAGAGGAGCCCGGGGGGTATATAAACAGACCACCCCCTGGGGTCTTTGTCGGTTCCAGTGTGCGAGACCCTCCCACCCATTCCCCTTTTTTTTTCCTCTTCTCAACACATTCTCTCGATAATCATCCATTAATTATCTTGGGTATGCCCCCTCTTTTGGCATACCATCCAGCCGATCAGGGCACACTGCAGGTCTAATTTATGTTGTAAGCCTTGTCGCATATTTATGTGGTTCATATCTGTCTCGGTCGCAGGGCTTCGACCATAAATATATATACATATATAAGTTCCTACAGTACAACAAATCCCAAAGGAAAACATTGTCTGCCATGGAGAGCTCTCTTAAATATGATCTCACAATGTTACCACTGATAGCAATTTTTAATTTTTGGTTGTCTATTACAAAGTCAAGCCCATTTATCAGGACAGCTTGAAAAGAGGGGTAACATGAAGTCCTGTGCCACCAATGTTTAGTGTGAGACCAAAGAATAATTACTGGTATAAGCATCTTGATAACTGTGAGTTATGAAGGATTATTATATGCTGAAAGTACAGCTTGTATCTAGAGTTAACATTACATGCTAGTTAACTTATTTATTTTCTCTAATTCTTTGGATGTAGAGATCCTGCTATACTGGGCTGTGCACCTTTGCCTTTTCTTGTCCTTAGCGGAGGATGTCTGTCCCTCTAGAATTCTAGGCTGACATCACCTGGGACACTGTTGCTGGTGAAACAGCAAATTTAGCTGGCTTGGTCACCAAATAACTTAGAGCACTGAATGCAGGCTCTAAATACAATTACGTATAGATGTATGAAATACATATACACTAGTGATAAGGAAGCAGGATTTTCCCAGTTCACTAGGTTGTATGTTCTATTCATCTACACTGTAGCATGTATCAGTCATCATGGACATGTATGGCGTCTAACCCACTGTGTATGTTACTCAACTATCATGTACTGTAATACAAACCCAACCACAAAACTAGAGAACATTTTCATTGTCAGCCTGTACATAGCTTCCTAAAGATACTAAATAAATATTGCTATGTTTGCTAAGAGATTATATGATAATAATTTGATCCTAGGAGGTGATCTGAATGTCTTATTGTGGTTGAGGAGGAATTTGTTCCTTCTATATGGCTAAAAGTTGATCTGTCTCCCGTTCTTCTAAACCAAAACTGCTTGGTCATTTTGTTGGCCTTCTCATGACTTAAAGTGTATGTTAGGGACCACTGGTAGTGAGACAGTTGCCATAAAAACACGATGAGGTATGAGAGCCTATACGATATCCAGCAGACTGTGCAGATAAATGGCTGGTACTTCACCTGGAATGGATCAAATGGCCAGGACAGTAGGTGGGAGCAAGTACAGCAAACACCGAAATCGGCAGGCTAGCAGTCACTTGGCTAGCAGGTGACCATCTGTGGGTGCAGGACAGGCTGACGGTCACTAGCTGGCAGATGACCGGCAGGGAGGTAAGTAGAGTGCTGGTCAGGAGATGCTGAGCAGATGGAGAAGACAGGATGTCTGGTCAGGTGAGCTGGGCAGGTAACAGACAGTCATGGACAGCAGGCAGAAGACTGGTCAAGGTACAGGCAAAGGTCAGTATTACTAGACCAGGCAGATGAGCAGGAAAGCAGAGCATGGTCCAAAGACAAGCCGAGGTCAGGGCAGGAGGCATTCAAGCATGGCCAAGACATGCCAAGTCAATTACAGATGTCAAGCACAGGAACACGGGAAATGTTGTAGACCAGACAGCAGCTGACTTGTACTTGTAATTGCACTTACAGTAAATAGTCCATTAAGGCTCAGTTTATATATATGCAAATTGGATGCTTTTTCAGTGAATCAGACCGGCTTTCAATGAAGCCAGTTCACACATGTCCGGTACGGCCGCAGTCCGTTTCTGAAAAGGGTCCTGTGTGATTTTGGGTCCAGTTTAGGTGCGAATTCAAGTAAAAATGTGCAAAAATTTGGTGCAGCTGTGCATTGTAGCCAATCAGCTTCTAACTTCAGCTTGTTCAATCAAGCTTTGACAAAAATCCTGGAAGATGATTGGGTTCTGTGCAGAGCTGCATCAGCTTTTACACTCTCCAGTTTTAGTAAATCAACTCCTAAATGTCTGCATAATGTCCTGTAATGCCGCCTTCCACTATCAGGAAGAGGAGATGCGTGGTCACATAACAGATTGTTTTAAAGAGGTTATAAACCTCCATCTAACATTTGTACCTATAGGTAAGCCTAGAATAAAACTTACCTATATGTACTGTAAATATCTTCATTTACTGTATACTGCGCCGATGATGTGCTCTGAAGGAACAGTCGTGGGTGCCTTTCCTTCCAAGCTCCGTGCCGTGACCAGCGGGAGTCAAGCGGCTCCGGCCAGTCACACAGGAAGATGGGCGAAGATGGATGCAGCCTCCAGCGGGGACAGTGCGGGCTTCGTTTGCAGGTAAGTGTGACATAATGTGCTTGTATGCGATGCACACTAGCACATTATGCCTTTACATTGCAGGGAAGGGGAAAGGAAGAAAAACCCTGATGGGTTTACTTCCTCTTTTAACCTTGTAAAAAAGAAAGATCATTTCCAGAACTAAGCAAAATCAGTTATGGTGATTGCATAGTTATAACTGTTTTAGAAAGTGTCTATAACATTGTATTTTCACAACTATTTTAACCACTTCCCACCTGGCCAAGGTACATATACAGCCGGGCGGGTGCTCTCCAGTGTCAGGAGGATGACGTCCAGCAGCGCGATCCTGTTCTCAGTACCGGGTCGCTGTGATTGGCTGTGATTGGTCACAGCGAGCACATGATAACAATTAAACACAACTGCTGTGAATGGTTTTCATTCATGACAGCTTGCTTACTATTGGGATCTCTGTGAACAATCACAATGATCACATAGTACAGGGCCATTCACTGAAGCCCTGTACCATGTGATAGCTGTAGCCAATCACAAAAGTAAGCAAGGTGTCATGAATGAAAGCCGTTTATGACAGTTAAAATGATTGCTTTTACAGTGATCATCACTAGTGTAAGAAAAAATCCGGATCACCTTTCCAGAGTAGTACAGTGTCACTATGGTGACACTGTACTACTCTTGTGACAGTATGTAAAAAAATTGTAAAATAAATGATAAATATTGTAAAAAAAAAAAGTACAAATTGTAAAGAAATTGTTTTTTTTTCAGCACTGTCACCAGTTAGTGTCCCTAATCACCGCCACACTAGTCGCAGTATACCAATTTTCAGAAAATTACAGCTGGTGCAGATTAAAAAGGAAAGGCGATTTTTAAAATAAAATTAAATTACAACAAGGTTTGTGTAGCAATTGTATATGCTATTTAATTTTTTTTATTACTTACATTTTTTCCAAGGAGTTACCCTTTAAGTAGCTTGTGCAAAGAAGACCTAAATTCAAAACTTAGGTACAATTTCACACATTACAAAGACATTAGGAATGAGACAAAGTGAAGATATGCACCTGGAAGATCACATGCCACTTTGCCTCCAGTTCATATGACAATAATTCATGGCAGTACTGGGGAACTGGCTTTCACAAGCTTTGGTCAGTCATATCCAAATACCAATGCTGTTATACGTCAGCAAAGTGGCTCTCCTATGCCGGATCACGTACCTAGTACGTGATCCGACACCTCCGGGCAGGGGGCGCGAGCGAGCTCCGCCATCGCGCTGGCTGTGCTGTGATTAGCCATGGCACAAGCCGATCAGTGGGTGACGGCCAATGGATGTCCGTCGGCATGATCGATGAGGAGGAAGACAGGACAGAGTTCTGCATATGTAAACAATGCAGAGCTCTGTCCTGTCGGTGGGGATGTGGCATTTTTTGTTACCCTGTAAAGCAGGGAATAAAAACCGTTACATCCCTTAGTAAAAGCACCTTACAGTAAACACATAAACACTGGTTAGGCACACATTTAACCCTGATCGTCCTAGATGTTAACCCCTTCCCGGCCAGTGTCAATACAGTGACATTATTTTTACAATACAATACAGTGCATATTTTTAGCACTGATTACTGTATTAGTGTCACTGGTTCCCACAAAGTGTCAGTTAGTGTCAGATTCACCACCGCAATATCGCAGTCTCGCATTAAGTCGCTGTCGCCATTACTAGTATAAAAAAATAGATACAAATTTCAGTATATATACCATCGTTTGAAGACGCTATAGCGGTCGTGTAAACCAATCAACATACGCTTATTGGGACTTTTTTCCATAAATATGTAGCAGAATATATATTGGTATAAATTTATGAAGAAATTTTTTTTTTTTAAAACGCAGAAAGTAAAAAACATTGCTTGTTTTTCAAAATGTTTTTTTTTTTCATTTAGGCTCCATGTAAATTGTAGCTGCCAGTGTTAATTTTGTAGACTAAAACCGACTAAAACATTTTAGTTGTCTAACTTAATACCATTTTAGTCGACTAAAATACAACTAAAACTAAAACAATTGATATGACTAAAATAGGACTAAAACTAAAATTACATTTTAGTTAAAAGGCTAAAATGCGACTAAAACTAAAATGCCACTTTAGTCAAAAGACTAAATCAAAATTGAAATTTGACATCAAAATTAACACTGGTCTGTAATGCATGTTCATACCTCAATACCATAAATAATAACATATTAGATTTTTCACTCCAGCAGTATATAATGAGTTTGGAAATTATAGAGAAATGCTTAAATAATGCATTACAATTTAACTACACCCATTAGATTTTAGAAGACTAAAATGAGTTTTAGTTGACTAAAATTATTTTCGTCAACTAAAATGTACTTTAGATTTTAGTCGACTAAAATGTAGGATATTTTAGTTTACTAAAATGTCCTGGAGATTTAGTCGACTAAAAAGGACTAAAACTAAAACAATTTCAGAAGACTAAAATGGGACTAAAACTAAAATGTCATTTTAGTCCTAAGACTAAGACTAAAACTAAATTGAAATTTGCTGCCAAAATTAACACTGGTAGCTGCTAAAAAGTCGTTTTTGGGCGTTTGGGCATTTTTTTAATAGCCCATAAACTCCCCTCTATGTTATCCTATGTGTCCATGCACACATGGACGTTTATTGTCGTTTATCAGCAGTGGAGTTTATGGGCTGTTGTCAGAACGCCCTAAAATCACGTTCAAGAGTCGTTCTTCTGACCACAAAAAAGGTTGAAATCTTAAAAACGCTCAAAAACGTGGCTCACCAGTGTTTTTGGACATTGCTCCATGGAAAAAAAAAAACGCTCAAAAACGCTGACGCTCAAAAAAGCTCAAAAATGCTACTGCATTAATGCTGATAGCAGCTAAAAACTAAAAAAGTAACGCAATGCCAAAGAGCAAAAAATGGCCTGGTCATATATGGGGGATTACTCCTTTGATCACATGACCTATAACCAGGGCATCACAGAGCCTGGCTAATTACAGCTGACAGATGTTTCTACAGTGCCTTGAAAAAGTATTCATACCCCTTGAAATTGTCCACATTTTGTTATGTTACAGCCATAAACGTAAATGGATTGTATTGGGATTTTATGTGATAAACCAACACAAAGTGGCACATAATTGTGAAGTGGAAGGAAAATGATAGATAAATGTCTTTCAAGATTTTTTTACACTGAAAAGTGTGGCGTGCATTTGTATTTAGCCCCCTTTACTCAACCAGACAAGTCAGGGATAAAGTTGTGGAGAAGTTTAAAGCAGGGTTAGGTTATAAAAAAATATCCCAAGCTTTAAACATCTCACGGAGCAACTGTTCAATCTATCATCCAAAAATGGAAAGAGTATGGGACAATTGCAAACCTACCAAGACATTGCCGGGCAAAGGAAGCATTAATCAGAGAAGCAGCCAAGAGGCCCATGGTGACTCTGGAGGAGCTGCAGAGAACCACAGCTCAGGTGGGAGAATCTGTCCACAGGACAACTATTAGTTGTGCACTCCACAAATCTGACCTTTATGGAAGAGTGGCAAGAAGAAAGCCATTGCTGAAGGAAAGCCATAAAAAGTCCTGTTTGCAGTTTGCGAGAAGACATGTGGGGAACACAGCAAACATGGAAGAAGGTGCTCTGGTCAGATGAGACCAAAATTGAACTTTTTGGCCTAAAAGCAAAATGCTGTCTTGTGGAAAACTAACACTGTACATTACCCTGAACACACCATCCCCACCGTGAAACATGGTGGTGGCAGCATCATGTTGTGGGGATGCTTTTCTTCAGCAGGGACAGGGAAGCTGATCAGAGTTGAGGGGAAGATGGATGGAACCAAATACATTGCAATCTTAGAAGAAAACATGTTGGAGTCTGCAAAAGACTTGAGACTGGGGTGGAGGTTCACCTTCCAGCAGGACAATGACCCTAAACATACAGCCAGAACTACAATGGAATGGTTTCGATCAAAGCATATTCATGTGTTAGAATGGTCCAGTCAAAGTCCAGCCCTAAATCCACTTGAGAATCTGTGGCAAGACTTGAATATTGCTGTTCACAGACGCTCTCCATCCAATCTGACAGAGCTTGAGCTATTTTGCAAAGAAGAATGGGCAAAAATGTCACTCTCTAGATGTACAAAGCTGGTAGAGACATCCCCAAAAAGACTTGCAGCTGTAATTGCAGTGAAAAGTGGTTCTACAAAGTATTGACTCAGGGGGAGCTGAAAACAAATGCATGCCACACTTTTCACATATTTATTTGTAAAAATTTTGAAAACCATTTATCATTTTCCTTCCACTTCACAATTACAGTATGTGTTGATTAATCACATAAAATCCCAATAAAATACATTTACGTTTTTGGTTGTAACATGACAAAATGTGGAAAATTTCAAGGGGTGTCAATACTTTTTCAAGACACTGTATATTTTACCCTAACGACTGTCCCTAACACCTTAGTCATTTTTTTTTTTTTTTTTGTAAGATATTTTTATTGTTTATAAAGACACACAAACACAGAAACCAACAACCGTATGACGGGCAACATACCCGATCAGCAAATATAAAGTATTGGTGGCTTATACATGGTTAATAAACAACTTTCCCACTTATATTTTACATCAAATGGCATCATGGCATATCTTTAACCACTTGCCGACCGCCGATCGGAGATTGACGGCGGCAAAGTGGCTCTGTAACGCAAAACGCCGTCATACGACGGCGGCTGCGATACAGAGATACTGTGAGCGCGCGCGTGTCGCCGGAGGCGCGCGCGCGTGCTCACTGTGTTCGGGGGGGGCCAGGGAGCGGGTGCGGCGGCTTCGATTGCCGCCGGCCACCCGCGATGCCCCCCCCGGAGCGAAAGAACGGAGGTCCGTGCGGCGGCGTGGGCGAGGGACCGGGGGGGGCTTGTGTCACTCGTGCGCGCGCGCGGAGGCCGCTGTGCGCGCGCGAGTGTCATAGAGACATAGCGTCGGCGGCAGCATACTGCCGCAAAACGCAATGTCTCGGTGAAACGGCGGCAGTTAGAGGCTAGCCGCCAGCCGTTCACCAATTTCTATACGGTACTACGGTAAACTACATTTTATATTCACCCTTTCAACAAATAATTGGTACATATTCGGTGGTTATGAAATATAAACGACTAGCCCATACAACGGGCAGTATGCCAACAACCAA
>BLSH010131159.1:2352254-2365618 GCA_018402905.1 Glandirana rugosa | reverse complement strand
GTCACCAAGAGGAAATAATCCTAAAGCCCTGCTCCTCTAACACTTAAGCCCCCCCAGCCTGCTCCTTACTCATGGCCCTATCCCAACCATCCATCCATCATCTTTTGTCACCAACACCCCATAACCTTACAGCCTATTTTGTCCAACACCAAAGCTCTCCCTCCCCAGCTCGCTCCTTATTTATGACTTTACAGCCACCATCCCAATCATCCATCCCACCTCTAGCCCAGCCTTCAATTCTTCATCTCCTGTCACCAATAACATAGAATCCTAGTATCTCTTTCCTCAAAAACAAAATCCCCCTCCTTCTCCATCACCCCCTGCATTGACCAGTTACCACTAAATATATAAAATCAAAAAATGTAAGATACCTATGGGACATTTTTCTGTTGATTTTTTTCTGTTTTCCCCACAGAAATCTTTTACTTAATACAACCGTCAAAGGAAAGGCTCCCACCTAATAGTAAGCAAAGGTGAAACATCAGAGGACTGTTTAGACCCCTGATATTTCACCAATGCCCCTCAACAGGGCTCATAAAAAAATTGTAAAAAATAATAAAAAAATAAAACTGTAAAAAAAAAAAAATTCAATAAAATGGTAAAATATAATAAAAAAAAAAAAAATACCAAAAATAAAAAAACTACTGACACCAGTGGCGGGACTAGCACAGTCACAAAGGTAGCACTTGTGACCGGGCCCTGGCGTTCCGCCACTGTGTGGGGGCCCCAAAATGGCAGGAAGGGGGCCCACTAGAGAACATGTGAAAGGGTCCTGCTACAGGACCCTAATTAAGGGCCCCTGCAATGGGAGCAAAGGGCCCCAGGATAAGTGGGAAGAGCAATGGGCCTGGAGGGAAGGGACCTAGTCAGGGGTCAGGGGGACCCTTCGTGGTTTCTAGCACCAGAGCCCTGAAGGTTCTAGTTATGCCTCTGGTTCTGAGAATTGTCATATACATTTTCCTTAGAATTGTCATTTGAAATTCTATCCATCTACTGTATGACCAACTTTTTAGAAGGCTACTTCAGAATACTTCAAAGTTTTGCTTTTAACCATTCTTGGGTGCTTTTAACTGTGTGTTTTGGGTCATTATTTTGTTGGAAGAACCATAACCTGCAACAGAGACAGAGCTTTATGGCATTGGGCAGTACATTTTTCTCCAGAATTCCTTGCTGTTTTTGAGATTTTATTGAGCCTAGCACAGATTCAAGGTACCTCTGCCAAACACAGCGAAGCAGTCTCAAAACATAACAAACCTGGTCCATGTTTGACAGTAGGTATGGTGTATATTTCTTTGAAAGCTTCTTTTTTTCATCTGTGAACCTAGAGCTGTGTCTTTCAAAAAAGCTATCCAAAGCACATTCTTCCAGAAGCATTGTGGCTTGTCAACATGTACTTTAACAAATTCTAGTCTGGCTTTTTTATTTTTTTATTTTGACAGTGGAGTCCTCCAGGGTCTTCTTCACTCAAAAAGGGATAGATGGTGTGATCAGACACTGATTTACCTTGGAGACCTTGAAGTTCAGCTTCTATCTCTTTGGACGTTTTCCATAGCACTTTGTCTTCTAGTCACATTATCCTTCTTTCAATCTGGGGTTGATTTTCCTCTTGTGGCCATGTCCAAGGAGGTTGGCTATACTCCCTTGGACCTTAAACTTCCTAATAATATTATCTGGGGTTGATTTTCCTCTTGTGGCCATATCCAAGGAGGTTGGGTATACTCTTGTGGACCTTAAACTTCCTAATAATATTTTACAGCTGTAGTCACAGGAACATCAATTTGCTTGGAGATGGCCTTAAGTGGTCTTATAGCCTTTACCCTTGTCATGCCGATTTATATAAATAAACAGTATACATCTATGTATATATTTATTTATTTATTTTTTGTTCTTCATAAGACATCTCTCTCTTTTGCTTTCTCTGGTCCATGGTCAGTGTTGGTGCATCCGTGTTGGTGATATCAAACAATGGAGTAAAATTAATTTTCTCCATTTAATTAGACTGACTGATTACAAGATTGAAGACATGGGATGTTTATAATATCTTTGTTGAATAAGCAATAATTTATCTCTTTCCATACTTTCTTTGATTTACTCTGTGGCATACCTAAGACATGCAGGTATATACAGTATGAGACACTTGCTTTTAATTTCAGCACTCTTTTTGTTTTAGGTGGCTTTTGCAAGGGTTTTTGTACCTTCAATTATCATTGCTTTACACATACAGCTATTTTTGGAGACTAGACTTAATTTACAAAGCTAACGCACTAGGAGAAAGGTCCCTATTTGAAAACATGGCAGCTATTTTCAGTGGAGTCCAGTGAGATTTGAAAATTGCAGTCAATGGCTAAAACAAAGAACCTTATCCTTTTGTGAAAGCTTATTGACGTTGGGTTTGTGTGTGGGGATAATGATTTTAATGTATATTCTTTTAAGTATTGTTTTTATAAACATTAGTACAATTTTCATGGAATATACATGATCACAACTGCCACTGTTTACATTTAAAGGTCATATGCCTTAAAGTGATTGAAAAGTCTCTTTTTTTTTGTTTGTCTTTTTTAAAATAACAAACATGTTATACTTACTCCCTCTGTGCAGTTGGTTTTGCACAGAGCAGCCCGGATCCTCATCTTCTTGGGTCTCTCTTTGCTGTTCCTGGCCCCTCCCTCCCGTTGAGTGCCCCCACAGCAAGTAGCTTGCTATGGGGGCACCTGAGCAGAGTCACAGCTCTGTATGTCCAGACACGGAGCCCCGTCCCCTCTCTCTCCTAGTTGGCTAACTGATTTTGATAGACAGCCATGGGAGCCAATGTTACCAGTGCTGTGTCTCAGCCAAGCCGGGAGAGTCCCGGATGGCTAAGACACTCATGGACATCGCTGGAGAGAGATGGGGCTCAGGTAAGTATTAGGGGTGCTGGGAAGCCTGCTACAAACAGAAGGTTTTTCAGAAGGTTTTTTATCTTAATGCATAGAATGCATTAAGATAAAAAAAACCTTTTGCCTTTACAACTCTTTTAAGAAAATACACATTTAGGGAGGAGTCTTTTGCAAATGCTTAAGTTTGTAATATGCAATAGCAAAATTGAGGCTTAAAATGGTCAGCAGACCACAGTAATGAAAGTGTTCCGCTAAACATAAACTTTATTTATTTATTCATTTATTTTGTTTATTATAGATTTTTACATAGCACAGTCAATTTAGACAGCGCTTTACATATACACATTGTACATTCACATCAGCCCCTGCCCTCAAGGAGCTTACAATCTAAGGTCCCGAACTCACATTCATGCAAACACATACTAGAGACAATTTAGACAGGAGCCAATTAACCTATCAGCATGTCTTTGGAGCGTGGGAAGGAAACGACTAAACTTTGAGTTTGTTTTCCACTTCCCGACCGCGTAGCGTATATTTACTGTTGCAAAGTGGCAGCGTAATTGCCATCTATAAACGCACGGCCAGGGGGCGAGCTGTAAGTTCCAGGAGTGAGGCCGCGGGTCGGGCGGACTCGATGTCCGCCGGCGACCCCCAATCGCTTACAATAGCAGAAAATGTAAACGGCGGTTCCCCACTCTGACAGGGGACATAACACTGATCTACTGATCCCTGTACTCGGGATCAGTTAGATCTGTTATGCCCCTGCCAGCCCAGCCCCCACACAGTTAGAACACACCTAAGGAACACAGTTAATCCCTGCATTGCCCCCTGCAGGTTAACCCCTTCCCTGCCAGTGACATTTACACAGTAATCAGTGGCTATTTTTAGATCTGATCGCTGTATAAATGTCATTGGTCCCAAAAAAGTGTCAAAAATGTCCGCCGCAATATCGCAGTCCCGATAAAAATCGCAGATTGCCGCCATTACCAGTAAAAAAAAAAATAGTAAAAACGCCATAAATGATTTCTCATGGTTTGTAAACGCAGCAACTTTTGCGCAAACCAATCAACCAACCAAACGCTGATTGCAATTTTTTTTACCACAAATATGTAGAAGAATATATAGCAACAATAACTGATGAATAAATTTGTTTTTTATATTTTTTCTTTTGATATGTATTTTAGAAAAAAGTAAGAAATATTGTTTTTTTTTTCAAAATTATCGTTCCTTTTTTGTTTATAGCGGTGATCAGAAGTGACGCAGAGGTGATCAAATACCACCAAAAGAAAGCTCTATTGTAGCATCATTTGACTCTGAAACGGCTGCATTGGGCAGATTTGGGAATCCTGGGATATCCAGCTCCTGGATCTCCAAGATACTGTATACACACAGAAGCATGGCCCTAGCACGGTCATACGCTTAACCTCCTTAGCGGTATTCCCGAGGTTACTTACCTTGTCTCCTGGATCCTGTGATGTCCCCCCGCTGATGCCTCTGGGTTCTGGGCTCCGATCCCTGCGAGCGACGCGTCGCATGGGGGCGGAGCCCGGTGGCAAATTAAAAAAGTGAAACACACATAACACATACAGTACACTGTAAACTGTAACATTACTGTATGAAATAATTTCACATCCCCTTTGTCCCTAGTGCTTTGTCCAGTGCCCTACATGCACTTTTATATTATATATGCCATTCTTGACTGGTGTATTGTTCAAGCACCAGCTGTCAAGCCACTTACCAACTCTTCACCCATTTTTGTATCCTTACACCTTACTTATTATTAAATAAACAGACCAGACCTACTTTTTGGGTTTTAATGGCCATAGCAGCCCTTTATTACAATCAAAACAACAACCATCAAGGAACACAGTACTACATAATAAGGATAATTGAAGGCACCCCCTTTTCTAACCGAACTAGCTGTATCTGTCACCACCTTGCCTTTTTACAGTCCCCAGCCGCAACTTACACCGGCTCAGGGATAAGTATTTGGCAACTACCCCACTACAGCCAACTACCCAAGACCTATAGCTTATGCCCTTCTTAGGGCAGGTATACCCATACCACAAATGGTCCCAACCCCTCATTCTTCAAAGAAGTACGATCCCGCCTTCAAAAACCCTAAGACCTCTGCCACCAACTCCCAGCGTGAAACCTTACGCCTGGGCGGCCTGCCACACCCGAAGAGCTTGCAGCTCCGATCCTAAACGAATGAGAAGAGTAGTTCTGTGAAGAGAAACCAGCAGCCATCAGGCACTTCTTGAACACAGCCCCGAATTGAAACTTTAATAAGGCGGCCCTATCCTGATGTGTCAGAAAAGGCCCGGGCTCGGTCCCTCTAATCTCCCTCCACTCACACACAACCCGCACTGGACATGTGAGCGAGATGAGGATACCACCCAACTCCACCCAAGCTCCTTTTCCATGTTGGTCTGTTTTTGATTTTCTAAGGTACAGAGCAACACCATCACCTCGTAGCACCACATCTTGTAAATCCAGACCTCCGCCCATTTCGATTGGCACACCAGCTCACTAACTCTTATTGCTCCGAAAAATGCCAACACGAATGCCGTCTTAAAGAGCGTGGCTTCGTACTCCGGCAAACAAACTGCACTCAAACGGGCCAAAATAGCCATCAGTATCTCGAATGAAACCGGGCGCTGAGCGTCTTTAACTACCTTGCCTCTCCTGTAGCCCCGCAACACCCTCCTTACCACAAAATTATTTGTGACGTCCCCAACCCCTTGCAGTTGAAACAAGAAAGCCAAACTGGCCATTTTGTGACTCAATCTGGAAATGGACACCCCATCCTCTATGTTCCTTCCAATGAAGTACAGCAGTAAGCAAAAAAACGATCCTCCTCACCTACAGAACCGCTCACCTCACTTACCAGTTCTTGCCATACCACCCACACCTTCTCGTATGCGGTCCAAGTGGCCTGGCAAAAGAACTTCGAACCAGCCCAGCTACCGTTCAAAGACGATGTCCCACAAGTGCTCCGGGCAGGGCACCCCATGCTGTTCCGCTTCCGGTGCCAACATCCAAAATCTGTCCCAATGTAAGCGAGACAATGCATCAGCCACTTTGTTGTCTACGTCCAACACATGCACCGCACAGACATAACAATTCGAGCACAAACACAAAAGGACCAAATGTCTCAGAAAACAAACCACTGGTGGGGAAGAAGCGGAAATCTTGTTAATGGCCTGCACCACCCCCAGATTGTCACAATGAAGGCAAACTCTCTTGTTCCTGAAGTCCTGTTTCCAAAGCTCCACCGCTAATACTATCGCAAACAATTTCAATAGTACCAGGTTGCCCAGCAATTCAGCCTCTCGCCAAGAAACTGGCCAGCCACCCGCACTCCATTGTCCCCGGAAAAATGCCCCATACCCCACCGCACCTGACGCATCTGTGTACAAATCCAAGTCACAATCCGCCACCATCGCGTCCATCCATAATGACCTCCCATTTTAACTCTCCAGGAACCGTTGCCACACCTGCGAATCAGCCCTGTGCTCTTTATGCAAACTGACATAATGGTGCGGTGCTTTGATTCCCGACGTCGCCGTTGCTAACCTCCTGCAAAAAATTCTCCCCATTGGCATGATGCGGCATGCAAAATTCAGCTTACCCAGCAGCGACTGGAGGAAACGCAATTGTAACCTCTTGCTACCTAGGACCAAGGAGACTACGTCCCGCAGGTCTTCCAGCTTATCAAGGGGGAGCCTGCATTCCATCCTTACCGTGTCAATGACGTTGCCCATACATTTTAATTCTGTGGTGGGCCCTTCCATCTTTTCTGCAGCCAGAGGTACTCCCAACACCCCAAATACATGCTGCATGGTCGCCAGCAAAACTTGGCACACCCTGGAACCTGGAGGGCAGATCACCAAAAAATCATCCAGATAATGAATGATGGAATGCAAGCAGGACACACCCATTCCAGGAACAAGCTAAAAGTCTCAAACAAGGAACAGGAGATCGAACATCCCATGGGCAAGCAGAGATCCACAAAATATTTTCCTTCCCAGACACAACCCAACAAACGGAAACTGCGCCGATTCACAGGCAGCAACCGAAAAGCTGACTCGATATCAGTTTTTGCCATAAGAGCCCCCTTTCCGAATTTCCGAACCCAGTCCACCGCCTTATCAAAGAATGCATAAAAAACAGTACACAGCTTCCGATCTATGGCATCATTGACTGAATCACCCTTTGGGTGAATCAGCCGGAAAGAATTGGGTTCTTTCTTTGGGACTACCCCCAGCAGCGAAATGACAAGATCTTCTACCGGCGGGGAAGTGAATGGGCCAGCCATCCTACCCAAGGCAACCTCCTTCACCAGCTTCTCCGAAACCACCACAGGGTGAAGCCGAGCAGATTATAAGTTAGCCGGAACCGGAGGAATGCTGGACAAAGTGCATGGAATCAAAAAACCCTCAGAAAAACCCTGAAAAAGAAGACGCGCCGCCACCTTTTCTGGATACCTACCTAGAAATGGAGCCAACTTTTCCACTTTCACCGAGGTCCTGCCCCTTTCCAACCACCCTAGACGTACCCTTGCCTTGCTTGAAGCACTTGGTAAAGGGATGTGAACCTCCGCCGCCGGAGCATTTGTGGTGAAACCGGCACGATCCCCCGAATCTGCACGTCCCATCAGTGAACTGCCAACAGAACCCCTTGCGTTTTCCAGCCGATGGTGACGAGGCTGCAGGGCCATCCCCGGCCCTCCCTTGAAATGGTGTATTAGGTTCCCTTGGATAAAGGGTTTCCTGCGCTTAGGACTGATAGAAAATCAGTGAGACTGCTGCCTTCCTTTAAATTTCCCAATGGGGAAACAATCAAACAGTTAAAATCGTGTAGGAATGGCGCTGTCTATCAATAAATATGAGGTAGCAGTTCAGAATTAATAAAATATTCAATGACAATCAAAGATATGTAATTAATATTTCATAAAGGATAATGTCCGTAAAAATCCGCAAGAGTCCGTAAAAATCCGTAATAGTAAATAAATTGTTAAAACATTAATACAATGATAAGGTATTAGTAGGATATTCAATGCCACTCAATGAGAATTAATATGATATTCAATGCCACTCAAAAGTATGTGATTAATACATCATAATAAATACTGTCCGTAAAAATCCGTAAAAATCCGTAATAGTAAATCAATATATAAAAATTGTTAAAACATTAATGAAATGTATAAAACTAGAGAAGACAATGAGGTAGTATTGTATATGGTAGTTTGAATTGAGGAAAAGATATAAATTCATATAAAATGCTATGTCCCAGAATGTCCGTAAAAATCCGTAAACCATCTATAAGGAACAGTACTATAGCTGACTGTATATGTCCTCAAAAGTAGTGGACTAAAAATTATTATTTAGTAGGAAGGGCTCAACATTGATATCTTATAGGAAAAATACTTATAAAATCTTAGCAGTGGATAATAGAGACATACACATATCAAACTGATCATAAAAGGTGCGGGTTAATATATAGCCAATACATCAATCAATTATAAATCCAGCAGAACGTGAATGTGCTGACAGTTGAAGAGGATGTGCTCAAAAAGTATATACACGTCCCAATCAAAACGGGCGTTCAAATATAACTGGAGTACTATATTTCTCTCGATTTCTGGTATTTAAACCGACTTTCAATGACTTTAAGAATTGCAGGAATTAGGTGTAGTAGTTCTTGAATAAAGTGACTTCAGTGCTGATCCAAACAAATCAAGGTGACTTCCGTGCTTATCCACATGTGTCCCCACTTACCAGAATTTTCTCACCCCTGCAGGGGTACACGCCTCGGCAAATGGGGTCTTGGGGTCCTCCTTCCGGGGGTCCGGATGAATCCTCTCTGTTCTCCTGTCCTGGGTCTCCTCCTCCGGTCTCCAGGGGAGTCTCCTTCGGTTTTAGGGCTCAGGTAGGGGATGCGGCAAAAAAGGATTGTAAAATCCACAATGGTGAAGTACGTTTGAAAAAAGAGTTTTTTATTTGTAATACAGCTTAAAAGTTTTTCCATAAAATTAAAACAATTTTCCAGTTAGGGAAGGAGCCACAGATAGCGGCAGGATAAGACCCGCTTTGAGAAAGGTAGGGGCCCCTTCCTTCCTCCACGCTTTGCGTTCCAACAATCGGTGCTCCAAAACCGGAAATGACGTAATGACGTTCTAAGGCCACGCCAGAGTGACGTCTTCTGAGGCAGTCAGACTGAACGCCCGTTTTGATTGGGACGTGTATATACTTTTTGAGCACATCCTCTTCAACTGTCAGCACATTCACGTTCTGCTGGATTTATAATTGATTGATGTATTGGCTATATATTAACCCGCACCTTTTTTGATCAGTTTGATATGTGTATGTCTCTATTATCCACTGCTAAGATTTTATAAGTATTTTTCCTATAAGATATCAATGTTGAGCCCTTCCTACTAAATAATAATTTTTAGTCCACTACTTTTGAGGACATATACAGTCAGCTATAGTACTGTTCCTTATAGATGGTTTACGGATTTTTACGGACATTCTGGGACATAGCATTTTATATGAATTTATATCTTTTCCTCAATTCAAACTACCATATACAATACTACCTCATTGTCTTCTCTAGTTTTATACATTTCATTAATGTTTTAACAATTTTTGTATATTGATTTACTATTACGGATTTTTACGGATTTTTACGGACAGTATTTATTATGATGTATTAATCACATACTTTTGAGTGGCATTGAATATCATATTAATTCTCATTGAGTGGCATTGAATATCCTACTAATACCTTATCATTGTATTAATGTTTTAACAATTTATTTACTATTACGGATTTTTACGGACATTATCCTTTATGAAATATTAATTACATATCTTTGATTGTCATTGAATATTTTATTAATACTGAACTGCTACCTCATATTTATTGATAGACAGCGCCATTCCTACACGATTTTAACTATTAGGTTCCCTTGCTTGAGTCATGAGCTTCATCCATAAACTAATATCCTTGTGGTCCTACCTCAAGGAAGGCCTAACCGTTTTATGCTGCCTGAACTGCTCGTCGTACCTCAACCATGCCACACCCCCATACACCCGCTGAGCCTCACTGATAGAATCCAAATAACAAGAAAGCGCTGAGCAGTGCTCAGAACACTTTTCCCCTATGACACTGGCCAGAATATTAAACACCTGAAGCCAATTACCAAATGTTCTAGGAATCAGCCGATAACGCCCTTTTTCCTCTTCCTCATTTTTACTCTCATCCGGTTTTATTTTATCCAGGTTGAACTTCTCCAGTGGTAATAAGGAGAATATCTCCATGTACTCACCTTTCCAAATCCGCTCTCTCACCTCCTGTTTCAAATGCACGCCTAACGGAGCCACTGGATCGGCTTGACACCGGGGGGTCCTAGGCGGGCGACACGCAATTCCCACTGTATCCTTTTTACTTTTTGTCTATCTATCTGTTATATTATACTTCCACTCTGTTCTGTAGTTTCATAATTCAAAAAGTTGAGTTTCCTGGTGATAACCTGGTCTTATTTCACCCTCCCGCTCCACGACGGCTGGTCCTAGAGGTGGGTGGGGTCCTGGCTGCAGTTTGGGGGGGTATCTGGCGGTCTTCCTCCGGATCCCTCGGCCGCTGGGGCCGGGTGTCTCTGCCTCTCCCTGGACGTTAATCAACCCTGGGGTCATTTCATAATAAGGTTTTGTTTTTTCGGTACAGAACGATTGATGGGGCTGTCGGAGTGGGAGGACCAGTTGGACGTGCAGCTTTCAGCTAGGCACCTGGGTGCTCAACGCTGCCCGCCTTTGCGGCAGGCTACGGTTACAGGCCATGGAGTGCACTTACATGTTGGTCTAGGTTTTTCAAGATATAAGAATAAGAATACTGTACCCTCTATTACTATGTATAATGTTGCTCTATTCTGATATACACCTTGTCTCCATGATTCTGTATTTGATGATGGCTTTCCAGTTGTATGTATCCTTCTATTTTTTTCTTTGGAAAATAAAGGAATTAAAAAAAAAAAAATGCGCACCTAGCGGACCCTCGAAGCATACGTAGACTTCGCATTTAGCCAAATCCGCAAAACGCACTCCATCTCCGTCCCCCGCCACCTTCTTGACCTCCCCCACCGTCTTGTCCTGGGTCTGTGACAGAGCCTCTGCAGCGATTAACGCTTCATTGCTCTGCCCCTCCCCCGCCTGTGAAGTGGACGCCCTGGACTCCGCATCCCATTCCGTGGCCCCCGAGGGGGGTCCCTGCCTGTGCCATGGGAGCCCCCGCAGCCGTCCATGCGGTCACTGGGGAGACCAACACTGCCGCAACCGCACTTGAGTCACAGCGAGCCATCACCTCCGTGACGCCAGCCATAAAAGCCTGCAGCAAATTTGCTACTCCCACTTCCTTCCCTGCGGCTGCCGCCACCGGCATCACCTGCTGTACCCCCCCCAACCACTGGCCCCCCATAGCCAGACTCTGCACACCACCCTCCTGACCGTCCCCAGACACCAGACGCTGTACAGCAGACATTACTACAGGACATTGAGACGCAGATGAGCACAAAGAGGACTAACCAGGCTGCCCTGCGACCCCCGACTGCACAGCCATCCGTCCGGGTCCCTGTAGCACCGCTGCGTCCTGGGAAGGGTCTTCTCTGGCCTCCACTTCACACTCCTCAGATGCGGTCAGTTCCCCTTCCGACCTGGCATCCTCCCCAGGCTCCCCCCAGCCGTGAGACAAGTGAAAGTTGTCTGGGCGCCATCACTGAGGCTCGCCGCTCCATCCACTCCTGCCACCCAATAACTCCACATCCCTCACTGCGCTCTCTGCCTCGATGGACGTGCAGAAGCCGCATTCTGGTCCTGCTGTGGTGCTGACACGCTGGCGGCCCCTCCAGCATTGCCTCGCCTTCTTCCACCGGCAGTCCTGGTTGCCCCAGGCCTCTGGCCGGAACCGGTAAATGTAGCACTCCCTTGCCGGGCCGCATTAACAGCAGGCGGGACACCGTAGATGGGGCATGGGAGCGGGCAGATGACCCAGACCTCCCCCTGAGGCCCGCCTATGAAGGGGATTCCTCCCAGCCACTCTGACCACAGAAACGGGCTGTCTCTTGGCAGATGAGGCTGAAGGGTCCAAGATTGGGCTCCCAGTGCGGCGGTGACCTCTTGGGGTCAGCTGAGGCGCACAGGAGGCCATGACCTCCTAGCACGTGTGGAAACTGGAGCAGGTGTAGCAGCCACCTGCCCCGACCCCTGCAACATTCCAGAAATGTGAACACACAGCAATTGTGGCCCATTCGCCACTGCTGCAGATCAAATGCTGGCCAGCATAGTCTCCAGATCCTCCATAGTGACACAATTATAGGCTGTGGAGAAATTAGACAGAAACTTGTCCCTTGCTGTCCTCTGCTCCAAGTGATCCTAAAGAGGTGCCTCCCACCAAGTAACCCCCTTAGGACCACACCCTGCCCCACCCTATCCTCAACCAATCAGGTAATTCTATTATTATGCCTTCTTTTTTCAAACCCTTCCATTAACCCCGACCTTGCTGCCACCTGGCTGACTGAACCCAGTCATGTAGGCCTTATGCTTGTGCTGCGCTTGCAGCTCCTGGCCTGTGACTTTCTGCCTGGAAACTTGAGAATGTCCTTGGCATCCAAAAAGCATCCCTTTCTGTTTTCTGAACAATGCGGAGTGCGAATGCACCACACCTATGTGAACCTGACACATTGAAATCAATGTGTTTTCAAGTGTCATGCGAATTGGATGCGGTGTAAGCCACATCCAATTCACATAGGTGTGAACCCAGCCTTAAAGTGACAGCAGAGACAATTCTGCAACTGAGCAAATTTCAGTGTTTTGATTTGATTACATTATTGAATACATTTTATTATTATTATATTAATATTTTTTGATAATTATTTATAGTTATTTATTATATTATAATTTATAATTTCATGTTTCAAACTTTATCATACCCGGGATATCTACTAGACTCTTGTTTGGACAGATTTAAGTAAGTTATTCCTAAGAATTACAGGCCTACAATATCCACTTCAGCCCCGGAAGGATTTCCAGCTTTAGGACCGGAGCCCTTTTTGCGATTCGGCGCTGCGTCGCTTTAACTGACAATTGCGCGGTCGTGCGGCGTTGTACCCCGACCTTTAGGAAGGCCCCGACTTCACCTATAACATCCGGACATTAAGAATCCTTATTGAATGAATTTAGACAGGTTTGTTCTCAGATCATCTATAGGGCCCATACTATTTCAAACTTTGTACTTTAATATTTAATATTATATTATTTATTGATATTTATTAATAGTTTTTTATAATTATATTATTATTATTTTACATAAGTTATTACATTAGTTTAGTTTTGTGACTTTAAACGAGTCAACGTCTTAACAGAGACGACAGTGAAATTCCGACCCAAGTGTGGATACACTTAACCTACACCGAATGTGGCGTAGGTT
>BLSH010131159.1:2322023-2339404 GCA_018402905.1 Glandirana rugosa | reverse complement strand
CCCCCCCCCCCCCCCCCCCCCCGCCAGAGCTCTTTTTCTGTGTTACTTTAGAGCAGTGGTCTCCAAACTGTGGCCCAGGGGCTGGATATGGCCTTTTACTTGCCTTTATCTGGCCCTCGAGGCACTATTACACCAACTGACAACAATGATAGGGCATCATTTCCCCTACTGACACCATCAATAGGGCACTATTCCTCCTATTAAAACCAATGATAGAGCACTGATGCTGGGGAATTATCTACTCCCACTGGCCACAGCCCCCCCCCCCCCAAAAAAAAAGCCTGAAGGACAGTAAACCAGCCCTTTTCTTAAAAAGTTTGGAGGCCCCTGCTTTAGAGATTACAAGGCTGGAAGGCAGGTGGGTCACTGCTGGGAAGGTGAGCTGAACTGTATAGAAAATGACTTAGTCTAGGTTCACAGTGCAAATTTCTCCGCATCCAATTTACATGACCGGAGATTGTGACCGGCTCTCAATGGAGTCGGTTCACACATCTCCGGAGCGGCTGTGGAGCGAATTGCACAGAGGTCCTGTGCGTCTTTTGGTTCCGTTTCAGGTCCCAATTCGGTCAAAAATTCTGGCACCGCATCTGTCTGCACTGTGAACCCAGTCTTAAACAACTTTTGTGCTTCTGGCATGAACTTTGAGAATTAATTGCTCCACAGTGCCTGCACATTCAGAGGTCAGTGTGGACTTGTTTTAAAGTCCATTTACCACTTATTAAGAATATGTAAATATTTGAATGTTCATAGACTGCTTGACTTTGAAAAGAACTTATTTGAGGAGGCCTAGAGTTTTTTTTTAATAGTTCTTATAACTGGAATCTTCACGTACTTGTGGCAAAAAGAATAGAATTGTGTCAATAAAGGGACAGTCCACCCAGTTCAGTTTTGAATGGCAGTATCCACTTAGGCCCCAATCACACTTGTAAACCCAAAAGAGGATTAACCAAATGTGTCAGAAGCTGGCGAGGGACCACATTGCTGAAGTAGAGGTGAGTATAGCTCCAGTTTAAGACCCCATTCAAACTTGTGAATGGGACAGTTAACAATTAGATGTGAGAAACCCAGCAGGATTTCACAATTATTAGCTGTGGTGCAGCGGGATTTCACAATTATTAGCTGTGGTGCAGACTGAAGCACCACTGAAAGCAAAGGGAAGCTAACAGCTCCTGCAGCTAATCACAGGCACTGGTATGTAATAATGGAGGGATTACCTGCAAATGATCAGCCCTGAGCCAAAACAGTCTGCATCCAGGGCTGATGATTCACAGGTAATCGCAGCTTGAGCGATTACATGTGAGCGGTTGCAATTAGCTGCAGGAGCTGTCAGCATCCCATGGCTTTCAAGCTAATGGCTGGGAACCCCTGCTTGGTCTCCCCATTCACAAGTGTGGCCCCATTCACAAGTGTGAGCTTTACTCCTATCCATTTCAGCCACGCGGTTCCTCGCTGGTTACTGACACGTTCAGCCATTTTTTTTTTGTGTTACGATCTTGGCCAGTATGACATCACTACCATGCGTGCATGGGAGTTCATCCATTTTGGCAGATGCCAAAATTGTCCTGTGAAGGCAGTGTACAGCTCAGTGTACAGTATGAACAAGGCCGGGACAAGGGGTGGGCAGGAGGGACAGGTGCCCTGGGCAAAGCGGAGCAAGGAGGGCAGAGAATGGACACAGGGCAGTATAAACCTATTCTATGGCTTGCATTAAAGAGTGGGGCAGGGGTGCAATTCTGCGTCCTTGCCCAGGGCGAACCTGTCCTGGTACTGAGTATGAACAAGCAGGTAAGAATACGTTTATGCATTAAAATTCACCCTGTTTGCAAATTTTAATTAAGTGACTAAAGCTCCACTTTAAACACAATCTCAGTCTTTACTAAATATTCTAAATTATTGTTTTTATCTCCTTTGGGGAAAAAATGGCCTTCATACGTTTTAAAGTTTGTCCTTTTCATGCATTCCATTTGTTTACCAGCCATATTGGCAAAATGTTGGCAAATTGGCACCCTTAGCCATAAAACCAGCAGTCTTTACTGTGTGGTTGCATGTTTTATCTTTTTGTAACATTTAAGAAGACTGGCTTGCTGAACCTTGTTAGGAAGATTTTTCCATCATGCAAATGAATATTCAGCTATTCCATGTTTGAGTCCTGTGGAAAAAGTTGGACAGCACTTCAAAAACAGCTCCGTATAAAATGAAACATTTATATATTTTTTTTAATCACTTCACTGGAGAACGAGCAAAGTCAAAACTCATAAGCAATGCTTATATTATACATATCGGTGTAAAAAGACAATGCCTTGTACAGCTCCAGCATCCATGGACCTTCTGATTATCCAAAGAATGGAGTATCTCCTGCACTATTGATCTGTAGTATAGTTCTACTTCTCTGTGAGTGTACTATTGATATGCTATGTACTGTATATTATACGTATTGCAGAGCAGATGGAAGCATAAACATTTTTTAAGCAATCTTGAAAACCTAACCTGCAACAGTGTTTTAGGCTTCATGCACACTGGGACTTTTGTAAAAACTTTTCTCCTGGCAGGAAAAAAGCTTGGACGTTTATTTATCTCATCGGCCAGAATATTAATTTATTCTGGCCATTGAAATGAAAAACGCTCCTATCACTTATGCGTGTTTAGATGCATTTGCACAACTTTACATGCGCTTGGCATTTTTTTCTGCCAAAAATGCTCCTCCCTTGAATGCACCAGTGTTGGATTTTTTCTTCATCTAAACTCCTGTAAACGCCTATGTGTGCATGGACATGCAGCCTAACATGGAGGGACGTTTAGTGGCAGAAAAAGAAAGTCTAACATCTGTAAGGCTCCATACACACTAGCTTAAAAAATGATCCTAGTAGCAGCTTTTGAGCATTTTTCTTCTGCTTCTAGAAACAAATAGTGTTACCCTATGTGTCCATGCACACTATTTTAGCCTAGAAGCGTTTTTAAAGCTTCAGCTTCTTGGAGCAGAAAAAAACTCTTCTTTTTGGGAGCGATTTGCCAGCAGAAAAAAAAACGCTGAATGTTCCTAACTGCTGTTACAAACTGGCACTAAAATGCTATTATGAGCGTTTTTCATCCAGCGTTTCTCTGGCATTTTTTTTAGCTTATAGTGTGCATGGAGCCTTGGGGCTTTGTAATGTTGGTGATGGATTGTTATGGTTATGTGTATATAGCAAAGAAATGCTTTTCTGTCTTGTATTTTGAGTTAGAAGGTAAAGCTGGCCTTACACTAGTAGGTTTTTGAATGAACATTTATTTGAACATTCTCATCAGCTCATTCAATGACTTGACGGATGTTATTCGAATGTACTTCAAAAATTATCTACTTTTAGGCTGTGTTCACACTGAGGGATGGAGCGGCTCCCAGCAGGGGTCTGGTGCGTCTCTGTTCACCGTTTTTCAGGCCAGATTTCAGTCCGAATTTTTGGCAGATTTCAGACCTGAAACGGACCAGAAAACGCACAGGACTCCTGTACAATCCGCTCCGGAGATGTGTGAACCGGCTCTATAGAAAGCGGATCACAATCTCCTGCTATTGCAAATTGGATGCGGAGAAACTCGCATCCAATTCACAATAGTGTGAACCCAGCCTTAACATTTGATTTTGGAATGAATGGACTTTCCCAAATGAAACTACATTCACTGTTAAAGATTCTATCATTTGAGAAGAATTTTCCATCCTGCTTCTTTGAATTTTCTTGTTGTAGCAATCAAAAATGAATGTCAGATTGGCCCCACTAATGATTAGAAAATCAGACAAACATTCCTAAAATCAAAAATTTCAGTCTAAATTCTATTGGTGTATGGCCAGGTTTAGAATCAACTATTTGTATATGATATTCAGGCTCATATATGCGTTTATAATAAACAGATCGGCCAAGATGTTTGTTAAAAATTTAAAATTGCTAATTGGACAGTTACATTGCACAACAGGCGTTCCAGATGTGCATATACTTTTGACCAGTATTGGTTCCATGAAAACAAAGAGCTGGAAGAGTCATTGGTTACAGGTGTTGTCAGTCATATTATCACATGACTATAGAGGTGAATGTATCCACAACCATACACAAATAGCAGTATGTGATTGTGAGCAATTAGTCCAGGCGTCATGACACCTTGGGGTTGATTTACTAAAGGCAAATAGACTGTGCACTTTGCAGAATGCAGTTGCACCCTGCAAGGGCAGTTGCTCCAGAGCTTAGTAAATGAGGTAAAGCTTCACTTTGCAAAGAATACCCAATCACATGCAAAGAAAATAAATAAAAAAACAGCATTTTTGCATGCACATGATTGGATGAAGGAAATCAGCAGAGCTTTTGCTCATTTAATAAGCTCTGGAGCAACTACACTTACAGATTGCAACAGCACTTTACAAAGTGCACAG
The DNA here is from genome assembly GCA_018402905.1 of Glandirana rugosa. Taxonomy (NCBI): domain Eukaryota; kingdom Metazoa; phylum Chordata; class Amphibia; order Anura; family Ranidae; genus Glandirana; species Glandirana rugosa. The sequence goes on along the minus strand of BLSH010131159.1, from coordinate 2,335,008 downwards.
TCTATTTGCCTTTAGTAAATCAACCTCCATGTATCTTGCATTGTTTCATTGGTTGCTGGTATTGTGAATAAAATAGACATGTAGCTTTAGCTTTGTGGATGTGAACCAAAACACAGAGTCGGTTATTAATTTTAGGCATATAGTTTATTATCAATTAAGTATATAGGTAATATGTAGTTTTTTTTATTGACGTGGTTTTTGGATACTGTAGTACAGTGGTCGTCAACTTTTCAGACCTCACGGAACTCACAATTTGCCACTTTACAGGCTCTATACACATAATGTTCTTAATGCTCCGGCTCTCTGCCCCCCTCCCCCTGGATCACACTGCTGTCTTATACACACAATGCTCCAGCTCTCTGCCCCCCCGGCACCCTGCATCACACTGCTGCTTTACACACTCATCATTGGATCTCACCTCCTTATCCAGCCATGTGCTCAAGCTCCATGCTCCCTCCTACAGTCTGTGATCAGCACTGCCTTTGGAAGTCCCCTCCTTCTTCACCTTCTGCTCTCTGCACTACTCCTGGCGTCTCCCTCTGAGTTCACAGGAGCCAGAACCAAAGAGGGGGCATCAGGTATCAATGAGCGCTGACAGTATTGGCTGTCAGCACGCATTGAGAATAACACTGGAAACAACATTGGGTGGTATACATCCACCACAATGTTGATTTGCGGCAGAACCTCTGAGGACCATCAACATTTTCTCCTGGACCATCAGTGGTCCTCCGACCACTGGTTAGTGATTGCTGCTCTAGTAGTACCCTTTACTGCAGTGTAGAGAAAACTGTTATGGTTTTACTGGTATGTTGATCCACACGTAGAATGGTGGAATGACAGATGCAATACAAGTCCTCTATTTGATTCCCCGCCATTAGGATGAGTCATCCTTTTTGATTTACTCCCTTTACTGCAGTGCTTCCTACATATTTGGTATAGTTTCAGCCTACAAATTATTGCACACATTAATGCATTTTTTTATTAAAGAAAAGAGTATTTAAAGTGTATAGGCAGAAGGTTTTTTTTATCTTAATGCATTTTATTCTAAGGTAAAAAGTATTTTGTGTGCAGCAGCCCCCCTAATACTTACCTGAGCCCCATATCTATCCAGCGATGTTGCAAGAGAGACTCGGCTGCCCGGGACTTTCCTCCTCATTGGCTGAGACAGCAGCGGAGCGCCATTGGTTCCCCCTTTGTTCAATCAAAGTCAGTGAGACAATGAGGAGAGAAAGGGGGCAGGACTTTTTCTGCCAGAAATCCAGCAAGCAGGGTTATCAGCCTTGCCAGGAGATGAGGAGAGGGCACTTGGTGTGTTTTCTTTTCTTTTTTTTTTTTCAGATTAAAGCAAAATTGTACAAATTGTTGCTCCCTTTTCTCAATGAACCAATAGAGACTAGCCTCATTCACACTGCATGTTTTACCTACGCATGACAGCATAGGGCAGACTATTAATTTTTAATGGGTACCCTACATATGACAAACATGCCAAAGAAGCTGCTTCACCTTTTTTAGGTGCAGACCTTTGCACATTTTTTACAGCACATTATAGCACATTTGTTGCATGCAAAAACATGCATTTGCTGGTGGTGTTTGGGGTGCCATTAACAATTAATAGTACTGCAAGTGAGATGTGCGTTTTTCGTACATACCAGGAAAGCGAGCGGAAATGCGCTTTCTGTGCGCATTCTGGCAAAGTGAATGCAATCTAAACACAAAGTCTAGAACTTTGCCATCACTTTCTAAGAATTAATTGCCTTATTTTTAGAGTTGGTCCAAAAGGATTGACCTCCCTGGCGGTATGATTATGTCAGATTTTTGCGTCTAAAAGCAGTACATTGTTTTGCATAGAAATTTGGCGTTTTATATTGTAGGCCTGTAATTCTTAGGAATAACTCACTTAAATCTGTCCAAACCAGAGTCTAGTAGACATCCAGGGTATGATACATTTTGAAACCCAAAATCAAAAATTATAATATAATAAATAACTATAAATAATTATTAAAAATAATAACATAATAATAATAAAAAATATTCAATAATGTAATCAAATAAAAAACACTGAAATTTGCTCATTTGCAGAATTGTCGCTGTCGTCACTTTCAGTGTCTGATGATAAATTTCCCCACAAATCAGTATCACTCAATTCTGCAAATGATTCTTATTTACTATCGGTGTTTTCTAGCTGATCAAAAACCACTTTTGATGTAAAGGGAAACTTTTTGGTTGCCATGGACATTCTAAAGTTTCCAGGCAGAAATAATGACGTATATAATATAAAAGTGCATGCAGGGCACTGGACAAAGCACTAGGGACAAAGGGGATGTGAAATGATTTCATACAGTAATGTAATCTTACAGATTACAGTGTACTGTATGTTTACTATGTGTTTCATTATTTGAATTTACCGCCGGTCTCTGCCCCCCGTGCGATGCGATGCTCACAGGGAACGGAGCCCGGCACACAGAGACATTGAGCGGAGGACACAGCCCGCAGACACGGTGGGGGGGACATCGCTGGATCCAGGGGACAAGGTAAATAACACTGCCTGGATCCAGCGATGCAATCCCGAGTGTGGCTCGGGGTTACCGCTCTTGGTACAGAAAATTCACCCCGAGCCACACTCGGGAATACCGCCAGGGAGGTTAAAACAGATTGAATGATCTATAAGAGGAATTGATAATTTGACACCAGAAAAGAGAGAGGCTCTGCAGGAATGAAAATCGCCCCCCGGAGTAGTAATTAAAACAAAAACAGAAGGGGCAATGTGGAGTTACTCTCTGCAGAACTTTACTTGTACAAATATACCTTTTATTAAGAAACCGGCTTGACAAGAGAAACAGGAGCAACAGGACTTATCTATTATCTACTATAATTGCGGTGGACCAGTATCACTTTCTCACATTCTATATCTTTTTGAAAATTCACAAGAATTGTACTAAGCCACTGGACAGCCAGTTATGCAAGCAAATGAAACCTTTGGAAGAGTATGAAACAACTTCCTAATGATTTGAATAATAATATCAGAAATGTCAAATTGATATATCTTCCCGACTGTAAGAAAATTACACATTTGGACCTAAAGATCTCTTTTGTTGGCGATAGATTGTGTACAGGAACCCACAGGAAGGAGACTGCGGCCAACATAATGTTACATTCCTCAAGCCACCATCCAAGGGCTTTATTAAATGAGATTCCAAAAGGGCAGTTTTTGAGGATCCATTGAATTTATTTCCCAAAATGTGGATTACAAAACTGAAACTGAGGCTGAACTTATGTATCAGTGACCTAGAAAGAGGGCTTAATCTTATTTATGTATCTGTAGGAGTTGAGTATTTGGTATTGGGGGGAGGACTAAATGGGAGAAATGGTCTCCCATTGTTGATGTCATTTGGCAAATCTCGTATCAATGGGAGGTATAGTGCCCCAAGGGCCAAATAAAGGCCAACAAAGGGTCGCACCTGACCCCCGGGCCGCAGTTTGGAGACTACTGGACTGGTGTAATGTTTCAAATGTACATTTGTAATTGTATTTTTGAAGAAATCTGCAATAGTTTGTTTTTGTACCTATACAGTATACCGCCCATAGTTTATGGTACAAATTTAAAGGTGTACTAACACTGGACACCCTCCTACCCGGCAATGTGCTGGCGCTGACCAATCAGAATCCATCTGGTCTGTACTGAAGCGCTGATGGAAAAGAGGAAGAATAGCCGGGATTTAAAATCCCCGGACCTCTGTAGCGGCTTCGGGGGTGCTGACAGCTCAGGAACCCCGGAGGTAGGTACAGTGGGGACTGGATGGTTCACCCTTATAATTTTTTTTGCAAAGATGAGCTAACACTTTAACCACATTCGGCACCTTTCTAGGTAGCAATTGCTTTGAGAAATTAGGAAAGCAGTCTAGGATGACAATACTTCTGGGACCACAGTAGATGAAATACAATAAGTGAACATTGTCCCCCTAGGACTAGGAAAAAAAGCATGTTATTGGCAGGATCCCCAGGTGAAAATGAAGGGGGGCATGAAAAAAAACAAATGCTGCCACCTTGTTTAAGAAATAGTAATGAATACAATACACTGCATTATATTTATATTCTTGGGTTTAGAAACATCAATCCATAAAGTGTTTTTTTTTTCTGCTTATGTAACGCAAAGGTCGGTAGTAATGTGGCCCCTTGCTTGCTCAGCCTTCTCATTTGGCACTAGGAGTCTGATGTCTGTTTTTTATTGACACTAATGTACAGAAACGTTCCGGTAAAGCTTTGTAGAAAGCCATGTTATCTTGTGTATCTTCAGAAATCATCATTGCATACAGCAGTATCTTAGAATTTAATGTTTATTTCATCTTCTAGAACAGTGGTCTGCAAACTGTGGCCTGAGGGCCGAATGTAGCCCTTTGCTTGCCTTTATCAGACCCTTGGGACACTATTCCTCCCACTGATACAAGGCACTATTCCTTCTACACCAACAATGGGGAATAATTCCTGTCACAGATAACAAAAATAGGGCACTAATACAACCACTGACCCTAACAATTTGGCACTATTCTTCCCTCTGACACTAATGATGGAATATTATTCCTCCCACTGACACCAACTGCAGGGCCCTGTTTTTCCCACTGATACCAATGATGGGGCACTATTCATTGCCCTTATACCAACAATGCAGCACTAATTCATCCCATTGGCACCAATGATGGGGCACTATTCCTCCCAATGACACCAAGAATGGGGCACTATTTCTTCCTCTAATACCAACAATGGGGCAATATTCCTCCCACTAATGCCAATGATGATGTATTCTTTACTCCCATTGGTGCCAGGGCATTTTCTACCTACACTGGCCACAGTTTGGCCCCTCCAAAGTCTGAAGGACAGTAAACTGGCCATTTGTTCAGAAAGTTTGGAGACCCCTGATCTAGAACCTCCAGAAATTGGATCACCTCTTATTTGTGTTTTACATACAGAGATTCTGTGTTACTATATAGATATCCAGAAGTCTTCTAAAAATGGTTTATTTTAATTCTGATTACGGAAAATTGTTGCAGTCACATTCTCAGACAGGACATATACACTATACTTAGCAGTACTTCTGCTCGAATAGTAAAGTGCTCCTTAGTTAAAGGTGAATATATAGGACCACACTGAATGGCGTTGTTCTTATTCTTACCTTGCTGGAGAAATGAATACATGTTGTATGAGCTGCGTCCCGGGGGAAGCTGTAGTAAAACAGGACTGGTGAGAAATAGCACGGTTATGCTGTACTTTGAGTTAAGTGGAATATCTGCTGATTTTCATGTCATCACTGGCATGTGTCTTGGCAGAGGACTGTTTAGTCTGTGTGGCGTTGCCAAGATTTCATAAATTGAGTGACGTCACAGCTTCTTTTTTTTTTCTTTTTCTTTTTTTTTTTTAAAGAATATTATGTCACCTGAGCCTTCTCTGGACATAGTTCACATGTATACAGTAACCTGCAGAGATGAAATGCATGTAGCAGTTTCTAAGTATTGATGCACATGTTTATAAAGTTCTTTGAAATCAATAGCATCCTATGTCAAGAGGCATGAAAAATGGTTTTCTATACAAAAAATAAAAAGTGGTCAAAAGTTATGTGAACAAGGTCTTAATGGAGAAGTATGGGGACAAACGTCCAAACATAGTTCTATGCTGCAGCAACGGTGCGATGCTGCAGCTGTCCCGCATCGGTTCTAAGACCAAGAACTAAGCGATCACATGACTGCTGATTGGACTGCTTGGAGCAGAGAGTGGTGACTGTCAGTCACTACTCTCCGCTTTGCTCCTCCAGTACTCACTGGAGCACCAGGCTTGGGAAGGGGGTGGAAGCAGCTGGCTCTGACTCTTAGCCAATCAAGTAATTATTCAGGCAGACGGGGGGATTCTGACAATATTGTCAGGATCCTTCCAGAGCCTGGAGCCACATTGCCTTGTCAGCTAACAGCGGGTAATAGTTCACTATCAGCTGATACTGGGTTACAGGAGAACAAACGTAAGGCTGGCCATACACGTAGTGAATTTCTTTTCTACAACCACGGGTTGCAGGAAAGAAATTCGCTAGATTCCCTCATCAACACAAACAGTGATGAAATCTTAAAAGTAAACAGTGACAGGCATCATTTCTGATGCATCGCTACTCCTCCCTTCACAGTGGATGCCAGCGGCTGTGGTAGCACGCAGCCACTGGTATGAATAGGGCTTTAGGTTTACATGCATTTTAAAGTTGACCTGTCACCTTTGTTGCTCCATTCACATACTGTAGCTTTTGGAGCGGCCCATTATTTCCAGATATGGATACACTTGTGACTTTCTTCCTACAATGCATTGCTTGCCATTTGAGTAGCATTCTAGATGATAGGATAATCCATTGGCATGAAAATGTTCTATTTCAGCTAACTCATGGAATGGTGACTACCCTTTTGAATGGCTGTGCTTGGTATTATTCAGGGCTTTTTTTTCCTCAGAGAATAGGTGCAGGTAACCCCAACCCCCCCCCCCCATCTGAATCACCCCTTGTCTCTGCCCCCTACCCACCTCTGAACACCTTGCCTTGGTTCCACCCACTCCCCACCTCCCAGTACCACCCTCTTTAGAGAATACAGAACCAAGTAACATTTAATGGTGATAAGTAATTTCTATGGAAGTTGTTAATTCTAACAAGAAAAGCAGTAAAACCGATTCCCTGAAGCCAGTAACAAGACCCTCCAGCAACAATAGACCTCCGGCAGCAACAATTGATCTCTCAGCAGCCAGCCATAAAAATCCCTCTCTCAACTGCAGATCCCACCCAGCAACATCTGACCCTCCTGCGACAACATATCCCCCACCAGCAACAATAGACCTCCTCAGCAACAATAGAACCCCCGCAACATTATCTCTCCTCCGGCGACAGTAGATCACCCAGCAGCCAGCATCAATAGACCCTCCAGCACTCCTTGTCATTACATAAATTCAGCGCTGGAGGTGCCGGAACTGCATTCCCCCACGTTCCTGCTGAAAAAAAGTCCTGGTATTATTGTAATTATCATAAACCGGAGAATACACCAGCAGTCTCCCTAGCCTTATTTTATACTAGGGAGAGCTCACTGTTGAAATATAATGACCCTTTTAACAGAATTAGAGCCAAGTAGCGCCTATAGCCATGATCAGTGCTAGGCCCAGGGTGGGCACCGCCTTGGTACGCCAGGCAGTGGGCATACTTCATGACTAGGTATTAGACGAAGCCAGAACTGCAGTATTTTAAAACAAACATCATTGATGTGGCTGCTGGATTTTCAGAAGGGCTGTCTTCTGAATTCCTCTTGGCTAAGTATGTATAGGAAATTGCAATTTATTGAAATGCAAACTTGCAAGTGACAAAGACACCTCTAGTTCAGCAACATAAAAAAGCTTGTCTGCTTTTATCATTAATGATATTAATAGTGCTCTGGCTATGTGTGCTGACATTGTATGAGGGATTTAAATAATGGCTGCAGTGATTTCTTTGCAGTCGTCTGTATGTGCTGGACACAAGAGGAGATGGCTCCAGTTGCAACAGCACTTGGCTGTAAAGGAAGAATAGGAGAGAAAACTGGCTGATTACCGAGTCCAAAGATCGCAGGCTGCACTGCTTCTATAGCTAGAAGGAAAGAGCAAGGTCCATTTAAATGTAGACAAGCCGGCTGCAGTTTGTACAGTATGCTGGTAGCGTATTGAGCTTGGCTTCCAGTCCTCCAGTGTAACTCATTAGCTGCTAGAAGATCTAGCTTCACCGATTTAACAACTGCTGCTGCAAAAGCAAAGAGCAGAGAATAGAGTTCAAATTGTCCATAACAGCCAATCAGATCTAGGCTTTTTAATTTTAGAATTTTAATGTGATCAGATTTACATCAAGTTTATACATGAATACATAGAAAAGAGATGACATATGAAGATTAGAGCCCCATAGAAATCAGATTACTTTTTCTCTACTTAAATGTTGATTGGCTGCTAGGGGGAAACTCTTCTGTGCCTTGTAAAATAAAAACTATACCCCTGTATAAAAAGAAAAGACCTTTGCATGAAATAGGGTTCCTTATAATTTGCACCCATTGTGATTTCATTGTTTCACTCTGGTGTTCGAAACATGTTAGACTAAAAGGAAACCGGTCACAAGAAATATGACGCCTGCCATTGCTGTTCTCTTTTTGTAATTTGCTACTTTTGGTCCACTTGGTCTTGGGCTTGGATAACGCTGATGCACACTGCATCTGCGACTCTGCATTGTAGACCAGGGGTAGTGCATGTTGCACCTGTGCCTGCATTGTGCACACTGCGCCTGCTTCTCTGCATTGTACACCGGGGTAGTGCACGCTGCATCTGTGCCTCTGCATTGTACACCAGGGGTAGTGCACACTGCATCTGCGTCTCTGCATTGTATACCAGGGGTAGTGCATGCTGCATCTGCGCCTCTGCATTGTACACCAGGGGTAGTGCACACTGCATCTGCGTCTCTGCATTGTATACCAGGGGTAATGCACGCTGCATCTGCGCCTCTGCATTGTGCACCAGGGATAGTACACGCTGGATCTGCATCTCAGCATTGTACACCAGGGGTAGTGCACGCTTCATCTGTGCATCTACATTGTACACTAGGGGTAGTGCACGCTTCATCTGTGCCTCTGCATTGTACACCAGGGGTAGTGCATGCTTCATCTGTGCATCTACATTGTACACCAGGGGTAGTGCACGCTTCATCTATGCCTCTGCATTGTACACCAGGAGTAGTGCATGCTGCATCTGTACCTCTGTATCGTGCACCAGGGATAGTGCACGTTGCATCTGCCCCTGCATTGTGCACCAGGGGTAGTGCACACTGCATCTGCGACTCTGCATTGTACACCAGGGGTAGTGCATGTTGCACCTGTGCCTGCATTGTGCACACTGCGCCTGCTTCTCTGCATTGTACACCGGGGTAGTGCACGCTGCATCTGCAACTCTGCATTGTACACCAGGGGTAGTGCACACTGCATATGTGACTCTGCATTGTACACCAGGGGCAGTGCACACTGCATCTGCGACTCCGCATTGTACACCAGCGGTGCTGCTGGGGAGAACAAATCCTTACCACACAGCCTATGGAAGTTAATGCAGGGAAATGCATCCAATGCATTTCCCAGCTGGAAAGCCTTTCCCAACATATAGACATGGCAAAAAGCCTTATTTCTATCACAACAGTTCAAACCACTGTGCTGTGGCCAATATAATTGAGTACATTTTTCTGTGATATTTTAATTACGTTTTAAATAAAAAGGTTACAGTACATCTGCACCTCTACACCAGTGGTAGCTCACGCTGCATCTGCACCTCTGCATTGTACACCAGCGGATGTTGCAGTAGTGCACGCTGCTGGTGTGAACAAGCCCTTGCTGCATATCCCATTGTAGAGCTAGTGCAGAGAAACACATCGAGCGATGGCAGCAATACCCCTCCTCTGATTAATTGACATGCAATCAAACTTGTTAAAGCATTTCAAATCATCTGGTCCTTAAAGCGGTAGCAAAGTCTTGAAAAAGAAAAAAATTCTCCATCGCATACTAGCACATTATGAAAGACTTAACTTAAAACAGTGGTTCTTAACTCCTAGTCTCAGGACCCACTAACAGGCCAGATTCTAATTATCACTTTGGGGAGATGCAGACTAGAATACTGCAATCACTGAGCAGCAAATTATATCACCTGTGATGTATTTCAGTTATCTTGCAAACCTGGCCTGTTGGTGGGTCCTGAGGACAAGAGTTGAGAACCACTGCCTTAAAACGAAGCCCTCCAGCGGTGTGCTGTCACCTCTGACAGAGCTTACATCTTCACCCGGTCTTCCTTTCGGGTTTGTGGGGTCTGGCCATTTGAATGGCCGAGTCGCAATGACGTCACTCCCTCGCGGGAGTCATGGTCGTGGCACAGTGCTCTGAAGGCATGGCATACTCAGTGCACATGCGCCGGTAATGGCACTGGCTGTAGAAAAAAAGAACATGCACCCTTTAGGAGATATTCCTTGTACCTACTGGTAACCTTTATTATAAGCTTACCTGTAAGTATAAGTCACTAAGCAGTGTGTACTGCCGCTTTAATTGTAACATTACAGCAGGAATAGGAAAACTCAATCATAGGAGACATGCTTCTTGCTTCTGGGTCGGGCCTGCTGAGCTACAACATGTTGTAAGCTTATAGTGGTCAGGAAATAAAACTGAACATGGTGCACATGTACCTGGCAGTTAAACGGTATTGGAAAAAATACAACAAATCTTTTTTCAGAAGAGAGGTTTATTGAAATTCAGGAATATTTAACAGATAATTTAGCTTACTAAATGCTTTTTGTGCACCCTATATGCAGGGACACAACTGATGGGTTTTGTAGGAGAGGACACGCTAATATTTGGGCCAGTCCTATTGAAGCACCCGTGATTTCTTTTTTTATTCTTTTTTTTATTTGACCGACCGATACTTTAGCCAAGTCATAGGTGATTCATTTGATTGAAAACAAATGATTCATTGACAGTCATCTGCTTTTCACGGTAGAGAAGCACCCTTACATTTCACTGAGATCGAAGGCTGAAAATTGTAGTTTTTCTGTTGCTCGGTGTTGAAACCGCAGCCTACAGTGTTCACATTCCATGATTGCACTGGCAATAGGCAGCAAGCAAGCCAGCTCAGGGAGGAGGGCTGTTTCTTCTCCTCCTGACAGAGTACAGCATGTTCTCTGACTGCCGTCTGCTGCTAGACTCAAAGTTTTCAGGGAGATTAGGGACACCCCGAAATAGAACCAGATCGCAGATCTCACGTGCATTTGCCTTCTTGGGATCGATAGTGTAATGTCCATTGGTGTGTTCATATGAATTTATTACACAGTAGGAGGATTGTAGGGTTTTCATGGATCCTTACCAACAGCACAAGGATTTTATTGTAATACTGTAAGCTGCAGCAGTCTTTTAAACATTGCTTAAGGCAGACAGGTAACAATGTAAATATGTCTGAAAATGTCATTTTGTAACTCTTCTCTTTCTAAAAGAAATTAAAAAGAGTTAATGTCTATGATCACCATTTTTTCATGTAATATTCTTAACTATACCATTGCATTGCATGTATACACTGGCATTTGAGGTTCAAGATGACATCTGAGATGCGTTTGCCATGCATTCTCATTGACTTGATGGAGCGTTGAAAGCAAGCAAAACATTCACTTGACAAATTCACTTTACACCATCCCAATCCCCTCCTCCCTCCATCCCATAACATCAAAAACTGCACTTTTTAAAATATATATATATTATGGTTGGCCTACCCTTCGCCGCCATACCCGCCTAGCCTAGGTGAGGGAGACTTAAACCAGCCATGGAGAGATCAAAATTTGGCCCCTTTAGCAGGAACAGGCTGAATTTTGATCCATCTATATGTAGCCAGGTTCTCCCTCAGGAGTGGCTGGTAATCGTGGTCCACCTGCCCACCGCCCTTAATCACATGATTTCCATACATCCGGAGTCACTGAATGGGCTGGTACTTTTTGCTTTTTTAGGGGTTAAACTTGGATAGGGATGACTGTGGGATGCCCAGTAATTGAAAACGGGACCTTTTATATACACCTTCAGTATTCACTCCTTCTCCTCTAGTACACTACTTGCTGACCGTTACACTGTTACTTCACTGATCTGAAAGGAAATTTATCAGACCTCCATGACACTTCCTCTTCACCACAGCTAGCACATGGCGAGGCCTACTGTGACTGCTAGCAGAGCCTCAGAACCACTCAGGCTCCCTTCTGTGAAGCCATGGACACTCATTTGTGTAGCTAAGTACGTTGGTGCTAGCTGTGCACTGGATGAACTACAACTCCCAGCCCATCCATCTTCCAGACCCATCCAGCCTGCTTTGCCGTCTAATGGCTCTCCTTCCCCTTGTTGGGCTCCTCCGACCTCTACAGACTGCATGCTACCTTCCCAGCCTATCCCAGCCTTCTCATCCAACTCCCAGGGGCCACCACTCACTGACTATTTGATGGATCCTTTAACCACTTGACCACTGGGCACTTAAACCCCCTTAACAACCGGACCAATTTTCAGCTTTCAGTGCTCTCACACTTTGAATGACAATTACTCAGTCATGCAACATTGTACCCATATGAAATTTGCGTCCTTTTTTTCACACAAATAGAGCTTTCTTTTGGTGGTATTTAATCATCGCTGGGTTTTTTATTTTTTGCGCTATAATTAAAAAAAGACCGAAAATTTTGTAAAAAAATGAATTTTTCTTCGGTTCTGTTATAAAATTTTGCAAATTAGTAATTTTTCTTCATAAATTTTGGCCAAAATTTATACTGCTACCTATCTTTGGTAAAAAAAAACAAATTAGTGTATATTAATTGGTCTTTGTGAAAGTTATAGAGTCTACAAGCTATGGTGCCAATCACTGAATATTGATCACACTTGATTTACTGACGGCCTATCTCATTCCCCGAGACCCTAACAAGCCAGGAAAGTACAAATACCCCCCAAATTACCCCTTCTTGGAAAGTAGACATCCCAAGGTATTTAGTAAGAGGCGTAGTGAATTTTTTGAAGTTGTAATTTTTTCCCACAATTCTTTGCAAAATTAATTTTTTATTTATTTATTTTTTTTTTCCCCAAAATTGTCATATGTTAACAGGTTATTTCTCACACCCAGCATAGGCATACCACAAATTACACCCCAAAACACATTCTACTACTCCTCCCGAGTATGGCGATACCACATCCTCATCATCTTACACAAAACCCCACATTAAACACCATACGGATACGACCCACACTCTTTATTGGACAATTGTATACTGTTAAAACCCCTTTTTTTTTTATTTATTTATTTTTTAATTAAAACGTTTCTTAACACCCTTTTTTAATGTTGAAGTTTTTTAAGTGATGCGGAGAATGATTTATGGAACCCTACAGATGAAAGGTTCTTCCCCATTAAACCCCCCATAAAC
>BLSH010131159.1:2300170-2320714 GCA_018402905.1 Glandirana rugosa | reverse complement strand
GGGTGAGCATGGATGGATGGGTGGGTGGGTGAGGATGGATTGGGTGAGGATGGGTGGGGGGTGGATGGCTGGGTGGGTGGTGGGTGGCTGATGATGGCTGGGTGGGTGGCTGATGGTGGCTGGGGGGTGGTGGGTGGGTGGTAAGTGGTTGATGGGGGGTGTATTTTCTCACTAGGCAGCGCTGTGGGCATTGCACATCGCCCACAGCGCTGCAGCACCTCCTCTCTCCCCCCTCTCTCCTCTCACACTGCACCGATCGGTGCGGAGAGGAGAGAGAAGCCGGCGCTTCCGCCGGCTTGTTTACATGTGATCACGCCGTCATTTGACGGCACGATCACGTGGTGAAAGGCCGCTCACAGCGGCCATTCACCGCGATCCGTGATCAGTCGGGTCCCCCGGACCCGACGGTCACGGATGTTCCCGCGGGAAGCGCGATTCTGGGAGGACGTCCCAGAATTAAGCAACCGCTCTGTAGACGTCAATTGTCTATAGAGCGGTTGTTAAGTGGTTAAAGAGGCTCTTTCTATGTAGAACTTAACTGCTCTCCTGCTTCCTTGTGTCACCCCAGGAGCCGACTCCCGCTCCTGGCTGAAACCAAGCCCCAGGCCTCAAGGTCACCCCCGCAGACTTGGGGCTCCCCTCCCGGATGAGACCTGATCCTCAGCTCCAGCTACATTCTCATCTCTTCCACCCAAACTCTCCTCACTCCTGCTGGCAGATTGCTGTATTTAAGGGGGCCTGCCCCCTGCCAATCCAGAGCATGGATTGGTCAGGGCTCCTTGTCATACATCAGGAAGTGACACCAGCTCATCCAACCCCCTTTCCAGAACCTTCCCAATTCAAAGGGGGAGGCATCTCCAAGGGGTGTTCCTTCCCTCTATCTCCAGCCCCTCCCTGAGCCCAGATCAAAACATTCAGGCCTGCACTGACTGTCAGGCCCAACTAGATTTTACCTCTCCTATCAAAAATCTACAAAAATAAAGCACCTATCGCTATGGGGGCTCTACATATACTTAAGGTGATTGTAGCCATATTAGTGCAATTGCGACAGAGAAAATTGGGTACTGTTCGTGATATTTTTTTTATTTGCACTGGACCTTGAAGAAGGGGACACACCCCAAAGGCTTGTCCTGAAAAATTGTATGTTAGTGCAAATAAAAAAGTATCATGGAGAGTACTCAATTTTCTCTGATCCATCTATGGGAAGGCTAGTTGTACTGAAGGCAGCCTATCAATGGACATCAGTACAACCAACCTGTCGGGTGTTTTTTGTGGTTGAAGGAAAGAAACTTGCTTAATTTATGGTTAGCCTTAAAGCCTCCTAATGCTGCTTTCTGTGATACCATCATCATATATCCAGGGAGGCTTCCCCACAGCACCAAAATCTGGTGCTGCCACATCAGGGGGGCAGTTGCAAGATCCTGGAAGATACAACCACCTCCTGTTTTCAAAATAAACAGAGGTGGCAGTTCTGGTTGACACATGGAGTGGAAGAAAGGTTGGGGAGAAAAGGACAATGCAGGATTTTTTGGCCTTGTGAGCATATTTTTTTCCCAGAATAAAAGACCATCAAATGTTAGTGGCATATTTCAGATTAATTTTTTGGGAATGGGTAAAGTTCTCCTTTAACAGATCATTAACTTCAGTGTACTCTAGCCCTAAATGGTCAAAACATGTATGTATAATAGTATCTCTTGCTATCCAGTTTGGCTGCTTTGCTTAAGTGCTTCAGTTGGGACTGCGTTTGGCGGTTTATTCCAAAATTTGTGGTGGGCTCAGATAGAGATCAGTGTTAGGTGTATTATCACAACTTCCGATTCATAGTCATTCAGATGATATTAATAGCTGTTCTAGGGATTTAGCTGGTAGAAAAGACATTGTAAAATATTAACACCACCTCGGAAAAGGACATTTATACTTCTGCCTATGCTCAGGAATGGGTTTGCTCACACCCTAGAGCAGGGACTCTCAACCAGAGTTCCATGGAGACCTAGGGTTCCACCAGAGGTTGCTAGGGGTTCCTTGACCAATGAGCAATTTCTGCCTCTCAGATAAGTTCTCACTGACGCTATTGATCTTTTTAGGTATTCTTCACAGTGACGACAATAAGGAGCATTTTTCCCACCGTCCATCTTACCAGTGTATCATGGGTTGTACATATATTCATTTGTAGCTTGGGTTCCCTGAGACCGAAAAGTTATTTCAAGGTTTCCTCCGCGTTGAAAAGGTTGAGAAAGACTCACTTAGGGTTTGTGCTAAAGTCGCCTTTCAAATCCCCACGTGCCGCAGTTTGGGGTGTGTTCACACAGGGTGCAGGGAAAGGCATCTTCCAAGGACAACCTTATAACCGCATTAAAATGGCACATTGAACAGAACTGCAGTTTTTAGCACAAAACTGTAAACAGGCGCTAACGGTTCCTAACAATTAGATCCAGTTCATGCGCTTCGTGTTTCCCGAATGGATGTTCAACATGATTCCCATAAAAATGCAGCCTCTTCCACTTTCTTTAGCACACACCAATGCAGCATGTTTGGTGTGAACTAAAACAATAGGACATTGGGTAGATTTTAGATAGTAAGCTCTAACGAGCAGGGCCCTCTGATTCCTCTTGTATTGAATTGTATTATAACTGTACTGTTTGCCCTTATGTTGTAAAGCGCTGCACAAACTATTGGGCGCTATAAAAATCCTGTATGATAATAATAATAGATTGCTTTTTTCTATCTGTTGGGACTGCATTGGGTAGCACTTCCTAAAGGCTGGTTTACACCAGATGTGTTGGGACTGTGTTGGAACTGCGTTGGGCGGTTATTCCAGTGCAGTCCCACTGCATGGACAAGGCAAAATGTCTTGTCTTCTATGTGCTTGGTTCACATCACTGTGTTGCGGTGGTGTCCGGGCACTGTGCACTGAAAACAAAGTATTGCATGCAGTACTTTCCTTTTAGCATAGAGCGGTGTGAGGCAATCCACCGCCTCGCACCGCACAGCTGGCAATTGAAATTTATGAGATGTCTGTGCGACATCTCAATTAAGTTTGTCCAAAAAGAAGGAAACCGTGCGATCTGCACTGATCTCAGCTGATCACACCGTGTGGTGCTGTGGCTGTCCGATCAGGTCCGCCTGTTAGTTTTTGAGGCGGACCTGATCGGACCTTGCACTCTCCCCTATGGAGCGGCGGATGTCATCGGTGACGTGTCCGCTGACATCCGCCACCATCCGATTCTCTCTGCCAAATCCAGACGGATGGTGGTCCTATTTTCCATCCATCTGGAGGCTCGGATCGGATGAAAACAGACTGGGGGTCCATTTTCACCTGATTTTCCCTATAGAGGGAGCGGGACTGTGCCTGTCTTTGCTCTGCACAGTGAGCGAAGACTGACGGGTCATCCGCCTGGTCAAGGGGAATCAACGGAGCGATCCCCCATTGAGCAAGCGGGGTCCCCCAAATTGAGGCGCCTGTGTGAAAGAGGCCTAAGGGTACTTGCACATATTACTGATGTATGAACATCAGATTCGTGGCAGAAAATTTCTGCATAAAAATGTGAGGATGGGCTGTATAATAAATGCGTGTAAAGTGCGTAAAAAAATAGTTCCAGCATTTTCTTGTTGTGTTGTATGTGTGTATTGGCGCGAACGCGTGTAAAATACTGTCTAGCAATGCATTTATTTTTTTTTTCACTGATATTTTGCTTAAGTTTATGCGCCTCTATGTACAGGACGATGCAAGAAGAACAGTTTACATTTGAATGTATTAAAGGGAACCTGTATTAAGGAGTTGCTGATTTAAGGCATCTCTTAAAACTTGCAGGCAGTTGTCGGCGAGCTGTGATCAGCTACATGCTTGGTTATTTGACTCCTAATATTTTCCACTGTGTGTGTGTGAAGCCTGGCTGTCTTGCCTAGCTGGCTGCAGCGCTGTAGGAACGCCCATGACTGGAGGTAACCTATGCAGATGACTGGGGGTGGATGCTGCAAGAACTGCGAAGGCTACTTCTTTCTCTGTCTCTCCCCCTCTCTGTATCTTCTTTTTTTTTTTTTCTCTCTCTCTCTCTCTGAAGTGCGACAAAAACTTGCCACAGCAGGTCTGACTAGTTTCAATTGCCTTCAGGGAGCTGCGTATAGCACTGCTAGACTAAAGTATATATACCTGTTTGATAGTTGTGCAGAAAACTGTTTCAAATGTATGGAATAAATGAATGAAAAGTTTATTAGGGCGGTTGAGTGTCCACAAAGGCAGGATGCTAACTCCCATCTGGTCCCCCCTTGGGCTGTGCTGGACAGGAGGATCTCTTCTGGGGATTTGTTGAAAAGCAGTTATGGATCGGTGAAGACTGCGGCCTTTGTGCACTTTCAAATAATGCAATATTCTGCAGACGTACAGAGAAAGCTGCAAGCCGTGCTGATGCCATAGGCAAATTGCTAAAAACATGGAAGCTGTTGTACCTGCCAAAGGATTTGGAATTATTATTATTATTATTATACAGGATTTATATAGCTCCAATAGTTTGCACAGCGCTTTACAATATTAGGGCAGAGAGTACAGTTACAATACAATACAGGAGGAATCGGAGGGCCCTGTTCGTTAGAATTCTGTACATCCAGTCCTGAGATTTACACAGCCTAGCCAGAAAGCAGCCCGTTGAGCTGATTTTCTTTATTATAATTAAAGTGACCATGCCAGGATATCTAAGTGTACCGAAAAAGTATGCTGGTTCACACCAGAACATGGTGTGGCAAACCCGCGTTCTGTGCGCGTTTCCCACACTGTGTCCAAAATGCACTGCGCTCGCAATCTGTAGAGGGTGTCAGTGCACAGCTAATGGCATCCCAAACGCAGGCCGCAAACACAGTGTCCTTGCTTGCACCGGATCTCATGGTACAGAAGTACCATGCGATCCAGATGCGGATCCAGATCCAGATGCGATCCAGATGCTCTGCATTTAACCACTCGCCCAGTACTGCGGCAGGTTGGCTCGTTCCCGTGAATCACCGCCATTGCACATCGCCTTGGGAACTTAATTTTGTGGGAGTGCTCCCACTGGCCAGCGGGGGAGCCAATCAGTGGGTGGGGGGGACTCAATGTTCGCCGGCCACCTGCGATTGTTCCCCGCAGTGACAGAACGGGGATCTGCCTGTGTAAACGAGGAAGATCTCCGTTCTGACAGGGGAGATCACACAGATCCTGTCTTTATGCTATGCAGGAAGACGGATCTGTGTGTTTCCCAGTCCCCAGCATTTTTTTTTTTTGGTGGGGTATTTATTATAGCAAAAAGTAAAAAATATTGCTTTTTTTTTCTAAATGGTTGCACTTTTTTTGTTTATAGCGCAAAAGAATAAAAACCACAGAGGTGATTAAATACCACCAAAAAAACCTCTATTTGTGGGAAAGAAAGGACATAAATTTTGTTTGGGTACACGGCTGCGCAATTGTCAGTTAAAATGATGCAGTGCCTTATAACAAAAAATGGCCTGGTCATTAATGGGGTAAATCCTTCTGGTCCTTAAGTGGTTAAAATAGTGCATGCACTACTTTTTGTTGCGGTCCAGCGCGGCTTCGGCCCATTCAAATGAATGTGCTGAGATCGCACTGCACCCATATTGAATGTGAACACTACAAATTGTGGATGAACCCTCTGCACACCGCTACACCCTTACCAGCAAACGATGCAATGAAAAACAGGGATATTTAGTTCACACATATTGCAATACATGTTTAAAGTGGTTGTCAACTCTTGACAACCACTTCAACCTACAGGTAAGCCTATAATAAGGCTTACCTGTAGGTTCCCTGCATATCTCCAAAACCTGCATGGTTAAGGAGATATACAGTGTACTTCCCTGTGCCGACGTCATCAGGCACATGTGCAGTGGAGAAACAGCCTCCGTCCTGTTTCTACACTGAGGTTGTGTCAGGATTGGTGGCTCCCGCGTGCAGGAGTGACGCCACGTGGCTCTGGCAAACCACAGAGCCGGAGTCCGCGGCCCCAAGAGGAAGAGGGGCGAAGATGGACGCTTCCTACTGCGGGGACAGCGCGGGCTTCCAATGCAGGTAAGTGTCACATAATAGACTAGTATGCAATGCATACTAGCCTATTATGCTTTTATATTGTAGGGTAATAAAGAGGAACAAAAGATGAAGTAAAACCTATCAGAGTTTACTTCCTCTTTAAGCTGACCAACTGCGTTAAAGTAAACCCATGCCAACATGGGGCATACAGACACAAGGTGGGGGAGAGCTACTGCGTTCAGGTCTGGTCACTGACCTACGTTTGTAATGTTAACATCTGGAAACACCCCTTTAGCGCTCGATAGTTTAAATACATGAATAAGCTATTGGAATCTGAGCACAGGTATATCTTTTCTCTGTTATATAGAGGTCAGTGACCAGATCTGAACCTAATCACTCTCCCCCACCTTGGGTCTTTATGGCCCAAGTTGGCATGGTGTGCACCTTAGCATTTGCAGTGGCAGAACAGTGTAAGACTGGCCGTAAGAGGGATTACTTTGATGGAGTTGGTCAGCTTAAACATGTATTGCAATATATGTGAACGAAATATCCCTGTTTTTCATTGCATAGTTTGCTGGGAAGGGTGTAGCAGTGTGCAGAGGGTCCATACGGAATTTGTAATGTTAACATGTGATCACACCCCTTTAGCACCTGATAGTTTAAATACATGTACAAGCTATTGAGATTTGAGCACAGGTATATCTTGTCTCGGATCACATTGGAAAATGCACAGGAACACACAGCACGTTCCTGTGCTATTCATGGCGTGAACCTGCCCTAAAAGCACGGAGTAAATTTGTTTCCCATGCCACCAAATTCTGCTTCAATCCTCTAGGGCAGCGGTTCTCAACCCGTGAGTCGCGACCCCCTGGGGGGTCGATTGCCGGTTTCCAGGGGGGCGCGACGTCTCGCTGCAATACACACAGCCGCTATATATGCCTTTAAGAGCACAGCTCGGCGCTCAGATGACTCACCGCGTCTTTCCTCCTCCCCTCCTGACTGACATCATTCTCTGGCCTGCCCGTTGCAATTGCCAGATGAGGAGGAGAGATGCAGTGAGTCATCTGAGCACCAAGCAGTGCTTTTAAAGGCATATAGCTGAAATTGTATTCTAAAACAGCGTACCCCCTAATGTGCATAGCCACCTCTGTACCCCCTCCTGTGCATATCCACCACTGTACCCCCCTCCCCTGTCCACAGCCACCTCTGTACCCCCTCCTGTCCACAGCCACTTCTGTACCCCCTCCTGTCCACAGCCACTTCTGTACCCCCTCCTGTCCACAGCCACCTCTGTACCCCCTCCTGTCCACAGCCACCTCTGTATCCCCCCATGTCCACAGCCACCTCTGTACCTTCCCATGTCCACAGCCACCTCTGTACTCCCCCCCCCCATGTCCACAGCCACCTCTGTACCCCCCCCCCCCAATCCACAGCCACCTCTGCAGTCAGATTTGAGAAACCCCGACTAAATGTTTGTTATGTGTTCCCATTCATATGGCATACCAAAAAAATAATAAACAAAAAATTCTTAAGACTTGTGGTCTTGGGCCTCTTTCACACTAGTGCGCTTTTGCCTTGCTTTTCCAGGATGACAAAAGCGCTTGAAAACTATTCCCCATTAAATCCTATGTAACTGTTTACACTGCAGGTGCGCTGCACTTTGCTTTGCAAAGAATACCCAATCATCTGCAAGAAAAATTTTCAAAAATGCATTATCGATCACACATGATTGGCTGATTGAAGTCAGCAGAGCTTCTGCTCATTTACTAAGCTCTGGAACAACTGCTCTAGCAGAGTGCAACTGCACTTTTCAAAGTGCACAGTCTATTTGCCTTTAGTAAATTAACCCCAATAGGCTAACATGTAGGGGTGTTTAGAGGCAGAAAAATGCCAATTGTGCATGAGACCAAAAAAAAAGACTTGCTTTACACATAATAAATGTGTGTCTGGGGTCTTTTTAGGGTTTTTTTTTTTTTGTTTTAACCCCTTGACGCCGACGTAACACAAATATGGGGCTTTTGGCTGCAAGGGGTTGTATCAGGGTGATGCCTGGTACCGTTTTTTAGAGCAGATAGTCGGCTTATAAGTATAGTAATAACAACTAATGCGGCTAAGCAGCTGCTTGGCTGTTGCTACAAGCAGCGGTAGGGGACGTCCCGCGGCTTGCCCAGGCTCTCTGGTCCCACCAGGAGACCCGAGCGACCAGCCGGCACCCTGCATGAAGCCAGAATCTGCCTCGATTGAGTCTCAGATCTAGTAACCTGAAAGTGATGTCATGACATCACTTCTGGTTAACTGGAGCCTTAAAGGCGCCAGATTTAAAAAAAAAATGTCAGCATTTAAAACGGCCAAACTCTGAATTTTGAATGCTTTTAAATGCAAAGGAGGGATTCAGAGTCTTATAGACCCCCGATCCCTCCATAAAGAATATCTGTCACTGCCTATTACTGTCACAAGGGATGTTTACAAAAAAAAATAAAAAATTAAAGGGGCAGTGTTAAAAAAAAAAAAAAATATATAAAATCAATAATAAAAAAAAAAATGTAAAGCGCCCCATTCCTCCATCCTTGCGCACAAAAGCAAGTGCATACGTAAGTCGCGTCTGCAAATGTAAACAGTGTTCAAACCACACGTGAGGTATTGCCGCAATCGTTAAGAGAGAGACCAATAATTCTAGCACTAGACCTCCTCTGTCAACAGATTACCATTAAAAATGTTTAAAGCATCGCCTGTGGAGATTTTTAAGTACCATAGTTTGTCGTCATTCCACAAGTGTGTGCAATTTTAAAGCATGACATGTTACATATCTATTTACTCGGCGTAACATCATCTTTCACATTATACAAAAAAATGGGGCTAACTGTACTGTTTTTTTAATTCATAAAAGTGTATTTTTTCACAAAAAATTGCATTTTAAAACCTGCTGCGCAAATAGTGTGACATAAAATATTGCAATGACTGCCATTTTATTCTCTAGGGTCTCGGCTAAAAAATATATATAACGATTGGGGGTTCTGAGTCATTTTCTAGCAAAAAAAATACTGATGTTAACTTGTAAGCCACAAGTGTCAGAAAAAGGCTTAGGTGTGAAGGGGTTAATTAGTGCAAGGGATGATACTTACACTGAATGTGAAGCATACACTGAATGTGGCTGCTCTCTCCTTTTCAGTCCTCTGCTCCCATTATACCAGTGGTTCTCAACTCCTGTCCATGGACCCACCAACAGGCCAGATTTTAAGTATTACCTTGGGGAGATGCAGACCAGAATACTGCAATCACTGAGCAGCAAATGATATCACCTGTGATGTATTTCAGTTATCCTGCAAACCTGGCCTGTTAGTGGGTCCCGAGGACAGGCGTTGAGAACCACTGCATTATAGCCCTGCAATGGTAATCTTTTTGGTGCTACAGTGGTTAATACAAGTAGTTGGGCCTGTCACAGACGCTCATAAAAAGTGCTGACTATACCCTCCCTTTTGTTGATTACAATCTTTATAGCTATTTTTTTTTTAATGTATTATAGTAAGTGGTATGCTCCTTTCTCCCTTAGATTTACAGATATCCTTATTAATGGCGATCATATTGAATAAAAATTTGAATTTTGTGTTAAACATTGCACTGTGGAAGCATATACAAATGAAACTGTAATGGCCTTTTTGTATATTTACCATTAAATATGTTCCATCCAAATGACTCCTCGTTATTCACTCTCCTAGACACAGGTGAAATGATTAAAATACAGTACATGATGAAGTAAAATCTGGATATTTTCAAATAAACATTTAATGAGGTGTCAATCCAGGTTCATTGCCTAATTTGCCCCTATGGGTATTATTATATCAGTAAAATAATACGGAAGCTAAATAGAGGAATACAAACAGAATCATATTACCAGGAGGGTGTGAAAAAAATTATTTTAATGAATGCCGCACAAGAAGGTCTTGATGTAGATAGGCACGTATTGTGGTGGCATTTTGTCTGCTTTCATGCTGCCAGTGCAGTTTTGGGGGCCCTATAGACCCCAGCATTTCATGCAACAATCCGGTCAATGTGATACAAAAACAAGCCCAGAAAACAGAACTGAAAAGGAACATATATTGGTTTTTACCTTGTTGTTTATTACAAAGATGGCATTTTCAAACAAATCTTTTATTTAAAGTCTTGTAAATTAATACCCTGTTGCCGTCCGTGTAACACACATGCGTGGCAGCAAAAGGGTGGTCTTAACGCCCATACGACACACATATGCACATAGCTCCCAACTGTCCCTGATTTCAAGGGACTGTGCCTGATTTGTAACAAAGTCCCTCTTTCCTCCTCATTGGTCCCTCATTTTGGATGTATGTACCTGTATATAAAATGCACTATTTATCTATCAAAAAGTGTTTTACAGTGTTAAATCATTCATTTGCTTTCTAAATTGTTGAATTTATATATTCTGAAAGCCAGTATAAAGGAATAGTATTGTTAGAAATAGGCACTTGTGGGTTTAACTAATTTTTTTTGTATAATTCTACTTTAAGGGGGTGTGGCAGGGGAGTGTCCTATGCCTTAATTTTGCTAATAGGTGTCCCTTGTTCCCATCTGAAAAAGTTGGGAGGCATGTATGCATCACGGGGTAGGAGATGTTTCTTTGCTGAGAGTGCACTCTGACCAAGATGTCAGACGGCTCTCTGTACCCACTAATGATCGGTAGTTGGCAGGACTGACTCCTGATTGGCTGCCACAGTGGTCACATGATTGTCAATCCTTAGTGCACCATGGGTTTTCAGAAACTTTTAAAGGGACTCTAGGATAGGTGGAAGAGGTAAATATTAATATTATGTTGCCATCCACCAGGTGGAGCTCTGGTCTTCTTTTAATATCATTCGTTTAATTACTTTTCAGCTGTGCTGAAAACAAAAACCAGCTCACATGGATATTTCTATCAGACAAAAGGCAGTGCAAAGTAAGCAGTGGTACTGGGCTGTGTGCTTAGCTAACCCAGAGTGCTCTGGGAAAGACTATATCATGTATATAGTAGTACGTATCTGTAAAATATAGATTGTCTATAGTTGATTTAAAAAAAAGCAATGTAAAATCCTAAAAAAATAAAAAAATAAAATAAAATGGACTCAAGACTACACCAGTTTCTATTCAAGTACACTATTTGGCACATACTGTTTATGGTTACTCTGCAGAATTAACCTCTATGAGAACAAGCCGTAAAGCCTAGCACACACAATGAGAATATTGGACAAATTATCATATGCTTTTTTTTTTATTTTTTTGCATGCTAGTCTCCAAGATCAATAGTGAAAATGTTACTAAAGTACGAAAATTCTCATACAACAGAATAAAAACTCAAAAGTGATATAATGTATTGTATTTGTTTCTAATCACATATATCCGTAGTGTTTACTTATCTATCTCCAAAGCTCTAAGTGTCATTTCTGTCTGGCGCTTCGTTCCTCTGTTATCAGAATGAGCCACTTCTGAGAAGTTCTCTGACACAAGAGATAACAGTAGCTGAAAATTTGTGTCGGGGAGGGAGATTAGCAGGGAGCTTGTCTATTCAGACTACAGCTCTGCGTGTTTCTTCGTGCCTCTTTCTGGGGGGGGGGGTGCCTTTCCTGCAATCCCACTACTGAAAGAGAAAGTAAGATTTATAACACAATGTGCACTTTCTAAAGAGTGTAGAAAGGGAAAGACAGCAGATATACATGTAAAACTTATGTAGGGGGATTTGTTTAATCTCTGTGTATCATCTGAGGCTGTTCACTTCACTGGGTATTGGAGAGGGTTTACATCCACTTTAAGTCTAGGTTTACACTTGTGCAAATGCATTATCATGCATTTCTCATGTGCTCCCATTGCAGTCTATGGGGCCAAAAATGCAACAAAACAAGCCCTTGCACCTTTTTCCAAGTCGCAAAAAAACACGTTGCATGGGTGTGAACATTCCCCACAAACCATAAAGGGATTCCTCTTATCTTGAATTGTCCCCCAATTAACAAAGAGTGGCAGGTTGCACAGGTGTAATCAGACGGGGACTGATAATATGTAAGGTCATCCTGATTGATTTTGATTGTACAACCCCACACCCTCACATAGAAAACCATACATAAAACATAAATTATCACAAAGTAATACTTCACATTCCAATTTGATCAAATACAACCTTTTTAAATGCATCCATCCATTTTTTTTTTCTTTTTTGTGATGCAAGGTGTGTTAGTGTTGTATTGATCGGGTCAGGCTGTGTCTCTAACCATATGGGGATTTTGCTGAGTCCGATTGTAGCATGGTTGAGTACAATGCAGAGGATCTTTGAAGCCTAGCACACTGGATCCAGGCCTGCACATTGCTCACATATTAGATTCGTTGATTGCTTTCAGCTCATCTGCCACACAAGTGGAGAGCAGTAAGCAGTGGGAGTTGCACCGTGTTTGGTGTATAATAGTAATGAGTTCTGTGATATATTCTCCTATCGTAGCAGGAAAACCCTTTCTAATCCTTCATTGACTGGTGTTCTTCTCTAGAAGTGTACATTGCTCTTCTTCTAGTAAACTGTCACCCTTCTGCCTCCATTGTTTCCTGTGTACGGTACTTGCATGTGATGTCTGCACAGATTTTTCTAATTGTACAGCAGTGAAATATGTTGGCACTTTATAAACGCTGGATAATAATAGTCCCTCACATGAAACTGGGTGTGTTGCTTCCACATCTATGAACATTTAAAGGAAAAATGCATTCTACCAACAAATAACCATTTACTTTTGCTTTAATATTTATTTGTGTATTTCATTCGGCCAGTTCCATTCTGTATTTTCAGTAACAATCTCTTCTCTTTTCACTTGTAAGCTGCAGGCATGTTGTAGGTTATAAATCAGTTCACAGCAAGTGTACAGGCTTTCTGTAGGGTTGGGGAAAGAGCAGTGTTGGAATTAACTGAATTGTGTGTAATGGCTAGTTTGTTAGAGGTTATATATTAATATATCATGACTTTGACCATAAATACACTTTTTAAATGCTCTATTTAAAGGATGTGTTCACCTTTGTTCAACTTTTTTTTTTCTAAATTACAGCTCCCCTATGTACCAATATAGCATTAAGTACTTTTTTTGCAAAAATATTAACGCTTTCTATAAAATCTACAGTCACTTACTTCTCTTGTCCTCATCAATGTTTCCACATGTATCCATTGCTTCTGCCTTACTTCCTGGTCAGACTAGAGGTCATGACACAGGAAGGAGTTGACCAGCCGACCTCATTAGCACACACTCTGCATCATCCACCCACCCATTCCCAGCTGCACGTTTTTTAAATGAATGCAATCAATCAGTGATCACCCTTCTCACTAAATACACAATATACAATCAGATTTTTTTTTTTTAAAGGTGTTTATTTTGCATTTTCCATACCACACAAATATACAATCAGATTAAATAGTGTATTGCCATCTTTATACAAGTACATAGGAGAAAGGGACAGAAACACTCAGCTGTCAAGCCCTGTTCACATCTCTGCATAGCGGGAATTCGCATTCCCACATGCGTTTGTGTGTGCGAGGGGGGAGGCATTTTGGAAGTTTTCACTCATCACACATAGGGCAGCCCATCCCCCTGAATGAGCTGCCCTACACGCAACAATTGCCCAAAAGAAGCTTAAGAACTTTTTTTTAGAACGGAACTTGGTGCGTTTTTTTTACTGCAAATTTTTGACGCAGAGCTTTTCTGAAATGAAAGAAAATGCACAGATGTGAATTGAGCCTCATTGTTCTTGTTTTAACGCACCAATTTCACTTTCAGGCCCCATTCACTAGCTTGCATAGTGGGAGCACACGTTTTGTGGCTCGTTTTTCCTGTGACACGCATAGGGCAGCCCGTTGATTTCAATTGGCTGCACTACATGTGACTTATGGGGGACATTTTGCCTTTACCGCTCTATGTACCAGGTACATGAATTGCCTTTTTTTATCAACTTTGTTTTTTTGTGGTTAGGGTTGCCACCTCATCACTTTAAAACCGAGCATTCTTCGAAACAAATTCCTCAAGAAGTGCTACTGGTACAAATTTAAATTGTCAGAAGACAGAGTATCCTTCCCTAATGGGTTGAATTGTCCTTCTTAACGTTAAGAAGTCACACTGCTGGACTGCAGGATCCGGAGATAACGGGGGGGAGGACAGGGGTCTTGCTTCCCCCCTCCCCCCCCAACTGACCACATAGTCCCATGGTCCCCAAGGGGAACTTGCAAATACTAATTACTAGAGTTGAGCGAACCCAAACTGTAAAGTTCGGGTCCGTACCGAACTTTGGGGTGTCCGTGACCCGAACCTGGACATTTGAAAAAAAGTTTGGGTCCAGGTTCTGGGTTCGGGTATTTGATCTCGCATGTTGAATAGCTGCAGGGCAGCCAATCAACAAGCATTTCACTGGTTTGCCCTTAGAAGCCATCACAGCCATGCCTACTAATGGCATGGCTGTGATTGGCCAGTTCATGATGTGACCCAGCCTCTTTATAAGCTGGAGTCACTTAGTGCTGCATGTCACATACTCTCTGGGTAGTGTAGGGAGAGGATGCTTCCGGCGCTGTGAGGGACAGATTGCAGATATAATAACATCTCATTCTGCATTACAGAACGATCTGATTGTGGACTAGGTAGAGGTATTACTACTACTGCTGCTTTTAGGGACAGATTGCAGATCTAATAACATCTCATCCTGCATTACAGAACGATCTGACTGGACTAGGTAGAGTCTACTGCTTAGAGGGACAGATTATTGTTCTAAAATCTTCTTCTAGTTCTATAGGGTCAGGTTCCTGTTGTTGCTGTAAGGGACAGATTATTGTTCTAAAATCATCGCCTACATCTATAGGGTCAGGTTCCTGCTGTTGCTGTAAGGGACAGATTTTTATTCTAAAATCATTTCACTTCCTTTTGCAGCCCTCTAGCACTTTCCAGGACTTTTTTTACCGTAATTTTTGTGCCGAAAAGTTCGGGTCCCCATTGACTTCAATGGGGTTTGGGGTAAAATTCGGGTCAAGTTCGGTACCGAACTCTGACTTTTTCCCGAAGTTCGGCCGAACCCACCGAACCCGAACATCCAGGTGTTCGCTCAACTCTACTAATTACCCCTCTTAGTTAGGTTTTCGCTGCTACAATGGATATTATTTCTTATTGTGATTAAACTACATGGGCTCCCTTCTGCTGAACCTTTAATTTTACCTGGTATTATTTCTTCTGTTTATACCACGCCTTTTCTGTATCATTGCCTTGTGACGAAAAAAATAAAGAATTGAGTCAAAAAAATGCATATTAATTACACAGGTTCTGAGGCTAATTTAATGCAGATAAGGCATTAAGCAAGTTTAAAGTGGTTGTAAAGCCTCAATGATTCTCACCTTAATGCATGCTCTGTGTTAAGGTGAAAAACCTTCTTTGCTGCAGCTCCCCCCAGACCCCCCCCCCCTCCTTATACTTACCTGAGTCTGATCTGATCAAGTGATGTGCACGAGCGCAGCGGCTCCAGCCGCTGTCTCTCTCCTCATTGGACAGATTGATAGCAGCAGGAGCCATTGGCTCCCACTGCTGTCAATCAAGTACAGCGACACAGGAGCAGAGAGTGGTCTGTGTCAATGGATGCAGCAGCGAGACTCAGGAGGGAGCCCCATATAAAGTAACTTTCTATGGGTGCACCCGATGAAGAGGAGAGGCCTGGAGTGCCGGCGGGGCACCACAGAAGAAGAGGATCGGGGCTGCTCTGTGCAAAACGATTGTACAGCGCCGGTATGTATAGGCAAACCCCTTTAACCACTTCAGCTCTGGAAGGATTTCACACTTTAGGACCAGAGCACTTTTTGTGATTCCGCACTGAATCGTTTTAACTGACGATTGAGCGGTCACGCGACGTTGTACCCAAACAAAATTAGGGTCCTTTTTTCCCCGCAAATAGAGCTTTCTTTTGGTGGTATTTGATCCCATCTGCGTCATTTATAATCACTGCTATAAATAAAAAAAGAGCGACAATTTTGCAAAAAAAACTGTTTTTCTTTTTGCTAAAATACAAATACAAAAAAAAAACATAAAAGATTTTTTTTCATGGGTTTCGGCCGATTTATATCCTTTCTCATATTTTTGGTTAAAAAAATTGCAATCAGTGTTTATTGATTGGTTTGCGCAAAAGTTGCCGCATTTACGGATGATGAGAATTCATTTCTGGGGTTTGTATATTATTTTTTTATTTTTTACTAGTAATAGCGGCGATCTGCGATTTTTAGTGGTACTGCGATATTGTGGGGGACATTGCGGACCATTTTGACACTTTTTTGGGACCATTGGCATTTATACAGCTATCGGTGCTATAAAAATGCACTGATTACTGTGTAAATGCCATTGGCAGTGAAGGGGTTAACCTGGAGGGGGCGCTCTACGGGTTAAATGTGTTCCCTAGGCGTGTTCTAACTGTATGTGGGCTGGGTTGGCAGGGGGAGGGAAGTGATCATGGCTTCCATATACAGGAAGCCTGTGATCACAGCCCTTCCCCCTCTATGAGAACGGAAATCCGTGTTTACATACAGGGACCTCTGTTCTGTCGCTCCGGGGGGGATCACGGGTAGCCGGCGGAGATCGAGTCTGCCCTACCCGCTCCCTGGCTCCCCACGGAGCACAGTGAGTGCGCCTCCAGCGGCGCGCGCAAGCTCACAGTGCGCAATCTCGCAGCCGCCGTCATATGATGCCGGTTTGCGATAACGTGCCACCTTGCCGCCATCAAACTGCGGTTGGCGGTCGGCAAGTGGTTAATTACCACCTTAATCGGGCACAGAACCTGTGTAATTAATATGTGTAATTGTTGCCCCTGATGTAAACCATTCTTAAAATGCAGTATGGTGCACACTGGCCAAGTAAATAGCAGCATTTTATTACAGAGCTACAGCAGAGTCCTGATCATAGTATAGTTCCTTCTTAACGCAAAGAAGGTTTTTTTTGTTATACCAAACATCACAAACTTACAAAGAAAACATCCAAACCATAGGTTTTTGTCCCCAGCAGTATACAGGTGCTGGTCATATAATTAGAATATCATCAAAAAGTTGATTTATTTCACTAATTCCATTCAAAAAGTGAAACTTGTTTATAATATTCATTCATATTACACAGACTGATATATTTCAAATGTTTATTTCTTTTAATTTTGATGATTATAACTGACGACTAAGGAAAATCCCAAATTTAGTATCTCAGAAAATTAGAATATTGTGAAAAGGTTCAATATTGGAGACATCTGGTGCCACATTCTGATCAGCTAATTAACTGAAAACACCTGCAAAGGCCTTTAAATGGTCTCTCAGTCTAGTTCTGTAGGCTACACAATCATGGGGAAGACTGCTGACTTGATAGTTGTCCAAAAGACCACCATTGACACCTTGCACGAGGAGGGCAAGACACAAAAGGTCATTGCAAAAGAGGCTGGCTGTTCACAGAGCTCAGTGTCCAAGCACATTAATAGAGAGGCGAAGGGAAGGAAAAGATGTGGTAGAAAAGAGTGTACAAGCAATAGGGATAACCGCACCCTGGAGAGGATTGTGAAACAAAACCCATTGAAAAATGTGGGGGAGATTCACAAAGAGTGGACTGCAGCTGGAGTCAGTGCTTTAAGGCCCACTACACACAGACGTATGCAAGACATGGGTTTCAGCTGTCGCATTCCTTGTGTCAAGCCACTCTTGAACAACAGACAGCGTCAGAAGCATCTCGCCTGGGCTAAAGACAAAAAGGACTGGACTGCTCCTGAGTGGTCCAAAGTTATGTTCTCTGATAAAAGTCCATTTTGCATTTCCTTTGGAAATCAGGGTCCCAGAGTCTGGAGGAAGAGAGGAGAGGCACACAATCCATGTTGCTTGAGGTCCAGTGTAAAGTTTCCTCAGTCAGTGATGGTTTGGGGTGCCATGTCATCTGCTGGTGTTGGTCCACTGTGTTTTCTGAGGTCCAAGGTCAATGAAGCTGTATACCAGGAAGTTTTAGAGCACTTCATGCTTCCTGCTGCTGACCAACTTCATGGAGATGCAGATTTCATTTTCCAACAGGACTTGGCACCTGCCCACAGTGCCAAAGCTACCAGTACCTGGTTTAAGGACCATGGTGTCCCTGTTCTTAATTGGCCAGCAAACTCGCCTGACCTTAACCCTTATAGAAAATCCATGGGGTATTGTGAAGAGGAAGACGCGATATGCCAGACCCAACAATGCAGAAAAGCTGAAGGCCACTATCAGAGCAACCTGGGCTCTCATAACACCTGAGCAGTGCCACAGACTGATCGACTCCATGCCACGCTGCATCGCTGCAGTAATTCGGGCAAAAGGAGCCCCAACTAAGTATTAAGTGCTGTACATGCTCATACTTTTCATGTTCATACTTTTCAGTTGGCCAAGATTTCTAAAAATCCTTTCTTTGTATTGGTCTTTAAGTAATATTCTAATTTTCTGAGATACTGAATTTGGGATTTTCCTTAGTTGTCAATTATAATCATCAAAATGAAAAGAAATAAACATTTTGAAATATATCAGTCTGTGTGTAATGAATGAATATAATATATAAGTTTTACTTTTTGAATGGAATTAGTGAAATAAATCAACTTTTTGATGATATTCTAATTATATGACCAGCACCTGTATGTCATGTGTGATTTGTAGTGGTCCTAATGCTGGTAGAACCCTGAAGGAGGTGTTTTAGCCTATTTTCCCAGTTGTACTTCAAACATTCCCTTTTGCCGGCCGAGCAGTCCCTGATTGTGAGTCACTGGCTCTTTGTCCTGGGCGTCAGAGACCCTGTTGCTGGACGTCACGACTGTATTGCTGCTGAAAAATGTTTATGGAGGATTGTGAGAGCAGAATAAGAAATTGCTGGCAGAAGGCTGATAGTGATTGCATACCATATGTCTAAATACAGCTCCATTAAAGGAAACGTGTCGAGAGAAATATGCAGGCAGTCACTGCTGATCGATCTCCTCTTCTGAAAATGCTAGTTGTCTGGCGGTCATGCTGATCTGGGTACTTGTCCAGAACGAATTATGCAGATCTGGGGTTTTGCCTTCACTTCTTGCCTGATTGAAGTATGAGAATGCATTGAAGTGAGAGAAAATCAGGCAATCAGTATTATTAGGAGGTGGTCAGCGGTTGTATGGTTGTCTGTTCTGCAAAATACAGTTATGACCGTTTCGACTTACCTTTATCAAGTGTATTTTTATATATCGCACATTTCAAAATGAGTTCAATTGCACAGGTTTGGCAGCACTACACTTGCAGTATTATTATTGATCTGCCATACATGCAGGTAGATAGAGATGAGTTAGGGCGTCCTCCAAACTCCACTCTAACCTGAACTTCTAATTCCCACTTTTTTATACTCCAGTAAGCTGCGGGCCGGGTCATGGGATTGATAACAACAATAGCAAAAAAACAAACCAAAAAGAAAAGTAAGTTAAAGAAATACAAAATATTAGAAAATGTTAGGCCGCAGCCCTTTTATTGGGGTTAACGCATATCAATTAAACCAATACAACTTTATTAAAAATGAATAACCATAAACCAAACCAAAAGCTTTTAAATAAATACCAAACACCGAAAGCTAAGTCACCAAGTTTGAAGATAAACATAACTGGTATGTAACCAATCCAATACCCCCAAACAAAGGATAGCCATGACTAGGGGAGGATGGGAGGGCTAAGCTTGAATGAAAATCCATCTTCTGACAGGAGCCTTCAAACTACATTTTTTTAAAGGTGAGTCAGATCCACAATTGGTTGCCCGGTTTCCCTCAAAGTCCAGGGCCAAGGACACTGACAGATCTGCCCGGTGAATGCTGATAAGAAAGTCCCTTCCTGGAGACAACTCACAAGGTGTGACTTGAGACAGACAAAAGAGAGAGCTAGAAACTGCCCAACACGAAATCCCTATCAACCACCTTAATTCAACTTAGGTTAAACTAAAGTGGTGCCAGTTTTCCATCCCATAGGGCCACTTTGTGATTGTTGTGGCCCCATTATTCCCCACCCAATAGTTCACATGAGCTGTGAGGTGCTCTGTATAGCTCATTGGAGTACAAAAAAGTAGGAGTATGGGTTAGATATGAGTTTGGAGGACACACAAGTTCTACTCTACTAGTAGGCCAGGGGCTGTTATATGCAGAAATTAGAGAATTCAGCTATGCAAAGGTGATCCAAGTATTTGGAGAGGAGATTATGTCACCTAGAAAGGAGTATGTAACACCAAAACGACCGATCCACGCGACCCTACGACAAGTTTTAGTTACCGATGTTTTGTGACAAGAATCGAAGTAAAAAATGGAGTCATCTATTACCGACGGTGTATTTATTACATAAATATTGTCCTTACATAGGTACCGTCACGATACCGATACGGAACTCTCATGTGGTGTGGTGGTATGAGGAAAGATCCACTGTATTAGAGGAGAGGTTTATGAACCTAGTGGAAACGTATCGACTTAAGAGATTAAAGACGTATATTGTCGGGGACCGGATGATCATCTCATCTT
>BLSH010131159.1:2273090-2283488 GCA_018402905.1 Glandirana rugosa | reverse complement strand
GGACGTTGTCGTCAGTGTACTGGGAGGTCGGTACCGAGACATGATCCTGGACATTGTCGTCCTTAGTACTGGGAGGTCGGGACCGAGACATGATCTCATGATTCCTGCTGTTACAGGTCCTAGTACAGAGCCATGGCTGGAGGGTCATGTGACTGCTGTTGCAGGTTCTAATACAGAGCCATGGCTGGAGGGTCATGTGACTGCTATTATGGGTTCTAATACAGAGCCATGGCTGGAGGGTCATGTGACTGCTGTTGCAGGTCCTAGTGCAGAGCATTGGCTGGAGGGTCATGTGACTGCTCTTATGGGTTCTAATACAGAGCCAGGGCTGGAGGGTCATGTGACTGCTCTTATGTGTCCTAATACAGAGCCAGGGCTGGAGGGTCATGTGACTGCTCTTATGTGTCCTAATACAGAGCCAGGGCTGGAGGGTCATGTGACTGCTCTTATGTGTCCTAATACAGAGCCATGGCTGGAGGGTCATGTGACTGCGGTTACAGGTCCTAGTACAGAGCCATGGCTGGAGGGTCATGTGACTGCTCTTATGTGTCCTAATACAGAGCCATGGCTGGAGGGTCATGTGACTGCTATTATGGGTTCTAATACAGAGCCATGGCTGGAGGGTCATGTGACTGCTCTTATGGTTTCTAGTACAGAGCCATGGCTGGAGGGTCATGTGACTGCTCTTATGGGTTCTAATACAGAGCCATGGCTGGAGTGTCATGTGACTACTGTTACAGGTCCTAGTACAGAGCCATAACTGGAGGGCCATGTGACTGCTCTTATGGGTCCTAATATAGAGCCATGGCTGGAGGGTCATGTGACTGCGGTTACAGGTCCTAGTACAGAGCCATGGCTGGAGGGTCATGTGACTGCTCTTATGTGTCCTAATACAGAGCCATGGCTGGAGGGTCATGTGACTGCTGTTATAGGTTCGAGTACAGAGCCATGGCTGGAGGGTCATGTGACTGCTGTTTACATGTTTTAGTACAGAGCTATGGCTGGAGGGTCACCTGATTGTTTTCATCAGGTGTGTAGTATGCTCAGGTAGAACCACTGATCGGCTGATCAAACAGAGACAACCAATCAGTGCCTCTTCCTGAACAGATTTTTAACTTACTCAGCAGACTGTATCATAGACCTTGTGACTTTGCATCGTGTTGTTATTGTTGATTTTTTTTCAAAATCCACTGGCCAGTTGTGCCTCAACATATTTTTTTCTTCTATATAAAGCAGTGGTGGCTGGTGGCATATTTTTTTTTTTGGGGGGGGCTCTACCCCCCCGGTCAGTCAGGTCATCTGCGCCTAACGGCACCACCCCTGCACCCTCCCCTGGTTGGTCGGTCTGCCTCCTATCCTGCATCACACCGTGCGTCTCCTCCCTCCTCTCCTCCATGCGCTGTCTGTCTCCTCTCTCCTCCTAGGTGGCCAATCGGATCACCTCTCCGTTCGGCCAATCGGGTGACGGGTCTCAGGACCCGCTTCCTGATTGGCCAGGAGGAGAATCAGTGTGACAATAGCAAATTTTCATTCTCTATTGTCACACAAGTGAGTTTGCTCGGGGTGCAGTGCTCTGCGCTCCGGGCCCATCCTTTTTTGATGCCTATTAGAGCCTCTAATAGGAATCCATGCCATTGGAATCCATGCGTCCGGCGCCCCCGCATCTAGATTGGGGGGCCGGACGCATGAATGGGGGGACGGCCCCCTGCTCCCTGATATAAAGATGGAAGGACAGGGAAACAAAAAAAAGAAAGCACCTTATTTTTATCAATTATAAATTCTTTATTTCAGTTCACAACCATGACACAACACATAATATGAAGTGAGATATTTACATGGTTAATGAGGCTTGTCTCTAAAAAATACTTCTGTGTTGTATTAACATTAAGTTATATACTGTTATATTGAGTCCACTCCGTGAACCTCGGTAAGTAGCACAGTTTCTTATTTTTGTAATCATTTTTAGCAAAGCAGAACTCTGGGACCTAGTTAGGTCCGGGAGGTAGAAAGTGGATAGAAGGTATTAATGAATGATAGGAAAAGAGAAAAGGAAAATATAAAAAAGGGGGATGGCAAGAGGGGAAAAAGGAAGACCCAGTCTCCCCTTATGGCACAGGAAGTGCTCTGTGAGGCAAGTTAATGGAAAAACTACTGCCGAGAGGCTGGGGCTGTTCTTTGTTCATTAAATAAGGGATTCAGACTTTCCAATATTTCTCGTCTTGCTCTTTCGGCGTCATGGTAAGTTTCTCCATTTGTTGGATCTCAGTTACCCTGGCTAGCCAATGTGCTCTAGTTGGAGGGGTGGTACTCTTCCACAACACTGTGATACATGCCTTCTCTGCAGTTTAGAGATGTTTTAG
Organism: Glandirana rugosa; assembly: GCA_018402905.1. NCBI lineage: Eukaryota > Metazoa > Chordata > Amphibia > Anura > Ranidae > Glandirana > Glandirana rugosa. Next base: position 2,281,128 of record BLSH010131159.1, on the reverse strand, counting down.
GAGTGAATTTATGTATTTTTTAATGGACAAAGGGGTATCATGTAATAAGAAAGCTGCCGGGCCTTTTCCAAAAGACACACTTGTGATTGTTTTGACAGATTCGGCTACCATTGTCCAAAATTCTTTCAATTTCGGGCATTCCCAAAATATGTGAAAAGGGGTACCTTCAGACTCCAGACAATGCCAGCAGGCATTTGATATTTCTGGTGACATCTGATGCAGTACTGCCGGTGTTCTGTACCTTCTAGTAAGGTGAGGATACCCTCCTTCTTAACCTTTCTACCTGCCAGGGATGCCTTATGAGCAAAAAGTAAGATACTGTCCTTCTGGGCTTGAGAAAAAGTGACTTTGACATCGCTTTCCAATAATTGTAGGAAAAAGAGTTCTTGTGGTGCTTCCAGTCTAATCAGTGAAGCATATACGTGTGACAAAGAGTGTTGCAGCAGTTCACCTGTTAAGCAGGTTTGTTCAAATGTGGATGGCGATCGTACTAATCGTACTACAGCGAAAGAATATGCTTTCTAAAGTGACTTGGTATACAACACTATCGATTATTGAACTGACCTAAATGTCATATTATTATTATTATTATAATTATTTTTTATCCTTTAATTTTATTTTTTACAATTTATAATGACCAAGGTGTTCTTTTCCTTTCATTGTTAGAGGTCTCACTGTGACAGCCGGTGGTTGCGCCAATAGCGGCTGTGGGAGAGGAGTAGCAAAGGATGGACGGGAGTGTGTCAGTGCCATTACTACAGTGGGGACATTTCTCTGGCCCATTTGCCCCCACTACCTGTGGGTCAGTCCGGCCCTGGGCGGATGACTGCTTATTCAGCAGTGGAACAAGTTTTAAGAAAATAACAATACTGATAACCTCCTGGTCTTTCACCTGTCACTAGCGGGCATAACAGGGAATAACAAGATATTTTTGTAGTGGTTTATCTATAAAACTTGAAGTACAACTCTGGTAAACCTGAAAACTCCCACCCCTTGCAGTGGGCCTGCACTCACACTTTAATGCTTAACTGCTCATTTATGTCTTGGCGACCTAAACCCAACTTGGGGAACATTTTTTTCCCATGCAGTGGGGCTGTGCCCGCAGCCAGGAGCTGAAAGGACCAGTCTTGCGCTGAGAGGATCGGAGGATTATATGAGAATATTTCAGCCCTCTGAACCAGCCTTTCTCAACCTTTTCAACACAGAGGAACCCTTGAAATAATTTTCCGGTCTCAGGGAACCCCTGCTAAAAATGAAAAATCTACAACACATGATACATGAGTGTTATGGTCAATGGGAAGAATGCTCCTTACACTTGTGGCCTTTGGGAAGAATTACCACCTTACAGATGGCTAAAAAGATCAATGGTATCATTGGGAATTTATCTGAGAGGTAGAAATTGACCATTGTTCAAGGAACCCCTAGAAACCTCTGGAGGAACCCTGGTTGAGAAACCCTCCTCTAAACCCTTAGACCGAAGCAAGCAGCCCATGCAGTGCGGGCATGGTAAAAAAAAAAAAATCGCCCGGAGTAGATTTACTTACCCGATCTTCAACTTACATGGACGCTGCAGGCCCATTGGAAGGGAGGATTTGTAGGTTTCTTGGAGTTCAGCTTTAATAAAATTTCAAAAATATTGAACAACAAGCATATGAAAGTGTGATATGTCACATTTTCTAATCTTAAAATGCTACAGTAACAATTCAGAATATGCGCTCACTGTAGGTCACTTTAATTGAGTTTCTCTTTAAAGTAAACCTGTATTAAGAAAAGTAAGTGGGCTGCCATAACTACACTTTCTTTTCAAAAATGCTAGTTGCTGTCAGTCCTTGCTGCATTGAGTCACTAACCCAGTACAAGCATACATGTAAGGCCTTCTGACTTTCCTGATGTGCATACCTGTTTTGGGTCAGTGGCTTGACGTGCCAAACCAAAGGGTCGGCATAACAGCCAGGCAGCTTGTATATTCAGAAGATTGTCAGCAGTGGTAGTGTTCATTTTAGTAAATGGTTTACTTTAAACTATTTCGTTTTCATTATCACTGTGTAATAATAGTACATAGGCCACTTATCCCACTTTTTTTTGTTTTGTGAGAAAGTATTAAACACAATATCCAGCTTTTGATCTGTGAGAAAAATAATTAACAAGCCTGTAGTAATGATGTCATAATGCCACAGTGGGATTAAGCAAGTGATGACCTCAGATGGCGTTGTATGCCATTTTGGGCACAAATCATTCAGTCCTAATCATCGGTTTACAAATTTAGCACCTCATTGTTACACATCGTTGAAAAATATTATTTACCCTGCCTATATCAGAATGTTGGTCCTGGCTTACAGCCCATATGCATCTCGCTAATCCCCAAAGGTACCTTGTTTTTCCCAACACATTGTAGAACGGCCTTAAGTAAAATGCAAAAATCCCAAATAAGAAGATAAGCACAAAATTGTGTCAAAACAAACGACCATTCCTGTAGTACATTTCTCCAATTGTAGTTACTAGTTAGCCAGAAAAGATTTTTTTCTCTGGAAATATATTTAAGCATACCACTATTATTTATTTATTCCTTATTAAAATAATTATGTTTAAATAACGACAGTCTTCTGAAACTAAGAAGTTTTATTTTTTATTTAATCAGATGGTAATATTAAGATACATTTAGGGTGCATTTGCACCTGAGCAGGTCTTATTTCTGGTGGGTTTTTTTTTTTCGTTTTTTTGTTCGGGTGTTTTTTAGATGAATAGCCGGGATTTTGCAGGGTTTTTTGCATCAAGGATTTTTTGGATCAAGCTTCAGGAGTTTGTTTTCTGGGCAGGGCAAAGAGAGGAAAACAGTTCTATGAGAGAAGAGTTGCTCACGTGTAAAAACGCATGCATCGCACATTTACAGGTACTCCCATTAAAGGCTATGGGACCACAAATATCTGAACACGCTCAAAAAAAAAGTTCATGTAGATTTGTGAGCATAGCGCAACTGAGTGTGCAAGTGTGGACAGGGAAAATTAGCAAGAATGAGATTCAACATAGTTTGGCCTAGGAAAATGAGAAGAAAAATGTTCAAGTAAAAATGGGGGCTAATAATATAATGTGCAGTCTACAGTAGTATCTGACAAGCTGTCAGATTTGGTCCCATCTTCTTCTACTCAAGCTTTTAATAAGTGACACGTTAGGCGATTTCACATAACAGTAGTGGCTCACAGAAGGAGGTGGGACCCATCTCTCAACCACAAAAGCTGTTATTGGATGCCAGCAGTTCTCTGTGAAGTGTATTAGGGGTATATGAAGCACATTGGTAGAGGATCTGTAATCCATATCTTTTTGGAGCAATTTTTAAGTAAAGAGACAATTCTTTATAGTGGAATTAAACCCTCCTTTGCAGCCAAAGATGCTGGCGTCTTAGCATCTGTGTGATCAGCAGTTGCCATGGTGCTGTACATCTGATCAGTTATAACACCAGCAAGTTGATAGCTTGACAGTTCGGTTTTGGGAAACCGTTGAATCGTTAGGTTAGTTATATTTAGTTTAAGGGTAGCATATATGGGCAATTGAAATCAATATATGTTGGCTGGGGATCAGTTTGTGCTTTTCCTTCATTCCCTCATGCAAATCAAAGAGAATCTCATATCTCAATGTACACTAATTGCTTAGGGTGGCTTCTTTAGATTGACGCATAAAATGGTGGTTGCTTTGGAAATGGTGTGCACCTAAAATTACCTTCTATGCTGCTGCCACATGCATGTTCTAGGCCTTACATCATGTTGGAACTGTACGTTTGCATAAAATGTGTACATTTATCATACGTTACCCTGAATCAAATATTACTTAATAGACATCATGTAAGAGTGAGGGTGGTATCTGCCCGGTTGCTGTTGATTACAGTATTCCTACTTTGTCATTCACCAATTATATGATGTACACAATCCCTTAGCTGTTTATCTGTTGAGGTTCAGTTGTTTAACTCTATTGCTGATGGCAAAGTTTGAATTTGTAGAATCCATGTCACATATGTACAGCCTGATACAGGGACAAGGTAGAAAACTGAAACCTTTTATCTGCACAGCTGGCCATAGATTGGCAGATGTCTCATCAAGATCGACAGGTGGCATGATAATTGCCTTTCCTCAGATGTTTTGCTTTGCTGCTGGGAATCACTGTGATGTTCTCCGGGGCTTGGCCTGTGGGTGAATATGGTAAATGCTCAATCTCTAAAAAAAAAAAAAGATTTTTTTTTAACAAGCTTACAAAGCTTGTAAGTCTTAGTTTTCCTTATATATGGCCACCGAGTGCATCACTGCAAAGAAAGAACTGTTTATAACCAACAACTAAGTATAAGTGATGGCATTACTAAGTATTTGGCAATTCTACTGAAGTTCCATTGTCGCGTTATGCTTCAGCGCTATCTGGGTTAGGGTACTCGCCAACCATGGATATGCTCATAACTGAATACATGATGGATGATCCACTTTGACCTAAAACACCTGAGGCAGCTGCCTTCGGTTACAGACTGAGGTGTGTAACATACGCATACGACAGTCCGATGTTGAGGTCAGTAAGAGGCAGAGAGGCCTTATACTTTATGATCATGGTAGCCTTTGGGATTTGATTGAAATATCGCATTCTATATTCACCAAGAAAGTTGACAATCCCTTGGGGAGAAGAGTGCCGAGAAGTCTTCTCCCCAAGGGATTGTCAACTTAATATTCTAGCATTCCATATTCACCAAGAAATTTGACAATCTCTGGGGAGAAGACTTCTTCTGCGTCGTGGCACTCTTTTGTTTCACGTTCAGTGGCCTTATGTTGCTCTGTGTGGGTAACTGTTGGTAGTCTTCCCATGCCCATAGTCCCTCTGAGGCAGCTGCCTTTGGTTACAAACTGAGGTGAGCAACATACGCATATGATGAGCTGATGTTGAGGTCAGTAGGCTGTAGAGAGGCCTTATACCAGAGATATGCAAACTGTGGGCCTCGAGCTGTTCCAAAACTACAAGTCCCATCATGTCTCTACCTCTGGGTGTCATGCTTGTGGCTGTCAGAGTCTTGCTATGCCTCATGGGACTTGTAGTTCTGCAATAGCTGGAGGGCCACAGTTTGCATATACCTGCCTTATACTTTATGACCATAGTAGTCTCTGAGATTTGATTAGAATATTTACCAAGAAAGTTGACAATCCCTTGTGGAGAAGACTTTTTCTGAGCTGTGGCACCCTTTTGCTTCATGTTCAGTGGCCTTGTGCTGCTCTGTGTGGTCGACTGTTGGTAGCCTTCCCATGCCCATAGTCCCATAGTATTTTGTACAAAGTAAAAAACAGTAGTTGATGTTTTGAATAGACTTCAAATAGAGGTAGCAAGCCAGTCAACAGTAACTGGATTCAACGATGCATATAGATCTATACTCAGACAAAAAATATATAAAAGAGATATATTTGGGACAGACTCTACTCGTAGAATAACTTCTATGTTTCAGTGCTTGAAAACTTCCCATGTGGGGGTTTCCCACATTCTTAGTGATAACTGTAAACCCCTAGTTCATAACTCAGCTATTTTCATCCACATTAGACGTAAGATCATATCAGAATAGAGAATAGCAACAACTTTTCAGTGAAAAAATGTAGTTTATGAGATTTTAACAGTCCTACACACTTTTGAGGAAGAATTGAGGTCTATATTTGGGCCTTGAGGAGGGGGCATGACTACAACCTTTTTTTTTTTTTTTTTTTGTGAATGATTGTTTTTTTAAAAAAACCTGATCTGTTGCTCCTGCAAGAAATCTAGTGATCTCTGAACTTTTTGTGCACTCTACTGTTGTAGTGTTCTCATCCCTGCCCATTTCTTCCCTGTGGGCTAGAGAGAGCTTTTCTATATGCTATAGAAATGAGCTGAGTTCTGTAGCCCAGCAGAAGAGAATTGGGAAGGGCTGACAACACTGTTTAAGAGTGCAACCAGGGGTGTAACGATAGGGGTTGCAACCGGGCCCCATGGGTCCAGGGGGCCCGTGTGCCTTGAATAGGAGGGATGGTGGGGGTGGCATTTAGAGGACCCAATCTCCTCCATTTTCCTCTATACAGTTTACTTCTCTTCTGCTGTTCCCAGGGTCCCTGTGTACTCCCCTTGCCCCCCCCCCCCTCCCACAGAGCTGCTGTCTCCCCCCTCCTCTCTCCTGCCAGCTGCTGTAGAAGATGTGTCATGATGGAGAGATGGGAACGGGTCAGTAAATTTGTCATTTACCGTCTCCTTCCTTTTCTGAATGAACAGAGTCAGTGATTGGTACCAATTGGTTCATTCATAACGGAAGCATAGTAAACTGTTTTTTACTATACTTCCATTTCTGAATGAATGGGAGGCTCGGTGCACAGCTATTCCTGTCCATTCATTCTGTGAAGCTGAGGCTACACAGATGAAAATTGAGAGCTGAAGTTTGTTTAGACCTCTGATATCTCATCAAAGCCCCCCAACAGAGCTCCTAAAAATTTTTTTTTTAAAATTGTAAAAATAATAATTGTAAAAGATATCAAATGAAATGGTAAAAAAATAATAAAATTAAAATAACAATTAAAAACTACTGACACCAGTGAGTGAACTATCAGGATTGCAAAGGTTGCAATTGTGACTGGGCCCTGGCATTTCACCACCATGGGGAGGCCCGAAGATGGCAGAAAGGGGGCCCACTGCAGAACTTGTGAAAGGGCCCCGCTACGGTACTGTAATAAAGGCACCCGCGATACGAGTAAATTGCCCCAGGATCAGTGGGAAGAGGGAAGGGCCTCAGGGGTCAGGGGGGCCCTTCATAATTTCTTGCACCGGGGCCCTGAAGGTTTTAGTTACGCCTCTGAGTGCAACTGTGCTCTCTGGATTGATTGCTGACAGTTTAAAGGTACTTTTCTCTACTTGCAACATTTCTATAGAAATAAACATGGGAAAGAAGCGTATTGCATAATTTTTTTAAATTGAGAGCTGCGTGTAGACATCTCTCCTCTTCAGCACATCACATCTGTCAATAGTGGGGGTGGGAACAACTTATTCTCTGGGGTTAGAATAAATCTCATCTGCATATTAGCAGCCTTGTCAGCTTCAGAAAGAAAATTGTTAATAACTTTTATTCCAATATCTTAACGGCCCTGTCCTTATTACCTTCTGTATTAACAAAAATAAACCTGTTTGTACAGTTTTTACCCAAGCAAGCTGAATAAAGACGGATTTAAATGGTCATAATTTACAGATTATTAATTCTGTGTATTTGCATCTTTTCTGTGATGCCGTGTGTGTCAGATTCCAGAACTCCGTAATATATGTATAGCAATAAACGTGTGCCTTAGGATTAGTGTCTTGTATTGCTTTTGGAAACAAAACCCATCAAAATACTGAATTTTTCCAGCTGGAAAAGATGTTTTCAGCTTATTGAAAGAATTCTACATATATTGCTTCTCTGGTACATTATACAAAGGGCAACTTGTTCCCAGCCTGGTACATTAATACTGTAGGATATTCTGGACCTGGACAGACATTCTCGCGGCTGTCCTGAAGATGAGGTTACTTGGTTAAAGATCATACCAGGCTTTTTAAGAATATAATTGTAGTCGTTGTCTATAAGTTGGCCTTTTATCAGTGCATTACTTAAAGTGAAATTAACAGCATAACTTTTTTTTTTTATTTTGGATGGATTAAGAAAGGGTTATAACACTTGTCAGTTTTTCTTGCAATCTGTGTCCCATAAGTTTTCCTTTACTTCCTGTCCCATACCCAAAACCGGAAGTAAAAAGACAATCCCTCCAAAGTGAGGAAATCCCTGATTTCTACCAGAAGTGGTGTCCTCTTTGGTAGATTTTTCCTATATTCTTGTTCTGGTGACAACCCAAAATGTAGGATTTTCTTTCACAGTAAATAGGATAAATAGAGAAGGTAAATTTCCCTATGGGGCACAGACAGCAATAAAAACCTGGCAGGTGTTCTAATCCCTCTCTACTCAAACTAAAAGAAAAGTTTTGCCTTCAGTTATACTTTAATGGCTATTTTTTTTTTTTTTGGGGGGGTTTATTTTTTT
>BLSH010131159.1:2231892-2253995 GCA_018402905.1 Glandirana rugosa | reverse complement strand
TCTAGCCCAGGAGCTGAAGGTGCGGAGCCAACAGTAAACCACCAGGGGGGGCACACGGGGGGGGGGGATGGACATGGCTGTAGAGTAAGTAATTCCACTCATGTCACACAACATCAGGGTAGGCAACTAGGACAGATAAATGGCAGACAATGCCTAAGTGCAATATGTGAAAGTGTACAGAGTAGAAACTCATAGGATGTGTGGTATCTGCAGTGCTTGCCAAGGAAATGTCCTCCAAGTAAATTTGTGTGAGAAAAAGACAGGAAAAAAGTGGTATCGGTACAACCCTACTTTTCAGTTTTGCATTGAAATGACCCAACTAGGCTTTATTTATATAGCAGAAATAGCACACAGACTTTAGTGCAGTTCTCATTGGTCCAATCACTGCCCATGGAGTATAATGTCCCTGACACAGTGACACAGACACATACAATTCACCTAGCAGACACTGGTAAAGCACACAGCTGCATGCATCTGCTGTCCCTGCTGGGTGGTAAAACCAGGACTCTAGTGCTGCAAGGACACAGTGCTAATCAATGAGTCAGCTTGGAGAGGTTTTTTTTTCTGCTTCTCTTCCTTTGGAGACTGGATTGTGGTGATCTGTAGTTTGGGGTTACAGCTGTACAGTTGAGATCGCTGTGCTTCCTGTTCAGCTGAATACATGATTGTATGTCCTGCTATAGAACAGCTTGTGCACATTATATGGCACATTCTCCGTGAGCGCTTCTCTTACTCTCTCAGTCAGGTGGAAGCATGCTGCCACTAGAGGGAAAACTGCTTATTGAATCTTCCTTCTCTGAGGACTCAAATCATTCATTGCAGCTTTGTGCCGCTCAGATGGCAGATACAGCTGAAATCAAAGAATGCAATCCTGAAATATAGCGGGTGGATTGCTTGCGCCAAAGTGGAGATCGCAAACTTAAAATGTTCTAGTTTTTAAATAATGTGTATAAATGTTGAGAATGTATAGCAATTTGATGATTTCAAATGTTTTCTTGTTGATTTATTCAAATATATATATATATATCAGGGTTTCTCAACCAGGGTTCCTCCAGAGGTTGCAATGGTCAATTTCTACCTCTCAGATATATTCCCAATGACATCATTGATCTTTTTAGCTATTTGTAAGGGGGTAATTCTTCCCAATGACCATAAGGGCCAGGGAGCGGGTGCGGCAGACTCGATCTCCGCCGGCTACCCGCGATGCCCCCCCCGGAGTGAAAGAACGAAGGTCCGCGTATGTAAACACGGATCTCCGCTCTGTGAGGGGGGAAGGACTGTGATCACTATCCTTCCCCTGCTAGGGCAGCCCACACACAGTTAGAACACGCCCAGGGAACACAGTTAACCCTTAGAGCGCCCCCTGCAGGTTAACCCCTTCACTGCCAATGGCATTTAGACAGTAATCAGTGCATTTTTATAGCGCTGATCGTTGTATAAAGTCCAATAGTCCCAAAAAAGTGTCAAAATGGTCCGACATGGCCGCTGCAATATCGCGGTACCGCTAAAAATCGCCGCCATTACTAGTAAAAAATTAAACTACAGAAAAAACCCCAGAAATTAATTCTCATCATCCATAAACGCGGCAACTTTTGCGCAAACCAATCAATAAAGGCCGATTGTGATTTTTTTTATCACAAATATGAGGAAGAATATAAATCGGCCAAAACCGTTGAAAAAAATGTTTTTTTATATTTTTTTTTTGGATTTGTATTTTAGCACAAAGTAAGAAATTTGGGGGTTTTTTTGCAAAATTGTCGCTCTTCTTTTGTTTATAGCGGCGATCAGAAATGACGCAGTGGTGATCAAATACCACCAAAAGAAAGCTCTATTTGTGGGAAGAAAAGGACGCAAATTTTGTTTGGGTACAACGTCGCACGACCGTGCAATTGTCAGTTAAAGGGACGCAGTGCCTAATCGCAAAAAGTGCTCCGGTCCTAAAGTGTGAAATCCTTCCGGGGCTGAAGTGGTTAACCAAAGAAATGAAGGCACGCCTGCCTTCTTCCTGGGGATCGGGAATATATCTGTTGTAGCAGGAAGAACTCCAACGTGCCATGTGTTTGATTATATATATACTTTTTTATTTGTAGAATTATAATTATTGTTTTTATTGCTTATTTATTTCAATATTATTATTTTATATATTAATAATAATATTAAAAAAATAATAATTATACAATAATAATTCTAATACAGGCAGTCGCCGGGTTACAAACAAGTAGTAAACTTCCAACATAAAATTTGACCTATAGGTAAGCCTATAATAAGGCTTATCTATAGGTAGTTAGGTAGTATAAATATCTCCTAAACGTGAGCCGTTTAGGATATATTTACTGTACATGCAGCCAGTGACATCACATTGGCGCATGCGCTCTGAAGGAATGGCCAGCCGTGCCGTTTCTTCAGAGCAGTGTGCTGTGAACGGAGGTGATGTCATCGCAGCTCTGGCCAGTCACAGAGCCGGAGTCCGGAAGCAAGATGTGTGAAGATAAAGCATTCCAGCGATGCAATGTCATCACTGGGGGCTGTATTTGTTTGCAGGTAAGTTTCACATAATGTGCTAGTATGTGATGCATACTAGCACATTATGGCTTTACCTTGCAGGTAAGAAAAAAAAAACTTCCATCGTTTTACAACTGCTTTAAGTTGAATTTGTATGTAAGTCGGAACAGGTACATTTTTTAAGTGTAACTTCAGCCAAAAAATTATTAGGTTTTGGATAGCATAGGGAAGAGTTAACGCCCCTGTAACATTTGTTTTACTGTCTGTGCCCCTGTTCAGAAGATCTCACCTCACTTTCTGTCCCTGTGATAATTGGATTTAGAAAATTTTGGGTTCTTGTGGAAACAAGGATTGGTGATAAAGCTTCAGTAGAGACCCCTTTTTCCCATAATAACTCTTACAGGAGTGAATTTCCCTTCCTAGGGGGAGATTTCCTCTCACTTCCTGTTGTCTCCCTCCATTTATGAGTAGGAGTCATATGTAAGTCGGATGTTTGTAACTTGGGGAATGCCTGTAAAAATAACAATTATTATTATTATTTTATTAATAATAATAAAAATAAAAACAATAATAATTCTAATAACAATACCAAAAATGATTACAAGGGTCGGTTCACAATACAGCAAAGCGGGAACCTTGCAAATCCACTGCATGTCTCCCGGCGGCAGTTCACACTGCACTATGCGAACTGCGAGGAGTGTCAATACAAAGCTAATGACACCCCCAAATCAGTTTGTATAACAATATGCAAACTCACACAGGAATCGGATCGCATGGCGTGAACACCCATGCAAGCCGATTCTGCTGCAGACCAAAAGAAGGGTCTTGTGCGAGTTTGGTCCGAATGCAATGGGATTTCAGCCATACTATCTGTATGGCAAATCGCATCACATAGAGATCGCATGTGATTCACACTGCAGTGCGGTGCGAATCACATCCGATCTCGTAGCACACAGCAGTGTAAATCAGCCCTTAGTAGTATATAAATATTATTATTATTCTATAATCGAAGTAGTATATAACTATTATTATTAATAAAAATAATGATAAAATATGTTCTGTGCTGCAAGAAATCTGTAGGCTTGCTAACCTCTCTTTCTGAAAAATGCCTGTTTATTATCCTGATGATCTGACTTTTGAATCTCAGACCTGGAGCAAGCACATCACCCAGGAGTAGCACATGTAGAAACAAAGAAGAGTGATGACAGATAAAGGCCAAGGGGTCCATTGAGTCTGCCTTTTTTCATATTTTTTATTTTTTTGTGGGGGGGGGGGTTGTTTTTACTTTATTTTTTATTTTTTTTTTGGAGATCTATGTTTATGTAAAGCATATTGAATACACCTACTTTTCATTGACCCGCAACCCCTGCTGGAACTCTGTTCCACAAATCCGGTATAATATAACTTTCTAAGGCTAGTTTTGTCTTTGATCCTGCTAGTTGGGGGGTCATGTCCCATCTACTTTGACTTTGCTTTGCTAAAATTTTGTGCTGTGAGTACATGCAGTTAGCAACAGGTTTTTTCTCCATAGAGTGTTGGCGTCGTAGACGTGTGCAAGTAGGATGGCAGGTGTGCCTGGGCACACCCTAATTTCCCTGTTGTGCAGATTCCCCCTGCTGCCTAGCTGCTGAGAAAGGGACAGGGGAATCTCTGTCCTCAGTCCCTTTCTCTGTCTCAACAGTGAGACATCAGAGGTCTGTTTAGACCCCTGATATTTCACCAATGCTCCCCAGCAGGGCTCCTAAATAAAATTGTAAAAAAAAATTAATAAAATATAATATTGTAAAAAATAATAAAAAAAAAAACAAAATTGTAAAAAAAATAAATAAAATAAAAATAAACTACTGACACAGATTTCTGCTTTGTGGTGCACGGCGTAATGCAATAGGCTGCGCACACCTATGGTTAGCGTTTTGTATTAGCTTGTAGTCCACTTCAACCTACATAGCCAACATCATGGCTTCAGAATGTATTTTTCAGTGACATCCCTGGAACGGAGTGATGCAGCCGGAGAAATCTTCCAGCGCGTTTTATATTTTCTGTGCAATCCTTTCTGGAAATGTTGTGCTTGAAATGATTACTGTTTGAATCAAGATGAGAGCTTTCTGCGCCGGCATTTGTCATAGGAATGGCTAGTTTGTGGATTTTCTAGCAGAACTAAAAAAAGATCAATCTTCATACGGCCGGCATTAAACCCTAAAATTGCACGATAGGTTTTCAGCAGATCTGCGCAGCAATGGGCATCAGAATGATTTTGGACTGTCAGAGTATGTTTTTGTGCTTTTACACAAATTGCACTCTGCATCGAGAAACCCCTTCTTGGAAAATGACGACAATTTCAAGTTTTTTTTTTTTCTTTACAAAATTGACCTCTTGCCCATATGTCCTTATGAATAGACTCTTGTGTTCCCATTTAAAGAGACAGCCCAGCGCATTAAACAGCTCGGGAACACTTCATGCAGAAACACAGTACGTTCATTTAGAGGCTTGAAGAAAAAAAGTAAAGTTCAGTTTGCTTTGGTAGACTTAAGGCATTATTTGTAAAAATGACCTGTTTGTATTAAAAGCGGAGTTCTACCCAAAAGTGGAAGCGCCGCTTATCTGCTTCCTCCCCCCTCCAGTGCCAAATGGCACCTTTCGGGGGGGAGTGGGTACCTGTTTTTGCCGTGGCGAGATCACTTGGAAGTTCGGCCCCCCTCCTCCTTCTTTCCCCTCCGCCGGGCCATCCAGATAGCGCAGCGCGATTTGCACATGCACAGTAGGGAACCGGCTGTGAAGCCGCAAGGTTTCACTGCTGGTTTCCTTTACAGGCAATGGTGGCGGCAGCACCTGAGAGCCAATGGAAACAACGACTGCGGTGCTGATTCTAGGACCGGTAAGAGTCCTAATATTAAAAGTCAGCAGCTATAGTAGCTATCAGTAGCTGCTGACTTTACATTTTTTTGCTTGGGGGGAACTCCGCTTTGTCTTTTTAGATGGGCGCTCTGATCCGATCACCTGTCCGTTTTTCAGGCACATCTGAACGGAAACTCAATGTTACTGTATGGACAGGAGGTGCATCCATTTACATTTGAGTCCATCTAGGTCATGCTCAAATGTGAACACGCATGTAGGTCCCACATGCTTACGTAAACCTTGATCACACCACACATGTGAGGTGTCGCCGCAAACGCCAGAGTGAGAGCAATAACTCTAGCACTAGACTTTCTTTTTAACTCTAAATTATAGCCTATAAAGGCTTTTAAAGTATCACCTATGGATAATTTATTGTACTGTAGTTTGTCCCCATTACACAGGCATATGCAATTTTAAAGCATTAGGTATTTATTTCCTCAGCATAACATACTTTTTATATCTTACCAAATATTGTGTATTATATAAAACCATACTTCACCTGCGCTTACAATAATATAAAAATATATAGGGATAAATACACAAATAAAGAAAGCAGCTAGCACAGTAAACTGGTAATGAAACAATTAGAATAATATTGTAGTACGGTCACTTCCGGCTCCTAGAATTATATAAAAGGCATTGTATGCACGTGAGGCCATGCCCCTGATGACATCTTTATGATGAAACGCGTTGGGTAGAGCTTGGTTACATGACGATGCCATGCCATGGAAGTCGACCATCTTAGTTGATGGAAACATTTTTGAGAACATATGGATTGACATACGATTTTTACGTTTGTGAGTATTTGTGTGTATTTTTAAATACATTTTGGCTATCAGTAATACTGCTCAATGAAGTATCTTTTACCTATCCTAAACCCCGCATGATCTGAGGTCCTTCTTCGGTGGAGTTCCTTATATCGATTGGTCTACAGACATCTAATATCCCTGTGGATGTGGTGGCGCAGAGCTGGGCTAACTGAGTGGAATAGTGCCCCATAGTTTGTATCAGTGGGAGGAATAATGCCCCAGCATTTGTACCAGTGGGAGGAATAGTGACCCATTGTTAATCTCAGTGGGAGAAATAGTGCCCCATGATTGGTATTTGTGAAAGGAATAGTACCCCATCACTGGTATCAGTGGAAGAAACAGTGCCCCATTGTTGGTGTCAGTAAGAGGAATAGTGCCCCATTTTTGGTGTCAGTAAGAGGAATAGTGGCACAAACTTGATATTAGTGGGAGGAATAATGCTCCATCATTAGTGTCAGTGACAGGAATTATGTCCCACTGTTGGTGTCAGTGGAAGAAACAGTGCCCCATTGTTGGTGTCAGTGGGGGGAATAGTGCCCCACCAATACTGTCAATGGAAGGAGTTATGTCCCACTGTTGGTTTTAGTGGGAGGAATAGTGCCCCAAGGGCCAGATAAACACTAGCAAAGGGCCACACCCGGCTCTCGGCCCGCAGTTTGGTGACCACTGCTTTGGAAAGTTAAGGACTCACTGAATTTCTGGTCAGATCATCAGGTGTTTCTCTGTACTGGCAGCATTATTAAAGTAATAAAAAAGGAAAATACATGCATGTATTTCAGAGGTCTACTGGAGCCTTATTAGACTGGTTACAGGGAATATAATGTACCTGCCCAAGGGTTCAGTTTTTTATCCAGGTATTGCTTTATTGGACCCTACACTGCCCCACCCAACCCCACTCTTTTGTGTTGGTGATCTAGGACAGTGTTTCTCAACTCCAGTCCTCAAGGTGCACCAACAAGTCATGTTTTCATGATTTCCCTCAGATGAAACAGCTGTGGTAATTACTAAGGCAGTGAAGCTGATCAAATCACCTGTACAAAATAATGGAAATCCTGAAAACATGACCTGTTGGTGCACCTTGAGGACTGGAGTTGAGAAACACTGATCTAGGAGCCCCTTTGCTTTACCTGTTTGTAATGCTGGATAGTGGTGGTGTTCCCATACATGGCCACTATAGGTGGCTTGCTCTTTCTCATGTCCAGAAGGCCTTATGCGGTGTGTTAGGACTTACAATTTTTAACAACCATCAATCAGATGCAAATGTTCATTGCAGAGATAGGGACTATCTTGTATTATCAGGCCAGCTTTTGCAGTTCAGGGATCAGTTTTCACTTGTTGCCTGAAATAGCTCCCTAGACAAGTGCAGCGATATTCCTGACCACTAGAGGGGGTATTCACAAAAGCTGAACGCTGATAGCATACACTTCGCACATACTGCACGTCTCCTCCTGTGCTTGTAAATGTGTGTTTTTCTCAGTTATAATATTTTCCAGGTACCAAGTTATGAAATGTGGGCTAAGGCTGTTGCACATAACCAGTAAAGTTTTCATTTTCGTTCTCTGATCTTCAGTAAAAGAAAAAAATACATTTAAATCTAAATAGTAGCTGGGAGTAACAGCTCCATTTTTCTTTGCGCCTGTTTTCTCAAACTGGAACATGAATGGAAGTCTTAAATGCTGCAAGCTCATGTGCATGTCTGGAAGTGAATTCAGATTTTAAAGGGGATTTCCACTTTGACTGAAAACCCCCTGTTTGTTTTGCCATCAATGTGTAGTTATACAGAGGTATTCCCACTTCTTGCCGCCATCCTCTAACAATAGTGAAACAGAAAATGAGACTTGGCTATAGAGATGCAATGTTTGTAACAAAGTTTCAGCACCATATTCGATGCGACCCACAGGTAGCACGTTAAATACAACTGGGAATTGCAACTTTGAGAAACCGTTTTTTTTTTTTGAAAATGCAGTGGGTAGAATAGTGAATCCCACACTTCAGCACATTTAATATTTGGCTAATATCACATCGCCAGCGGCAGTCACGCGGGAGAGTCTTCTACATACCTCAATGGAATCACTCCCTCGCTGGCATTTAACGCTTCCTAATCTCACTTGCTAGTAAGGGCCAACATGGCTTTGGATTGTGTTGAGAAAACCCCATATCGACAAGGGGAAACATACAAACTCCATACAGGTATTTACTTGATTCTGTGCAACCTCCCTCTTTAGCTCCACTGTGTGGGTGAGGGTACAGTGAGCACAGAGAAAGGGGGCAGTGCTTGAGCTGTGTAACACAATCCATGTAACAATTTCTTTAAAGCCGAACTAACCAATTCTCATAGCATCTTCTCCCCCACCCTCCAGGGGTGTAGAATCCTGACCTCAGAGACCATAGCCATGTACTGTACTTGTTCCTAAGCAGGGCTGGCCCTACCATGGGTCCCAGTGGACCCAGTCAGCACTTTGAGAGGGGCAGCACATTGAACCACGGCTGCCTTTCCTTCTCTTCTATTTACCCAGCAAATTGACGAGCAAGATTTTTTTTTCCCAGCAGTTTTGTGTGTCATGATGACAACTGCCCCCGCAAGCCGCTATGCCTGCCCCTATATTACCCAAGCCTGTCCATATAGAGTACTACCCTAGCCTGTCTATATACTACCCTAACCTGTCTATATACTACCCCAGCCTGTCCGTATACAGTACAACCCTAGCCTGTCTATATACTACACTAACCGGTATATATACTACCCTAGCTTATCTATATACTACCCCAGCCTGTCCATATACAGTACTACCCTAGCCTGTCTATATACTACCCTAGCCTGTCTATATACTACCCCAGCCTGTCCATATACAGTACTACCCTAGCCTGTCTATATACTACCCCAGCCTGTCCATATACAGTACTACCCTAGCCTGTCTATATACTAACCCAGCCTGTCCATATACAGTACTACCCTAGCCTGTCTATATACTACCTCAGCCTGTCCATATACAGTACTACACTAGCCTGTCTATATACTACCCTAACCTGTCTATATACTACCCTAGCCTGTCTATATACTACCCGAGCCTGTCTATATACTACCCTAGCCTGTCTATATACTACCCCAGCCTGTCCCTATACAGTACTACCCTAGCCTGTCTATATACTACCCTAGCCTGCCTATATACTACCCTAGCCTGACATATACTACCCTAGCCTTTCTATATACTACCCTAGCATGCCCATTTACTACCCTAGCCTGTCCACATACTATCCAAGCCTGCCCCTTTAAATCTAACATAATGCTATGTCATATAATTTTGCATATAGACAAGGTGCTGTTGCATGTAAATCTGACTTCCGATAAATTTAATTTTAGTTTTAATTATCATGATATAAAATAATGAATGTGGTGGCCTTTTGGTAGGTGTGATTTTTTTTTTTTGGGGGGGGGCAGCATTTAATTCTTGGACCCAGGCAGCACAATGTCTTGGGCCAGCCCTGTCCCTAAGGAACAGTCTACTGCCAGAGTGTGGGGGAGCGCCATCTCCTAGGGGAGAGAAGGATCAAGTAAGTGCAAGTGTTCCTCTTCTCCCCTAGACTAAACAAGCAATTCAAGTGGTTGTATACTTTGTTACACCACTTTTACCTACAGGTAAGCCTAGAACTAGGCTTACCTGTAGGTAACGTGAATATCTACTAAACTTGCACAGTTCAGGAGATATTCAGTATATGCCATGCTGCCGACATCATCGGCGAATGCGCACTTAAGAAACGGCCTACTGGTGCCGTTTCTTCAGGACTCGTGCCGTCACCATTGGCTCAGGAGTGACGTCATTGCGACTCCAGCCAATCACAGCGCCAGAGCCGCAAACCCAGAAGTAACTCCGGTGGAAGTGTACTCGGAGTGCCAACGCCGATTCAGGGCATCGTTCTAAGGTAATTATTTCATAATGAGCTAGTATGTGATGCATACTAGCTCATTATGCCTTTGTCTTGCAGGTTTTTGTTGTTGTTTGTTTTTTTTTGCTGAGGTTTACAACCACTTTAACCCAAGCAGTGCAGGCACAGCCCCACTGCAAGGGATGACTTTACATTTTCCCAGGAGTTAGACTTTAATGAACTTTAGTTTTATTTGTCCTTAAAGAGGTTGTAAACCTCAGACATGAAATATCTGCATGAGTCACTTCTGACTAGTTTTCCTGACACCAAGAGAAAAATGGTGACAGGGTAGTGAGTGCCAGCTGATTGACAGCCTTGGCTTTGTTCCCTTGTGCTTTGTGAAGGGGATGTGTCCCTTTCCTTCAATCAGTTCTCTGAGCTCTGCAAAGTGTAACTTCAGCTCCCTGCTCCCTTTTTTGTGCAATAACATGATATAATATAGGGCCAACCATATTAATGGGCCTATTGTGCATATAATGGTGTACTAATCCAGGTTATTTCTTCTCATTCTGTCTTATGCTGCCACTGGCCATCGCTAGCAGTGAATGGGGTAAAATGCCGTCTTGTGTACAGAATGTCATACAGGAAGTTGTACATTTCCTGCTCTGATCACTCCTCTCCAGCCTTCGGCCTCCATACTTCTGACCCTACAAGGTGTAGGAGAAATGGCACAGAAGGTCCATAGGAGCCCTTCTATAGTATGGTAGTAAATCATTCCATGTTAGCATGCATCCTCATATTGTTGCAGTGCAGATGTTTATAGAGATACATTTCAGAAGGGTGCTGGATCTTTTTTATTGTATGATTACATACATTGGAATGTGCTATATAGCTGTGCATTCCTAAGCAGCCTGTGACTCTGCAGCTGCTGAACATTCACTCACAACATGTGCATATCCACTTTGCTTTTCTGCATTTTATATGCATGTTATTTTCTTTGAGCACAGAGTAGTGTCTGCTCATGATTATTTTATCCCTCAAATTATTAGGTGGTTTTCTTCATTAGAATTCCCTTGGTTTCTTACTGTTTAGGGATTTAAAGTTGTGCTGTAAATAAAATTTCCCCTTAGAAATTTCCCCTTCTACAATAAAGTGTATGTTAAAGCCCAACTCTGGGAAACTAAACAAATTATCCCTTGCAGTGGGGATGTTCCTGCACTGCAAGGGTTAAATGCTCGTTTTTGGTCTAGGGCACATATGTGAAACACATGGCCCGCCAGGCCTTTTCATGCGACCCTCACACCCAGTTTTGCACACTGTGCATAGCACACCCCTAAGCCCTGCACTCCGTACATTGCACATCCCTGAACTCTGCACTCTGTACATAGCACGCTCCTGGACCCTGCATTCTGTACATAGAGCACCTCTAAGCTCTGCAGTCTGTGAAAAGCGCACCACTGAACTCTGCACTCTTTGTGTAACATACCCCTGAACCCTGCACTCTGTACATAACGCACTCCTGAACCCTGCACTTTGTACATAACCCTAAACCCATAAACCTTGCACTTTGTACATAACGCACTCCTGAACCCTGCACTCTGTACATAACACATTGCTGAACCCTGCACTCTGTACAGAACGCACCCCTGAACCCTGCACTCTGTACATAGCACACTTCTGAACTCTGCACTCTGTATGTAGCATAATTCTGAACCCTGCACTCTGTATGTAGCGTAATTCTGAACTCTGTATGTAGCGTAATTCTGAAGCCTGCACTCTATATGTAGCGTAATTCAGAACCCTGCCATCTGTATGTAGTGTAATTCTGAACTCTGCACTCTGTACATAACACACTCCTGAACCCTGCACTTTGTATGTAGCGTAATTCTGAACCCTGCACTCTGTATACAGTATAGTGTAATTCTGAACTCTGCACTATGTTTGTAGCGTTATTCTGAACCCTGCACTCTGTACATAGTGCACCCCTGAACCCTGCAGTCTGTACATAACACACTCCTGAACCCTGTACTCTGTACATAGTGCACTCCTAAACCCAGCATTCTGTATGTAGCGCACCCCAGATACAACCGGCCCTTTGAGGGCAACCATACTGCTGATGTGGCCCATGATGAAATTGAGTTTAACACTCCGGGTCTAGGGGAACAAAAAATTATCTACTTACCCAATTCTTGGCCTTTCTTCACAGTTAGGCCAGTCCCTGCAGTGTCTTCCCATGCTCCAGCAGAGTAGGGTCCCTGACATCATCAAGACCAAAGCAAGGCCCATAGCTCTGCATTGGACATAATAATGGCAAGGGACAGTCCCCCATCAGATCATGGGGAGCTCCATCTGTTAAAGGAGCAGAGGATCAGGTAAGTAAAACTATTTCTCCTCTTCCCTAGACAAAATGAGCTATTAACCCTTGCAGTACAGGGGCGCATATAATTTTACATTTTGCCGGAGATGGGCTTTAAAGTGGTATTAAACCCTCAGCAAATTTGTAGCTCACATTGAGTACAACCGAATAAACATTCCCCTGTAAACTACTTGTTAAAATTCTTAACCTATCATTTAGTTTACAATGGTCAATGCTTCTGGCTCCTCCTTTCTCTGTGCTGCTTCCCTGAACTTCCGGTCTTCACTGGAAAAAGTTAACAGTGGACAGTGTAGTCTACAGTCAGTTTGTTAGCTGAATTAGCCCTATAATTGACGTACTATCGCTCCACAATGACGTGATATGCCGTTTAAGTTTTGCTGCGACATGTGTACAGCCACTCTCAACTAGGCGGGCAGTTGGGGAGTGGTAAAACCGGGGTTCAACAGCCTGGTTTTACTGCCCCCCCCCCCCCAGAAACAAGTGTGAACAAGGCCTAAAAGTGTGTTTTTGACTTTTTAGAAAACCTTACATTTTCAGAAGTGTTGCCATTTTGTTAGGTCTAGCCGTTTTTAGATACAAATGGTACTTAGCAGAATTTCTCTAAGGTCAGGGGTTAAGGTTTCAGAGAACCGCAAATGCCTATATTATGTTTAAGGAGTTACTTCCACTGCACTGGCTTAAGGCCCTACTTTTTATGGCAGGACAGCATATTGCTACAACAATTACGCCTGGTAAAACTTAATGAGACACTTAAGCATTTATAGTAAAATTGCCGTAACTGCCATCGACGTTTTCCATTAGCTAGAACTCAGAGTCTCCCAAACAACAGAAGGGAATTCAATAGTAAGCTTTAGCCATCATGTGTGCTTCAAATTTGAATTTTAAAAAACGATCTTTACCAGGGCAAGAAGCAGACTCCAGGGCCACATTACCATGTCCCAAGGTGAACCTATTTAGCTTCCTTGTTTTAGATGCTACTGCCCTAGAATTAACGTTTTCCTAAAGTCTGCTTCCATCTGAGGATTCTCACACATGTATTTAGCTTAGATTTGAGATCTTGTAGAGAAAGATCACTTTTATTTTCTTAAATAATTTCATTAACAACAGTATTTTAATAAAAAGAGCTAATTATTAGCCGGCCGCTTCCCACAGTCCCGGCTTCTGCCGCCACGCCATTCCACTATGGAATACTGAAATGTCGCCTATGGGGAACCTTCCAGCCAAGCCATGGGAATTACCGACTTGCTTGTATTCATCCACAAAATGTGAGTTGCCAATTTGTTGTGAGAGAGAAGTGCGGGAATGAAAAAAAAACACTGTTTTTGAGGCTCACCAATGGTTTACATCTTGTGGTGAACCCTCTGTATTCTTCTCTTGATTGTTGACTTTGACAAACGTACACCTACCTCCTGGAGAGTGTTCTTGATCTGGCCGACTGTTGTGAAGGGTGTTTTCTTCACCAGGGAAAGAATTCTTCGGTCATCCACCACAGTTGTTTTCCGTGGTCTTCCGGGTCTTTTGGTGTTGCTGAGCTCACCGGTGCATTCTTTCTTTTTAAGGATGTTGCCACACCTAATGTTTTTGCTATCTCTCTGATGGGTTTGTTTTGTTTTTTCAGCCTAATGATGGCTTGCTTCACTGATAGGGACAGCTCTTTGGATCTCATATTGAGAGTTGACAGCAACAGATTCCAAATGCAAATAGCACACTTGAAATTAATTCTGGCCCTTTTATCTGCTCCTTGTAAATGGGATAATGAGGGAATAACACACACCTGGCCATGGAACAGCTGAGCAGCCAATTATCCCATTAATTTTGGTCCCTTAAAAAGTGTGAGGCACATATAGAAACTGTTGTAATTCCTACACCGTTCACCTGATTTGGATGTAAATACCCTCAAATTAAAACTGAAAGTCTGTAGTTAAAGCACATCTTGTGCGTTTCATTTCAAATCTATTGTGGCGATGTATAGAGCCAAAAAGATTAGAATTGTATCGATGTCCCAATATTTATGGACCTGACTGTACTTACCTAGATGTAGGTCGGTCAGATGCTGTAGCTGTCCCCCACCGACTCTACACTGAGATCTGAGCAATCAGAGGCTGCTGATTGCTCAGTTCTCGGGTCTGACTGTCAGTCACCACTCTGTGCTCTGCCCCTGCAACACTCGCTGGAGCACTGGACTGTGGAGGGAGTGGGAGCGGCTGGTCCAGGCTCGCAGCTGTGCACTTACAGGCTGAGCCAGCTGCCGGTGAGGCATTTGGTGGATCCAAATATTATTGTCTGGATCCCAGCAGAGCCTGGGCTGGCTCTGTGATTTCAGCCAATATCAGGCTTTAGACAACTGTCTACTGAATATGAAACACAGGTGTGCAGAACTAAGTGCATTCCTGTGACCCACAAGGGAAGTATGGCCAATAAAGTGTTGACTGGTGGTGGCTGGTGCTCCATTTTATGGGGACAGCGGCAAACAAAGCAGCCGCCACATCTCTGCCCCACCCCCCGGTCAGTCTGTCAGCCAAACCCCCCGTTGCTTACCTGTCCATCCGCCCACCAGCCCCGCACTTACCCCATCTAGGTCATGGGCAGCTTCGGCGGCTTCCCCTGCATCTCCTCCTCCTCCGCGGCTTCCTCCTCGGCAGCCAATACGGTCGCTTCTCCTCTCAGCCAACTGGGTCTTAAGACCCGCTTCCTGATTGGTTGGGGGGAGACGCAGGAAGACAATAGCGAATAACAATTTGTTATTGTCACACAACTGGGTGGGCTCAGGGTGCAGTGCTCTGCGCCCCAAGCCCACCCTTTTTTGAAGCCAATTAGAGCCTCAGGCTCTAATCATGTGCTTCAAAAAAAAAATATTGAAATCCATGCATCCGGCGCCCTGCATGTAGATTAGGGGCCGGGAGCATGGATTAGGGGGGCGGCGCCCCTAATGGATCGGCCGACACTGGTGTTGACCATTCCTCTTTCTGGTCAGAAGATGCACTCTGCATCATTGCTGGGAACTGTAGTCCTGGAGGTTCCAAGAATCCTGGAAGATCCAGCAGGGATCCTGCAAGAAATCTTGAAAGACCTGGCAGAAATCCTGCAAATACTGTACCACCCTCCTTCCCAAAGCAAGTTCTGTATACACAAGCATATCAGTTCATTGCCATTACTTTTCAAGTAAACTTTTGAAATACCTTTCTTGGGTTTACAAGTATACAGTGAAATTATTCAGTATTTTCCCCTAACTTCTGGTCGCACGTCTTCTTAATGCCCCTGGCAGCTCTACAGATCCTGTCATTCCTCATGTGCAGGGTCATTGTCCATGTGTGATGAGGCATCAGCATAAGTGTGCGCAGCCTATTAAATTAAAGTGTGCACTACAAGAGATAGTCAATAGTTTATTTTTATTTTTACAATTTTTTCCATTTTTTTTTAGGAGTCCTCTTGGGGGGCTTTGGTGAAATATCAGAGGTCTAAACAGACCCCTGATGTCTCACTTTCGAGACAGAGAAAGAAACTGAGGACAGAGATTCCCCATTCCCTTTTTCTGCAGCCAGGCAGCAGGGGGAATCTGCACAGTACAGGGTGATTATGGTGTGCCCAGACACACCTGCCACCCTATGTGCGCACGCCTATGGGCATCGGAGAGATCCCACTGATCTCTCCACCTAATATAAAGCAGCAGGGGACCAGCAATAAAATGTAAGTAAAAGAACACTTTTTAAAAATAAAGTTAGAACACAAACTTTTTTTTTAAATAAAATTTATTGTCCATATTTTGACATTGTTGGCTTGTTCTGCATATTGAACAACGTGCAAATTGTTAATCACAGAAAATGGGCGGATCACAGGTTCCCTTCACATTCTGTATGTGTCGGCTGGCAGAGCAGCTTGGACACAGCAGTGTAGCCCCTGGGGGATTACTCATGCAGCGGTGGCTCCATAGGTCACAACGTAAGCAATAGGAGCCGCTGCAAAAACTACGTAGCATTAGCACTGAAAATAAAGCAAATATGAACTGAATAAAAGGAAAAGTGGAACTAGCAAACCAGTTCACTGGTAGGTGTGGGTTTAAATACTTGCTGCCCACCCACAGTACATTTACTAGGGTGAGCAGCACAAGCAGACTGGACAACATACCTATACATCGCCGGCTTGCTTCCAGATTTGAGGCGTGCATGCGGGCTCCTCATACGGATCTGTGCTATGATTGGACACAGCATGAGTTTGGCATCTAATTTCAGCCAATGATTTTGACTGAAGTTAGCTAATCGCCTGTGGCCAATAACATGCAGAGTTCTGTTTCTTTTTCCTGCAAAGCAGGGAGAAAAAATAGCCACATAGTAAAGGGAAAGCAGCATTACACATTGTTAGGCACACAGTTAACCCCTTGATTGCCCCACATGTTAACCCCTTCCCAGCCAGTGTCATTAGTACAGTGCCAGTGTGTACAGTATTATCTC
Source organism: Glandirana rugosa (assembly GCA_018402905.1). Classification (NCBI taxonomy): domain Eukaryota; kingdom Metazoa; phylum Chordata; class Amphibia; order Anura; family Ranidae; genus Glandirana; species Glandirana rugosa. The sequence continues at coordinate 2,237,100 of BLSH010131159.1, read as the reverse complement.
TGATCACTGTATTAGTGTCACTAGCGATGTCAGTGCAGTTAGTGATCCTCCCAGATAGTGTCTGTTAGAGCCAGATTGGCCGCCACCCTATCACAGCCCCACTAGAAGTCGCTCTGATCACCGCCAATACAGTATAGCATCTAAAACAGCATAAACTCCAGTGTATATATGCCATTGTTTTTAGACACTATAACTTTTGCACAAACCAATAATATACACTTATTGGGATTTTTGTTCCCAAAGACATGTAGCAGAATACATTTTGGCCTAAATCTTATGAAGAAATTTGATTTTCTGTTTTCTTTTTTTTTTTTTTATTGGATATGTTTTATAACAGAAAATCTTTTTTTTGTTTATATCACAAATAATAAACCCAGTGGGGATCAAATACCACCAAAAAAAGCTCTGTTTGTGTAAAAGAAATGATAAAAATGTAATTAACTTACAGTGTTGCACGACCGCACAGTTATCAGTTAAAGTAGTGCAGTGCTGAACAGCAAGAAAAATGGTCTGGTCATGAAGGGGGTACCGTCCCCTGGATGTCAGGTGGTTAATGACACTTTATTCTGTGCAAACTCCTGCAAAAAAGGAGCACACAGCCATACAGTTATAATGGGAGGGCAGTGTAACGTTTCTTTGTTTCATGTATCGCCAATCACATTTAGACTTTGATCCAGGTCAAATCTTATGCCAAATCAGCGGCAATTGCCGGCAATGGCACTGTCCGAATCAATGCGATGCCGACGTTGCGGCGCCACGCCGATTCCCAAAAGTAGTTTCTGGCGACTTCAGGGACGCAGATGTCTATGTAAATCGCCCGCGAAGTCTGCCTGACAGGCGGGTATGAAATCGTTCAGCTGAACTCACACGATTTCAATCCCGCAGCAGTGTGAACTTGGGCTAAATCTCATTGGTGGCTCTGAGAAATGTGATCTGATTTCCTTCCCTTTTTTTTTAGATATCAAAAACAGACACTGTAGATGCAGAACAGAATTCAGACACACATTTTCCTTTCCAGTTTCCTATCAGCTGTTGCAAAGACTTCAGTAATTTCCTAAAGGCAAATTGCTCTCTGGTCATTTCCTGTACAACGCTGACAAGGACAAAACCTCCTCTTACAGATTGACTGCCAGGATCCTTATTGCTTATTAGTTGTATTGCACCTCACACTGCTGAAGACGTGTCCTGCAAAGTCCAGGGTGAGGCCGCTATTTGCCTGGATAACTTACCATAAAGATTATATATGGCAGCTTACCATTCCTGGTGACTGCATTACTTTTAAATTTTCAGGTTAAGAATATTTTTAGCAAGTACCAGTGGCGGCTGGTGCTCCATCGGAACGGGGGACAGGGGGGGTTGGGCGGCGTTAGATGGGCCTGATTCCCCCCGTCACTCCAGCCCTCCAGCCTGCACCGCACACCATACCCCCTCATTCTCCGGCTCACTTACCCTGTGCTGCCCCCGGACTGACATGTTGGAGGGTGTCCGCAGCTTCTCCCCTCCGTCTCCTCCATGTCCACCCTCTGTCTTCCAGTGGTATGCGCCCCGAGCCCAATGTTTTTGAAGCCTATTATCATGTGCTTCAAAAAAAATCCCATAATCCATGTGTCCCGCGCCCTATATGTAGATTAGGGGGCCAGACGCATGGGTAGGGGGTGGCACCCCTGCACCCTGCATTACGGGCCGCCACTGGCAAGTACAGTAGATACCTGTTGTTCCTGCCAGACGTATAACAGCCTTGTCACTTCCTGCAAGCTGAACAGACAGCAGAACAATCCTCCTTTTTTTTTTCCCCCTAAACTACCAATCCCATCATCCTCCATGTAATTTAGATGCACAAGGGAAGAGGTATTTATCCATTTTGCTGCTTGAGTCATTCTTTATTTGTTTAATTCGTTTTGCACACATGTTAAAATGTACATTTTAGGCCTGAAGATTATGTAAAACCCCAAAACATTATATCTTTTTTTTTAAAACCGCCTGTAGAATAAAATGGTGGCAGTTACAATTTTCTTTGTCACTTGACATAACAGCTATTTATTGAATAAAATATATCAATCCTTAAAATTGCATTTACCCATGAAACGCAAAAAAACTACGGTATCCAAAAATGTACAAAAAACTCATAACCTTTATGTGCTGTAGCTTTTCTTGTTTAATACATTTTAATTGAACTATCAAAAAGAAAATAAATAACGAGCACACAATTTCTTGATACATTTTGTAGTAGTTAGTCTGTTATTTTCCGCCTTTGTTGTACATAGCAGGTCTGATACTGTTCAGGTACATCCGGCTGTTTCGGTGTAAGATTAGTAGGCATGCTGATTTTGTGGTGCATTACTACAATGCAAATATGTGTTTTAGCTTTTAATCATCCATTATGAGACATTTTGCAAAAGTCACACATAGTAAATGACCAGCTTCTGAAAAGATATAGAGCAGATAAACAATAAAAGAGAGAACAATTGTAAGTGTAAAGGAGGGAAATAGGATATCTGTAGTTATTCACATTGGTAGCTGGCTTTATAGGGAGCACACAACATATTAATATATGCAGAGATTTGATTATATAATAAAGTCTTACAAAACAGATGACCTTTGAATTTGATAATTATGATTTCGGCTTTACCCGCTGTCTGTTTTATAGGGTGATAATGTACACTTGAGTTACTTTTCTATTCCTTTCATTAGCTAAGACTAAAAGACCAAGTTTAATTTATTTTTACAGTTACTGTATACTGTTGACATTTTTTATTGCTGATTTAGGGCCGGTTCACACTGAAGCGGCGTGACTTGCAGGGCGAATTGAGACGTCCTGCTCGAAGCGACCTCAGCGCGGCTTGCAGGAGACCTTCTATCATATGCAAGTCACGCTGAGGTTGCCCCGAAAATAGTGCAGGAACTTTTTTTCTAAGCGGAGCGAAGCGACTCGCTCCTATTAGAACAGTTCCATTGCACTGCATTGAGGCGACTTGTCAGGCGACTCAAGTCGCCTAAGTGTGAACCGGCCCTTAGGCTGGTGTGGACAGCTGCAATCCTGGAAGCTCAGAATCCTCATATACACAGTACAAAAGTTTCCCAGCACACTAGCCAGAAAATTAAACTAAATTTGCATGGTTTAAGAATTTGCGATATAAACAGAGGTTTTAGTTGCACACATTTGCAAATAAGGCCCCTCTGTGGTCCCTAACTCTATTTTATGAAAGCCTATATCTCTGCGCATATAAAGCAATGAGTAAATGAGGTATGTCTGGGGGTAGCTTGTTTCTCAAAGCAGTTGTCATTTTTGTTTAGCTTGCTGGATTACAGGAACATACTTGAAGTTCTATTTATAAAAAAAAATGAGCACAGCCATTAGTCCGACGAATCTGCATGTACATTCGTTCTGTGCAAATTGGACAAACAAATGTTCTTTAGGATATTTTTTCTTCTGAACGAATGTTCTTATTATATAGACAGTAGTAAAAAAATGCATTATGGCCACCAGATCGAGCTGATAACGTATTTGCTACTTCCTTCTTTTGCAGTGGTTCTCAACTCCTGTCCTCGGGACCCACCAACAGGCCAGATTTCAAGTATTACCTTGGGGAGATGCAGACTAGAATACTGCAATCACTGAGCAGCAAATGTTATAATCTGTGATGCATTTCAGTTATCCTGCAAACCTGGCCTGTTAGTGGGTCCCGAGGACAGGAGTTGAGAACCACTGTTCTAGAGTTTTCTAGAACTGTCATATCTCCTGTTAAAAACACGTATGTATTTACCATGCTCTTCAGCTCCATTTAATAGCCGTAACCCCTACTTCCCACAATTTGAAGAATATTTGTTCAGAAGAGAAAATGACCCAAAACTTGACAGTGTCCTGCAGGATAAACAATCCCTATTTGAATGGGTATAGATCCCCTAGCTCTCTTATCTACAGGTCCTGAACCTCTAAGGTCCACATCGAATTAATGGTCGGATGGGTTTCTGGATGGACATGCTCTCACTTTCTCCCTTTTTTCTTTCTTTATCTTCTTTCTATCCTTTTCTATTTGATCTCTTTATTATTATTATTATCTTTTTTTTTAATTAAAAAACTGCCCCTGTACAGGCGGTCCTCTAGTTAAAAACATCCGACTTAGGGCCGGTTCACACTGAGGCGATCCGACTTCGGGGCTACTTTGGTAGGCGATTTGAAAAGGCGAAGCGGCGCGATTGCGAAGCGATTTTAGGCGATTTCAACACGAGTACCTGGGACATGAGAGGTGTGTCTTCTGGCAAAATTATGTTTTTCTTCCTGGAAAGTCGCTTCTTCATAGACTGGGATCCGACTTGGAAGCGAACTTCCATTGACTTCTATGGGCTCAATTCGCCTAGAAGCCGCTTGAAAATAGTACAGAAACCTTTTTTGGAATCGCTTTGGACTTAAGTAGCGCATATTAAGACGGCTCCATTCATTCCAATGGGATTTCTGATGTCAGGCGATTTGAGGCGAATTGGGGCGACACAAGTCGGATCGCAAATCGCCTAGGATCGCCTCAGTGTGAACCGGCCCTTACAAATGACTCCTACTTACAAACGGAGGCAGACAACAGGAAGTGAGAGGAAATCTCCCCCTAGGAAGGGGAATTCACTCCTGTAAGAGTTATTATGGGAAAAAGGGGTCTCCACTGAAGCTTTATCACCAATCCTTGTTTCCTCAACAACCCAACACTTTCAAAAATCCAATTATCATTGGGACAGGAAGTGAAGTGAGATCTTCTGAACAGAAACAGACAGCAAAAGAAACATTACAGGGGTGTTAATCCTTCCCTATGCTATCCAAAAAGCTTAAAAATCGTTTTTTTGGCTGAAGCTACACTTAAAAAATGTACCTGTTCCGACTTACAAACAAACTCAACTTAAGAACAAACCTACAGACCCTCTCTTGTTTGTAACCCGGGGACTGCCGAATTCAACTCAAACAAACATTCAGCCTTGTCCATGTAAAAAATTCACATCGAAGTCGGTTTTTTTGCTAAAAATTCGAAAAACCTATCGTATCCCTTCCTAATTGTGGGGACATTACAAAGAAAACGACAGACAAAGACAAGTCTTCTAGAGTGAAGTGAAGGACAGGGTTACTATTAACCTAAAAACTTTCACAACCCAACAACTCCTTTGTTCCTAACCACTATTTCGAAGTCACCTCTGGGGAAAAAGGGTATTATTGAGAATGTCCTCACT
>BLSH010131159.1:2202681-2225979 GCA_018402905.1 Glandirana rugosa | reverse complement strand
GCCCGGGAGTGCTGCAACTCCCTGGCCAATCGGATCTCAGGGCCCGCTTCTTCATTGTCCGGGAGGAGAATCAGGAACACAATAGCGAATATTAATTTGCTATTGTCACACAAATCGGTGGGCTCAGGGAGCAGTGCTCTGTGCCCCAAGCCCACCTTTTTTTGAAGCCAGTTAGAGCCTCAGTCTCTAATCATGTGTTTAAAAAAAAAAGAAACCCCATTGAAATCCATGAGTTTGGCGCCCTGCATGTAGATTAGGGGCTGGGTGCATGGATAAGGGGGGCCACCACTGCTAGGCACACTGACTCCAGGTCGGCAGCACTCCACAAAATGGGAACTTAACTCAGGAACAGGGAAAGGACCCAGAGTAGAGAATACACATATATAGAATTCAATGGGAGTGCCAAAAAAGTCCAAGGTAATATGATGATAAAATGGATTCAAAGCAGAATAAAACCAATGCATTAATGGGGCAAATACGCTCCCCCTTCATCAAGGCTATAAAACAAAGTACAAATGCAAAGGTCATAAATCTACTGGTAAAAGATCATGAATATATGCAATGTAATAATAGCAGTAAATAGAAAAAGCTTCTTTGGTGTTTTTGGTGGATCCATGTATGTAATCTGCTTTGCAAATAATCAGAGAACAAATATAATTGCTTAGGAGCAGTAGCACCAAGGCAACCCCAACCTTAGTAATTCAACCAGAAGGTTGAATGAAAGAAAAAGACCTGATTCCCCCATCTACACATTCGATGTGGATGGGGGAATCGCTCCCACTGAGCTGTTATGACAGCCAGGCCGCATTGTATCCCCTTGCAGCAGATGCTGTCAGCCCATCTGGAATCTACTTTTTCACGTCATTGGAAACTGTAAGTGTACCCGGGTGGGTAGCTGTCGCTCTGAGTTTGTTGTGAACTGTTGCTGCATCCACTTCAATACAAGTTTTCTGTTGCACCTGGCCGTGTGAATTAATGTCGCCACCTAAGCTGCACCCCAACTACAGGTAGATTGACGGGTTAAGTTTTGCAATTAGTGATTTGTTTAAATTAGCCTTATATACCCCCTTATTGTTAGATTTTTTTTTTACCAAGAGGTGATCTAGAGACCATAAAACAAGGCTTAATTTTAAAATCACACCTGGGATTCAAGTGGTTAACAATTTATATAAACTTATATTAAATTTATATTACGTGCCACTTCCCCAGATTACTCTGTCAAAATCAACGGCTCAACTATCAACCCGTCCCCACACGCCAAGGTCCTAGGTGTAATCCTAGACTCCCAATTAACCTTTTAGCCCCACATCCAATCGCTATCCAAAATTTGCCGCCTCAACCTCCGCAACATCTCCAAGATACGTCCCTTCCTAACCGATGACGCCACAAAGCTACTAATCCACTCCCTGGTCATTTCTCGCCTCGACTACTGCAACTCCCTCCTCACTGGCTTACCTCTAAATAGTCTATCCCCACTTCAGTCCATTATGAACGCTGCCGCCAGGCTCATCCACCTTAAAAACTACTCGGCATCTGCTACACCCCTATGTCAATCTCTACATTGGCTGCCACTCAACCAACGTATTAAATTCAAGATCCTAACAATAACTTATAAAGCAATTCACAACCTGGCCCCCAGCTACATCACTAACCTGGTCTCAAAATACCAACCAAATCGATCTCTTCGCTCCTCCCAAGACCTCCTGCTCTCTAGCTCCCTTGTCACCTCATCCAATGCTCGCCTCCAGGACTTCTCCAGAGCCTCTCCCATCCTCTGGAATGCTCTACCCCAATCTGTCTGAGTTTCTCCTAGTTTGTCCACCTTCAGAAGATCACTGAAAACCTATCTCTTCAGAGAAGCCTATCTGGCTCCCACCTAACAATTGTACATTTATCTTCTCTATTAGCACATCCCCCACAGTTATTACCTCTTGTATCTCTTGACCTTCCCTTTTAGATTGTAAGCTCTAACGAGCAGGGCCCTCTGATACCTACTATATTTAAGTGTATTGTATTTTACTGTCTACCCTCAAGTTGTAAAGCGCTGCGTAAATTGTTGGCGCTATATAAATCCTGTATATAATAATATAAACAGACCTCAACAGGTAATGTCAGAATTATGGCAAAAAAAAAGCTCCTGGTAGGGGTCTGCTCCCAGGGAGTTGTAAAGAACCAGTGGGGACTAAATACATTTTACAGTTGTAGTTCTTCCATACATACCTATCCCTATTGGTTTTAAAGCTACCCCTATTAGTTTATTAATTATTTACAAAAACCTTTACATTTTGTTCTGGGGTTGTCTAACAGAAGTGCTTCTAGAAGTAGATCAGTGTACCCCTTGAGGTATACATGCCTATGTCCTGGTCCTGCCCACAGAACAGCTTATTTTCAACCTCTTTTAGCAGGGTGCCAAAGCTGTTGGTTCTGCAGTGAAATCGCTGCAAGCATTGTCACTGCTAATACATTTTGAGCATTGATTTTCTTTTTTTCTCGTTCAAACCATAAGAAAAAATGTGGACATTGTAAGCACCTCATGCCAGTTTTATAGTTTTCCCCTATACCTGTAACTGCCGCTTTTGTTGGGCAGCTTGGTTTATGGGTATATACAAAGAAACCTATAAAAAGCATGTGAAACATGGAACTTATATACTGAATAATACTATCATTGCAAGTATTAACCACATATGATTGCAAGAATAACATGTTTACAATATTTTTTTTTTAACAATAATGGGTCTTTAAGAAACCTATTAAATTGAGTGAGTTTCTAAGTCTTAATAAACTGGTTACCTAAGTAAAATGCAGGCACATAGTGCTCTACATAGTACTCTGTAAACGCTTTGTATGCAAAACTGACTTTCCCTGGTGAAATTGAATGCTGGTCTTTCCATGCACATGCCTCATTGTTGCCTTATCCCTATGACGGGTAAGGGAGGCACAGAAGCCAAAGCTCTGCTTGACCAGGAGATGTTTGCATATTTGAGACTTCTGGGTTTTGGGGCTTCTGGGATACTCAAGAAGGTATATGAATGAACCTCTAGGCCAGGGTTCCGTGGAACCCTAGGGTTCCTTCAGAGGTTGCTAGGGGTTCCTTGAGCAATAAGCAATTTCTAGCTCTCAGATAAATTCCCACTGACATCATTGATCGTTTTAGCTATCTGTAAGGGGGTAATTCTTCCCAATGACCACAAGTGTAAGGAGCATTTTTCCCATTGACCATCACACTAATGTATCATGAGTTGTAGATCTTTAATTTTTAGCAGGGGTTCCCAGAGACCGGAGAATTATTTCAAGAGTTCCTCTGTGTTGAAAAGGTTGAGAAAGGCTGCTCTAGGCATTCTTATGTAGTTAATTTTAGTGATGTTAGAAACCTGTTGGATTACTTTAAATCATACTGTCGCAACTGAAATTACAGTCAAGTTTTGATTTAAGCACAGCTACTTTTTACAAGTAACTTTGATCATTCTTGTTGGAATCTGTTTAAATTGTGTTTACAATTCTGATATACTGTATATTCATATATAGTATATGCCTGATCCTCTGTAACACATTTTTGTTTCCTTTTTAGATATATGTTGGGTAAAGCGGGAAAGCGAAAGTTTGACGAGCATGAAGATGGGCTGGAAAGCAAAGTGGTGTCACCGACAGATGGGCCTTCGAAGGTATCCTACACCTTACAGCGCCAGACTATCTTCAACATTTCCCTTATGAAACTCTACAATCACAGGCCCTTGACAGAGCCAAGCTTGCAGAAAACAGTTTTAATAAATAACATGTTGAGACGGATACAGGAGGAGCTGAAACAGGAAGGCAGCCTGAGGCCTGTGTTTATTAGCACTTCACAGTCATCAGACCCTCTTTGTGACACATATCAGGAGGCACAGCCTGCTTTCAGCCACCTTGCCTCCCAACCTACTCTACAACCCACTGACTTAATAAACACTACACCACTAGAGTCTTGCCTCACCCCGGCCTCTCTGCTTGAGGAGGACACATTTTGCACTTCCCAAACCGTCCAGCAGAATAGTCCTAGCAGCAAGCTCCCACCACCTTCACCGCTGCCTCCTGTCCAGCCAGTAAAAGACAGCTTCTCCTCAGCCTTGGATGAAATTGAGGAGCTTTGTCCAACATCTACCTCCACAGAGGCAATGGTGGAAGCAGACCTAAAAGATGGAACTGTCACAACAGGATCTCTTAAGTCTGAGGGAATACAAGAGAACAGAACAAGTGAGCCAAAACTAATGGATTCCCTTCCCGGGAATTTTGAGTTAACAACCTCCACCGGCTTTCTTACAGACCTAACCTTAGATGACATCCTTTTTTCTGACATTGATACATCCATGTACGATTTTGACCCTTGCACATCAAATGCTGGAGCAGCCTCTAAGATGGCACCAGATGAACTCCTTAAAACATTGTCTCCTTATAGCAGCCAACCAGTAACCCCAAATCAGCCTTTTAAGATGGACCTTACAGAACTAGACCATATTATGGAGGTTTTGGTTGGATCCTAAGAGAACATGTCCTTGACTCTCTATAATCCTCAACCCTCCCCTACAAATTCACAGCACTGTGCATGAATACTCTTGCCTTTTTTGAAAAACAAAAAAGGATCTTGTTTAAATATTGCATTACGCTGTATCGGAGTGCCTTTTGTATGACTGCTTTGGAGATACTTTATAAGTCCTTCTCCATGGCCGATCGTACTACAGTCCACTGAAGATTTCATACAAACTACCGAGTATCAACTTAGACGCCAGTTTGAGTTGTACATGTATAAGCACAAGAATTGTGTTGGGGAACGCTGTAAATTGCATGTGCATAACTGTCTATTTTTTCAATAAGTTTTATTGCAAGAGGTAAATTTTATTACTTAAGTAATCAGAGCCCCATTTTTTTTTTTTTTTTTTTTTTTGGCATTTTAGCCCATTTTAGAGTTGGGAGAAAAAAAATTGGAGGCATTAATTACTGCTTTTCCAGTAAGAATTGCGTATAAATGGCTGCTTAGTTCCCCTTGCCCAAATGTTTTTATATTTTTGTACAGATTCTCTCGTTTTATTATATTGATTTTCTATTAAAAGAAAAAAAAAAGAAAAAAATTGCTGGAACAAGTGTTTCGAGCGACAAAGTAATATTTGTTAGAATTTGCATATAAAGTTCCTTGCTAATTATGATGTACAATATTAGCCCAAACTTTCCAGTCCATGTAGGTATTTGGCCACTAAGCTGTATTTTGAGGCAAGGGGGTATGGGTTATTTCCCTCTTTAGTTGCAACAAATTTTTGTCATGGAAAAGGAGAACAGATTATTTAATGCCCACAATTTGTTTTGCTGTCTGCAAAAAAAGTGTTATTTATTTAGTCACCTGGGTATTTATTCTCAACTGTCTGAGCTATCATCCCCAATTTTACAGGTAAATGCATGTTAACTGTATTTGTTTCACAAAGCCATTAAAGTGTACTGGTCATCAAATCACAGCACAGATACCCTTTGATAGGGAAAACGAACAATTTTCAAAACACAATCTATCAGTAGGTAGATGCCCCTCTTGTAGCTGAGATGCATTAATACTGTTTGTGGTTTTTACCTAGACTGTGTTTTATTGAATGGTTTACTGTATTTATGCAATCAGCACAGTTGAGGGACAGGCTCACCCAAAACTATTATTTCAGACTTTGGGTGAAAAGTAGCAGAGTTGCCACCCCTCTTTTATCTTTGAAGAGTCAAGTAGCAGAAGCTCTCCGCTGGTTACTGTCCAATCTACCTTTTTTCTTAATTTAGGGAATTGACAATATAGGTGCCCTTACTTATACTAGACCATATGGCAATCCAGCGTGGACAATTGAGAAACACTTGATAATAGACAACTTATTAGTATAAAAACTTAGATGCAAGCAAAATAGAGTTCTTATAACCAATAAGACTTCTACTAATTTTTAATGGGGTGTTAGTACAGACAGTTTAAAAGTGATTCGAGATGTATGGGGTCTATACTATACTTGTCAGAGCATTGATGTTGGTTGTATTGAAGAAATGCTCTGTTTTCCAAGAATACTGGCATCCCAGTTGTCTGTCCAAAAGAGCACCAGGAGGGCCGGGGCACCCTTTAAGGGTTAAACTATTTGGGTCTAGGCCTTTTATTTATATCTAGTAAAAGTAGTTTATTTATAACAGTGTGTTTTCCCGTTTTCCCTGCTTACTTTTAATTTGAATATGAATACCTCCCAGCTACCTCGTGAATACCAATGATTGTTCACATTGTACATCCTCACCATCCATTATCTTCACGCTTTATTTACTTTGAAAACCTTACACATTAAGTCTTAATGCCTACAAACAGCTGGCATTATATAATACTTAACTGACCTCCTTCACTTGGACAACATACTAAGCCAAGGCAGTGGCGTCTACCTTTTTCTACCCCCTTAACTGGGTACATATGCAATTTTTGTACCACGCATTTGTTTTAAGATGAGAAATTTTTCTTCTATTCTCAAACTAGAAAAGCCTTTATAAAATTAAAAATAGAACAAAATGGGTATACGCGATCAATTCCTTTTTCTTAGTTTTTTTTTGTTTTTGTTTTTTAATCACTGATCTGACACTTCTCCCCTTAATCTTGTATAAAGGAAGATGGAGAACTTTCATGAAAACTGGAGCACAGAAAAGACGAAATGCATGCTTTGTGTTAGATGCTTGCTTTCATGTTCTAAATGGCACTAGAAATGCCAGTTATGATCTGATTGGTTACGTGGCTAAATTGGCATTTTTGCTGTGTACCAGCTTTTATCAAGGTCAGCTAGTGTTTCTTAAAGGTTATCTCCAACCAAAACTGATATGCCACTTTTTGGGTTGCTGTCAGCTGAATCAGCCACTGAGTCTTGAAGAATTTGGCTGTGAGATTTCCAACCCATAGATCCAGCCTCCACCATTCTCTCAAGTTGTCACATTAGTTTTACATTCTGAAAATACAAGTGTGATGCCTTTGCCTAGCCTCTTTTTGAGTCCCCAAGAGATGGGATATGAGAAGGTGGCATGTGACTCGGGGTCTACCTAAAATTAAAATATCATCTTTGATTGGAAAATGGCTTTTAAGATGTATTGGCCTCCCATGCATAATGGAAGCAGCCAGTGTGAACCAATATTTGGTCTATCATTTCACTAGGAACTACAGTACATACAACTACTGTGGGGCCTGATCAGAATGAGAGCCACCAACACTGCCTCATTGTTAAAGCCATCTACTAAACCTATTGGGCTTGCTTATCCACTGGCCTCATGACACAAGGATGTCACTAGTTCCTCAAGGGATGAGACTGCATTATCTGAAGTACTGCTTAAAATGGCTGTCTCTATAAATGCGTGTGAGACCAGTAAATGTTAAAGTAACACTTTAAATCCGTGTCCATATTTTGGGTGTTTGTGCCTCTTGTGTTTTTGTATTATCTACAGTATATTTTGTATTGTATATGGAAAGCCTCATTTTCTGGCAGCAAGGTAAAAGCTGTAACAAAGAAATCAGTTGTTTTTTTGTTATCCATGACTGGTTTTCCCAGTATGACGTCATCATTTGGCATTTTTGCATCATTATTAGTTTTCTATTTCTATCATGTACATTAAGGGACATTCACTCTTACCAATACTATGTATTATGTGAAAGAAAAATACTCTTATTTATGGGCTTCTGTAATTAACCCCTTACTTTTATTGTAAAAGTAGTTTTGTACCCATTCTCGCTATATATGTGCTTTGTTGAAGAGAACTTGTCAGATCCATCAGTATGTCACGCTAATAAAACGCCCTCCCTATGTTGTCTACAAGTGCCTATAGTAATCCTCTTATCGATTTCTCCATGTCTTTGACCTGGGTCTTGGTGCGTGTTATACACATGTCCAATTTGATGACTAATTCCTGGTTTGGAGCTAAGCAATGTCTAAAACAACCCAGTGTGAGATCCTCTATTGGCCACTGAGTCAGGAGCCATTGGACTGGTGGATAGCAGGAGTTAGTTTAGCCCTTGGAAGAAAAGGGTGAAGCTCCAGGTCAGGAAGATATTGTCTTGTGTATATCATGTATTTGTTATCCAAAATCCATTAGAGGCTTTTCAGATGTACTTGCAGGTACCAAATGGGGTTTGTGTTTTGGCAGCAGTATTAGATTGGACACACTGGGGTACCTGAGATGTTCCCTTTATATGACCAGTGGACTAATTTATTAAGAGGTTATTCATGTATAAAAACTGGAAGAAAGGAAAGTCAAAGTAGTTCCCTCTGCAGTCAATAAAAGTTGAGCTAAATTTTTAATCCCTTCCAGGGAAGAAAGGAACCTATTGGTTGTTAATTGCAGGAACTCTGTTTTGGCTACATTTTGAATATATCAAACCACAAATTTCTAAGAAGTGGTAAAAACGTCATATATGGCCATGGAGCCAAATGAAATTACCAAATGTTAGAAAACTCAAAAGGCCTTATTTATCAATATGTCTTGGCAGATATATCTCAGACAGCGAGCGTTGCCCGTGGCAACACTCGCCATTCCATGCTTAAAAACTAACCTGGCATCCGGTTGCAATTCTTTCCTCAGGCACATTGGTAGTGGAGGCTCAATATGATTTGTTCTGTAACTTTTTGAGGTGATGTTCCTAGCTATGTTCTTGCCATAGGTTAAAATTTACCTCATATATCAAACCAAAGAATAAGAAAAAGTGCTGATACATATAGCCCCAGTCTGGTCTTTCTTTTGTAACTGGCACTAGAAAAGCAACAGCTGGAATTTGACCAGTTGTTTGGACAGTGCCATCACTTTTCCTGTCCATCCATTTCCTGTGGTTTGTTTACATGAAGTTCCATTTTCTCTAAGCAAATTTCAGTCCTAAAATCAATTACCTATTCAGAAGGAAACAAATGGAGAATTATTAAGTATATTTAGTAACTCATTGGATGTGACTATCCCTGGATTCAGTAGTTTCTAATTCAGTGTAAAGTTGGTATCTTATAAAAGCACCAAAGGCTGTGGATGTGCAAGTGCAGCAACCAAGAGCAACCAATCAAATTTTAGATTACTGGCATCAGTTTAGTTATTTTATTCTTATTGCTTGTTATAAATTGCTACACTTTCCACATTATTGTTCTTTGCAGCGATTTACAGAATAAACCGGGGTAGACAACCTGTTGCTGTTGTCAAACCTGTTTGATGCAAATTGGAATCTGACTGACTGCCGTGGGTGATGCATTACCTTTTCTATTCTTACAGTTTGATAGAGAACTCCCATAAAAGACCATCTCTCTAATCTGTGGCTTACCTCAGCACTGAAAAACCTTGTCTTCATTTTAGAATGTTATGGCAGAGCTTTGGTTTAAGAGTGAATGTCTCCGATAAGAAGAAGAAAACCCAGTCCTTTCTCCAGCCTCTGTGCAGTATTTCTTTGCTTTCTGTATGGTACTTTTAGCTGTTAACTACAGGTTGCAATCTACTTTTTTTAATTGTATGGCTTCTTTAGAAATTACTTTTATATTAATTTATTTAAGAAATGTTAAATTATGTTTTATGTTCCTGGGCAATATAAAGTGGTATCTGCTCACTTCTTGCCGTTGATCAGATTGGGTTTATCTGTAAATGGCACTTTAGAGATGCACCACATGGATTCTCTTTCCAGCAAGATCTATGTGATGGCTGTAGGCCCCTTGCTTGTGAAGAGCTTCTTGTGTTACAGTTTGATAACATATATGCACACGGGAAATGTGAATTTATTCAGCTCCATATTACTTTACTAAATTAAAAGTATAGATTTTTTATTTATTTTATAGCATTTATGTATTAATTATCTAAGGAACATATTTTATGGTGAGAGGTGTTAACTGACAGGCAACACCATGAAAGTGATGATATATGTAAATATATAATGAAGACTATATAATTTATGTTCAAATTAGAGATTTTTTTTCATATAATTTTTATAGCTGGTATTGGAGACGGTAGCCATTTTGTATTTGTAATATGAATTGTAGCTCATTCAGGGTCTGGGTTTTTTTTTTAATTAACAATTTTAGGACTAATCTAATAATTTAATACTTTTCTGTGATATTTATCAAGTAAGTGGTTATGGTCTACTGCTGAAAAACTGTAACTCTTCTTTTCTGTTTTAAGAAATCCAATTAACTTATGCAACCTACCAACATTGTAAAATAGATGAAAATGTTGAGGGCCCATGAGATCCTTTTGAATCCAGCTAAGTCTAGCACAATGCCAGTTACCATCCGTATCCATGGTTGGATTTACTCTAGGCAAACCATTAAATACATACATGAAATACATGTAAGGAAGCCATTTTTTCCCTCCATCCAATTTTGAAGTTAATACAACATTGCAACACAACAGCTAACACTTACAGCCCCCCCCCCCCCCATCCCCAGCCTGTGATGGGAGAACAACAAAGGAACCGCCTTAAGTGGGACTGTACTGGGCATATGGTTGGATGAAAGCAGTGTTTATAAAAGTAACAAAACGTTATTGATACTAAATTAGACTTAGTACAAAGGACAAATTCTAATTTTGTATAAATAAAGTTTTGTTACTGTTATAAAAAAACAATTCAGTAATATATTGAGTCCATGATTTACTGCATTAATATGTGTCTTTTAAATCTGTCAATAGTAAAGCTTTAAAGTAATATTAAAGTCATCTTTTTTTTTTAAATAACAAACATGTTATACTTGCCTGCTCTGTGCAGTGGTTTTGCACAGAGCAGCCCTGATCCTCCTCTTCTCAGGTTCCTCGGCGGTGCTCCAGGCCACTCCTTCCTGCCGAGTGACCACAGAGCAAGCAGCTTGCACTGGGGGGCACCCAAGCAGGCTCAATCCCGTGTCCATTCACACACAGAGCTGAGGCCCTGTCCCCTCCCTCTCCTGATTGGCTCAATAGCTGTGATTGACAGCAGCAGAATCCATTGACTCCTGCTGCTATTTCAGCCAATGAGGAGGCTCTCATGCACAACACTGTATCGAGATGGGGCTCAGATAGGTATTGGGGGTGGGGGGGCAGCAGAAGGTTTTTTACCTTCATGCATAGAATGCATGAAGGTAAAAAACCTTGAGCCTTTAGAACCACTTTTATTATGGAATGAGAGTAGTTTTAACAAGTGTATCCTTGAAATTGTTTTCAAGAGTTAACTTGCTGAAAATAAAGGTCAGTGTGAGATAAAAAAACCCATGTTTTTATATTCATATTTTAGTATTTTAGGGCAATTGTCATTATTTTCTCCAATCATTTTTCCTATGGGTGTGCCTTTTGCATTTTGCACACATTATGATACATTTAACAACAAATCTATATGGAAAATGTCATAAACTCATGTAAAGTAGAATTTCAGCAAAACTTTTTTTTTTTTTTTTTTTACCAAAGTGGAGGAGGGATGGTCATGTTTCTTTTATTTCTCTCTTGGGAAGTTTACCCTCACTTTCTGTCTTAAAGACAGGCAGTGGTTGGGACAGGAAGTAAGGCAGATGCATGCACGGGGATGCAGATTTCAATAAAATACTGATATTTGTAGAACAGGAAATTCATTAAAAGCTCTGTCAATTTTTTTTGTCCTGGTGGCCATTGGTTATATCCTCCTGCACTTTCTGTATGGGCGATTAAGACAGGAAATGCGGGGGGGGGGGGGGGACCTCAATAATGAAACCCAGAGAGCAGTAAAAGCCTAAGAGAGATTTTAACCCTTTAAATTGGCTAAAAGGCTTTAAAACTACATGTAAAAAGACACATTTTTTTTCTGAGCAGCAATTTAAAGAGAGTTAAAAGGTCATAATCCATTTAAGCCTGTGTTAACACATGTCCACTTATTATAAACAATTAAGCCACTGTTGGCCCATTCACACATATGCAAGTGTTCCTGTGTGTTTCATTTTTGTTGCAAAACCAAAAAATGCTCTGCTTCATTTTTTTTCCAGTGCACTACAAGGCAGCACATGTATTGTGATGCATGCTAAGGGGCAGATGCGTTTGTTTACTCTGTGTATGTGCCTTGGGGTGTCATTGAAAATTAATGGTAATGCGCATACACTGCGGATTATGGTGCTCAAGAGCGCACACAAGTGTGAATGGGCCTTTAATGTACATATATTACATTTTATTATTGCTCTGTCCTTGCAGATATTTTTGCACAGAATACCTAAGTGTATTACTGTGATTTTTTTTTTTTTTTACTATAAAAGGTAGAAAATGTTACATTGCTTTATACTTTACAGAGAAACGGGAATTACAAAATGGCTGCTCCCCAGTTCCAAGCATAGTATCATTATAATGCTATTATTATTATTATTTTTTTTTTTTTATTGTCTACCAATTTGTGTGCCACCTATGTAAAGGTGGTCATCCATGAGCATTTTAATTCTTCAAATAGGTGAAGAATGGAATATTAAAGTGCTGTAATTGCTGAAGTTAATTTTGTTTTCCACATTCATGTGCAATGACATGACAAGAACTGAGCAGAACCAATCCGCTTTGATTTTGAAGTGATTTGTTTCTCTTAAGTTATTTATACCTTTTTTTTTCCTTTTTTTTTTTTCTTTTGTAAATATATTTATTTTATTGTGAAGCTAACATCTGGATTGTAACATGTACAGAATGTATGGTAGGAATGTACTGTGTTTAGGAATGTACGTCCATTTCGGAAGTGGGTGGGAGGCAAATAAAATGTCCGCCATACCATTTCCATAGATGCACAGTTCACACTATTGTTTGGTGTTCCATTACTCAGAAATGCTCAGGTTAGGATTCTTGTATTTCCTGCATAATAAATTGGCATAAAGTACCAGTATAAATGTATATATTTTTTTAAATTGGAATTGACAGTTATTTGAATTACAAGCCCAGCCCAAACTTCTTTTTTTTTTTTTGCTTAGTTTTTAATAGGGGGGATCAGAACCTCTATTGGGTTTTTTATGCTCTCCAGGACTCCATTCCAGAAATTTGTCCAACTTCCTGTCCTGCCGACAGTGTTTTACCAGACAGGAAATAAGGGAAATTCTTCAGAAGCAACATAGACAGAATTAAAAATGTTTTTCTAGTAGAAAATGTTTTTCTAGTTTCTAGAAGAAAAAGGGAAGATTAAAACCCCTGTAGTTTTTTATATCCTGCCCGTGTCCCCATTTCATGATTCTCCTCAATTCCTGTCTTGTAAACCTGTTGATATCAGGACAGGAGGTGAAACGAAGCCCCGTAAAAACGTAAAAAAACAACTCAACTTTGTTCTAATTCTTCCTCACTCTATCCAAAACTAAACAAAAGTTGTTGGCTTGACACTTTAAGAAACCATTTTTACTTCATACTTTTAGCGGCCTAGAGAAATATATTTTAGGTTTGTAAATTATGTTTTCCAGCTACTGAGAAATATTTTAAATGCCATTAGCACTGTATCCCTAAAACACAATGGCCCTTATTCATCAACGCGTCAGCCAGTAATATTCCCCTTTTTATTCTCCCAGTGCAGTGTGGGAGATTGAAAGCAACATTCTGTCGGCAGCAGAGAAAGTTTTTCTTCTACAACTGTAATTTTGCCCAAAGCATGTTCTAGAAAAGCAGGCTAATAAGATGGACTGGTATTTACTTTTGCACTTTCATGTATCCCACAGTATTTAACATAATTACTTTAGAAAGGTAGGTATAGTTATTTTGTTTTACATTTCATGTATTTTTTTTTTTTTATGTTTATTTTTTTTTTTTTAGCAGCATTTTTCCTCCCTCACTTATTCTGCAGTCGTATGGACCATCTTGTTTGCTCACAGAGAAATGAGCCTTTCTGTGGGCTGAACAAATTCATCATCACTTGTCAAGGGAAAAAGTGATTTCACCAAGGCACGCGCCACAAAACTGTGGTCTCCATGGTCTGTTTTGGCAAGTGGTACATAGGGACCTTTGTTTGGGTCCTTAACATAAGGCTAATGACTGTGTTCCTCACATTGCAAATGAGCCTCACAATGAAAGTATTACATTTTACATATTATAGTGTTCAGTGTTTTGCATGGAAAAGGAGTCCAATATGTCTAGCAAAATATTACCTGTTTAGCATTTTGCCTTGTAACATGGCGTAGCAGTCACAGCTGCACCTTCAATGCTCTAAGCAGGACCCTCATAGGTTCACAGCTACTTATATAGAAAATACTGAAACATTTCTCTTTTTACCTTTATATGTTTAATGTTAGGTGAATATACGCCACAGAGATCAAATGGTACTGTACCATTATCTAAGATGAATACAGTCCATCACTTGTGTACTCTACATGTGCAGTATAGATAATGAATTAGAAAAGTTATTCTCAACCTAGGTTCTATGGAACCCAAGAGTTCCTCCAGAGGTTGCTAGGGGTTCTTTGATCTGTTTGTGATTGAAATTTCAATTTACTGTTGTGTACATAACTCCAGGACCAATGCCATTTGGCGAAGACAGTAGAATGACAACGATTATCTTATTAGATGTCAGTAAGGTTGGCATTTTGACCACCATTGTAAGAATTGCATTATTTTTATTGATTAATGTAAGGGGCACTTTCGCCTTTGACCCCAATTAATTGGTTTTATTAAGATTCCCCAAGACCCTATAAATTCATTTGAATGGTTCCCTTGGGGTAAAAAAAAGTTGAGAAAGGCTTTCTGGTCTCAGGGATCCCTTACCAAAATGTACTATATCTACAACTCGTGATATATTAGTGTGATGGTCAGTGGGAAGAATGCTCCTTACACTTGTGGTCATTGTGAAACATTACCCCTTTACAGATAGCTAAAAAGATCAATGGTATCAGTGGGAACTTATCTAAGGGGCAGGAGTTGCTCATTGCTCAAGGAACCCCTAGCAACCTCTGGAGGAACCCTAGGGTTCCACGGAACCTTGGTTGAGAAACCCTGATGTAGACCCTTCCCTTACATGTCTAGCCCCTAGGTATGGATGCGTCTGAAAGAAATCAATCTGGTTCTTCCTTTTGTTCTCTTGCAGCTGAGATCCGATGTGGACATTTTTCTACATGAGGCCATTATACCAGGGATGTGTGGTATACATCTATCAAGGACTTCTCAGTCCAATGGGGCTTGCTGGAATTTGTAGTCATCGCTTGGCTCCATGTGTCATTACCACACACTGCGTTTTAGTTTGCTTGACCTAAACTAGCTTAGCCAAATGTGCTTTCTGAGTAATGGAACACCCAAACTGTCTCAATTTTATGCAAGTTTTCATTATTGTTTATGGGTTTTGACAGAAAACATACAGTTGCTGTGAATTGGGCAATGCATGAAAGTATCATTGTCGAGGCAAAGGCCGCCTTTTCCTCCCACAGACCTTAGTGCTGTGCCTTTTCTATGCAATACGACAGACACGTCTGATATCACATTACTGTATTCACACGTAGGTATGGACTGTAAAGCAAAACAATTGGGCAAATGTACATGGAAATGAGCGGTCTTTTTTGTAGTTTTATATTATACAATAAACATTTAAAAGAAACTTTAATATCAAAGTGTATGTTTCTTTGTTTTCACAATACTTTTCTGAAGTTTTCTTGTTTATATGTGTGAAAGAGGGAAGCCATATTTTTTGTGGTGTACATGCTGTGCTTCCTATTTGGGAGCCCAGCATAATGATTGTACCAATAGAGATACAAGATGGTGGCCAGCTGTGCATGGTCATTGAGCGTTAGTTCTTATGAATGATTTCTGTGCAGTTTATTTATTTATACATAGGGGGAGATTTACTAAAACTGGTACACACAAATTCTGGTGCAGCTGTGCATAGTAACCAATCAGCTTTTAGGTTTTATTGTCAGAGCTTAATTGAACAAGCTGAAGTTAGAAGCTGATTGGTTACTATGACAGCTGCACCAGATTCTGTGTTCACCAGTTTTAGTAAATCTCCCTCATTTTGTACAATACATTTGTACAATCACGTTTGTGCCTGTCAAGGTCTCAGCCTCTTCCAGGGGAGAAATATGAAATCACCCGAGAAACCCATAGGTGCCAGTTTAGGCTCCATTCACACTTGTACGACTCCAAAGTGCTGCAACTTTGGACGCAACTTTGGATGGGTCCGACATGGATGTGACTTCTTTTCTCTCCATACCCACTGTTGCACCACAGTTGCATGTAAAACATTCAGGTAAGACTTTAATGCAGCTTTTGAGGGTTAACATTGAAGTCTATAGCCCTCAAGTTGCATGAAAGTCAGACCAAAGTAGTGCATGAACTGCTGTTCCAATGTTATAATTGGAAAACATGGGGGTACGGCTTGTCATGTGACTTTGTTGTCAGGTCTTTGACAAGTTGCACAAGTGTGAATGGGGTGAGACCCCCTATCAGGCTCAGCTAGAGTACTATGGGTCATAATCAGGAAGGTGTTTCTTTTAACCACTTCAGCCCCAGAAGGATTTACCCCTTTCCTGACCAGAGCACTTTTTGTGATTCACCACTGTGTCGCTTTAACTGACAACTGTGCGGTCGTGCGAAGTTGTAGCAAACAAAATTTACGTCCTTTTTTCCCCTATTTTATTTTAGTGGTATTTGATCACCTCTGCGGTTTTTATTTTTTGCGCTATAAACAAAAAAAGAGCGACAATTTTGAAAAAAAACTATTTTTTTTAACTTTTTGTTATAATAAATATCCAAAAAAAAAAACAACAACTTTATTCATCAGTTTGGGCTAATATATATTCTTCTACATATTTTTGGTAAAAAAAAATCCGTGATGACGCTTGATTGAAAGCGAAACGCGTTGACGTCATTTCCGGCTCCCCGTATCCATTGACGTCACATCCTGTTGGAGGTGGAACGCACGCCGCAAGTTGGAGACCACGCCACGCTGTACACCCACATGAGTACATCTATGCGAGTTTTTATTTAACTTCTTGTAAGTGCAATGTTTGTTTTTGCGCCCAATAAATTTTTATAACGGTAATTCACTATGGGAGCCATCCTTTTTTCTTTTTCAACTGCATGAGGATTCTTAAAGCTCTGGGATCGAGTCCTAATCCAAGCAAAGCAAGAGCCTCGTCACCATCACCCTTTTTGACCAGCACCAGGACTTGGCTTGTTTGATCCCCAGACTGAAAAGCTGGGGGTCCATTTGTTCTGGTGAGTGGGGTCACAACGGGGGATTATCACCGAGCACCACGTCTATTACTTGGCACTTGATTGAGCACGGAGCACTTTATTTATGGACTTTTTTGATTGTTTTTTGTTTATTGTCATATCACTTCATTGATTGGTATCACATTTATATAGTATTATCACTTATAGGTGGCGCTGCCGTTTTGTTTTTATGTCATCTATGAGTATCTACTTATGTAGCAGCAGCCCCTTATACACACATTGGCCTCTGGATTGATTGATTTCTTTTCAGGGAACACCGGGTGTATTATTTATATTGATTTTCCATAAGCGCAGATTTTGTCAGTTATTTCTAAAAAAAAATCGAAATAGTCGAATATTGATTGGGTTGCGCAAAAGTTATCACGTCTACAAACTATTATTATTATTATTATACAGGATTTATATAGCGCTGACAGTTTGCACAGTGCTTTACAATATTAGGGCAGACAGTACATTTACAATACAATTCAATACAGGAGGAATCAGAGGGCCCTGCTCGTTAGAGCTTACAATCTAGGAGGGAAGGTTAAATGATACGAAAGGGCAATAACTGCGGGGTATGAGCTGATTGAGAAAATAAGGAGTGTAGTTGTTAGGTGGTGGCAGGAGAGGCTTCCCTGAAGAGAAAAGCTTCCAGGGATTGCCTGAAGGTGGATAGATTTGGGGACAGTCTGACAGATTGGGGTTGGGAGTTCCAGAGGATGGGAGAGTCCCAGGAGAAGTCTTGGAGGCGAGTATGAGAGGAGGTGATGAGGGAGCTGGAGAGCAGGAGGTCTTGGGAGGAGCGAAGAGCACGGTTTGGTTGGTATTTTGAGACTAGGCTGGTGATGTAGCTGGGAGCAGAGTTGTGGATGGCTTTGTAGCTGATTGTTAGTATTTTGAATTTAATTTGTTGGGCGAGTGGCAGCCAATGGAGGGAATGACAGAGAGGGGTGGCAGATGCTGAACGGTTTGTAAGGTGGATGAGTGCGGTATTCATGATGAACTGGAGGAGGGATAGTCTATTTAAGGGTAGGCCAGTGAGGAGGGAGTTGCAGTAGTCAAGGCGAGCGATGACCAGGGAGTGAATCAGGCGCTTTGTGGTTTCATTGGTTAGGAAGGGACGTATTTTAGAGTTGTTGCAGAGATTGAGGCGGCAAGCCTTAGAAAGTGATTGGATGTCGGGCCAAAAGGAGAGTTCAGAATCCAGGATAACACCAAGCACCCTGACATGTGGGGATGGGTGGATGATTGTGCCATTGCTCTTGACAGAGAAGTTGGGGGAAACGGCACGTGGGGGAGGAAATATTATGAGTTCAGTTTTAGACAAGTTGAGTTTGAGGAAGTGGTGTGACATCCAGGCAGATATGTCTGTTAATACGTTAGTGATACGTGAGGAGACTGATGGAGTGAGTTGGGAGGTGGGGGGGTAGATTTGGGTTTCGTCAGCGTAGAAATGTTATTGAAAGCTGTGGGAGGCTATCAGCCGGCCCAGGGAAGAGGTGTATATTGAAAATAAGAGCGGTCCTAGAACAGAACCTTGGGGGACTCCAACAGAGAAAGGAAGAGGAGAGGAGGAGGTAGAATTGTACGTGACACTGAAGGTGCGATGGGATAGGTAGGACGAGAGCCACTGAAGAGCACAGTCATGGAGACCGAGGGAGTAGAGCTTTTTTGAGGAGGAGGGGGTGGTCAACAGTATCAAAGGCAACCGAAAGGTCCAGGAATAGGAGTACAGAGTAGTGTCCATTGGTTTTTGCAGTTAGTAGGTCATTTGTGAGTTTAAGAAGGGCAGTTTCTGTGGAGAAGGTTGTTCTTAACAAGGTAGTGACTCAGTTGGTTGCAGACTAGGCGTTCGAGGAGTTTGAAAGAAAAGGGGAGCAAGGAGATAGGGCGCAGATTGTTAAGATCAGTAGGGTCCAGGGATGGCTTTTTGAGTATGGGGGTGACCAGTGCATGTTTTAGAGCATTGGGGAAGATGCCAGAAGAGAGGGAGAGATTGAAGATGTGAGTTAGGGAGTGTAGGATAGAGTCAGAGGGTGAGTGTAGTATTTGAGAGGGAATAGGGTCCAGTGGACAGGTGGTTAGGTGGGCGTTAGAAAGGAGTTTAGCAACCTCGTTAATAGTAGCAGGTTTGAATAAGGATAATGTTGATTGTGCTTGTTGACATGGGGTGTTAACTGGGGAAGATGCCTGCAGAGTGGAGATTTCCTCACAAATTGTGTCTATCTTGCTTTTGAAGTGATTAGCAATCTCCTGGGCAGTGAGTGTGTTAGTGGATGGAAGTGGGGGAGGACAAAGTAGGGAGTTGAAGGTAGAGAAGGGTTGACGGGGACTGGATGAGAAGGTGTTAATAAGAGTCGTGAAATAGGTCTGCTTGGCTGTTTGGAGGCGAGAATTGTATTTATGGAGGGCAGATTTGTATAGGTTGTAGTCTTCGAAAAACGTAGTCTTGTGCCACAGACGCTCAAGGGCGCGGCTACGCTTTTTGAGGTTTCTGGTGTCGTGTGTTTGCCAGGGTTGTAGGGGTTGAGGCCTGATTTTGTGTGTGGTGAGGGGAGCTAGCTCGTCGAGGGTGGAGGACAGAGATTTATTGTAGATGGCAGTGGCTTGGTTGGGGCAGGACAGGGGTGAGATGTTTTCAAAGAGGTGGTCAGTAGCAGAATAGAGGAGAGAAGTGTTGAGTTGGCGAAGGTTTCTAAGTCTGACGGTTAGGCGATTGGAGGGGAGGGTGGTGCAAGACAGGGAGAGAGAGAGAAACTAATGAGGTGGTGGTCGGAGAGGTGAAAAGGATTGTTGGAGAAGTTGCATGGAGCGCATAGATAGGAGAAGACAAGGTCGAGGGTGTTTCCATCAGTGTGAGTAGGAGCCTGTACCAAATTGCTTCAGGTCAAACGAGGAGGTTAGACTAAGAAATTTAGAAGTAGCAGGAGTGTTAGTGATAACTGGGATGTTGAAGTCACCAAGCAGGATTGTGGGAATTTCAGAAGATAGAAAGTAGGGTAGCCAGGCAGAAAATTCATCAAGGAAAGCTGACAGTGGTCCAGGAGGCTGGTAGGTCACAGCAATTCTTAGGGAGGTTGGAGAGAATAGACGTATACAGTGGGCTTCAAATGATGTGAGGGAAAGAGAGGGAGGAGAGTGAAGAACTTGAAAGGTGCTCAGTGGGGATAGGAGGAATCCCACTCCACCTCCCTTGCCTCCATTAGGCCTAGGGGAGTGAGTCCAGAGAAGGCCACCGTGAGAGAGGGAAGCAGGTAAAGGAGAATCGCATTTGTGGAGCCAGGTTTTGGTTATAGCAAGTAGATTAGAGGAATTAGTGACAAATAGGTCATGAACAGCAGTGAGCTTGTTGCAGACAGAGCGGCCGTTCCAGAGGGCATAGGAGAAGGGGAGGCTGGTTTTGGGAAGAAGGGGGATGGAGATTAAATTGTGTAGATTGCGACTACTGTTAGAGGGTGTGGGGTGGTGGTGATGGGTGTGGTTAAATGATAGAGGCCCAGGGTTTGGGAAAATATCTCCAGAGGCTAGGAGAAGCAGAAGAGAGAGGAAGGCAACATGGAAATATGATTTATATGAGGGGACATGCTTGAGCATCCTGGTTTTGTTAGCATGTGAGCTTAGTTATAAAGAGGTGGTGAGTGCAGTAACAGGGAGAGGGGAGAAGTGAGGATGATATGTACAGATTGTGGGGTGGGGAAGAGGGCTGAAGAAAAGATAGTTTGAGGAGAGAGGCTGCTATTGTGAAAAGGAGAGGTAAGGTCTGCATGTTTCAGAGAGGAAAGTGTGATGTTTTGGAAATGAGGTTACCTGTAGTCTGGTGTTAGTTTCTTGTTAGTATGCGCTTTGTGCAAATCGTTGAAGTGCAAGAACTGAAGTGCCCACTTATTTAAAGAACCCCACTTTTTTGGAAGAACCCCCTGCAATGCTATCCCCCGTAAGCAAAGCTTGGTTTTATATTATGGGAATAGATTTATGGCATTTTTATTTATTTATTTATTTTACTAGTAATGGCAGTGATCTGATCTGATCTGATTTTTATCGGGACTGCGATTTTGCGGAAGACAGATCGGACACTTTTGACACTTTTTTGGGACCAATGCCATTTATACAGCGATCAGAGATAAAAATAGCCACTGATTACTGTATAAATGTCATTGGCAGGGAAGGGGTTAAACTCTAGGGGCAATCAAGGTGTTAACTGTGTTCCCTCACTGTGTTCTAACTGTGTGGGAGCTGGGCTGGCAGGGACATGACAGATCTACTTGTCCCATGACAGAATGGGGAATCGCCGTTTTTACATTGGTGGTTACCTGTTCTGGCTCTGTAATAGGCGATCGTGGGCCGCCGGCAGATATAGAGTCTGGCCAACCCGCGGGCATGCGTGTGCTCGGCTGCAAACCGTGCACGTGCGACCGAGGTACAATGACCGCGGTTTGCACAGCCGAGCCAAGCTGCCGCAGTACAACTGCGGCGGCTGGTTGGCAAGCAGTTAAACTGTTGGTAATAAAGTGACACTTCTTCTAGAGCTTCTTGCCCTCTGGTATTCTGAAAAAATTGGGTGCTGTTACAGTGAGTGATAACATGAAAATCTTTATTCTGCAGAGTGCAATACCTTTTAACCTTTAAGGCCTCTTGTGCACGATACTCCTGTTTGAACATCTACTTTTACAGACGTAATTTCATGTTTTTTGTATGTATTTGCGCGTATTTTCGCATACAGTATCTCCCAAAAGTGAGTACACCCCTCACATTTTTGTAAATATTTTATATCTTTTCATGTGACAACACTGAAGAAATGACACTTTGCTACAATGTAAAGTAGTGAGTGTACAGCTTGTATAACAGTATAAATTTGCTGTCCTCTCAAAATAACTCAACACACAGCCATTAATGTCTAAACCGCTGGAAACAAAAGTGAGTACACCCCTAAGTGAAAATGTCCAAATTGGGCCAAAAGTGTCAATATTTTGTGTGGTTGCCATTATTTTCCAGCACTGCCTTAACCCTCTTGGGTATGGAGTTCACCAGAGCTTCACAGGTTACCACTGGAATCCTCTTCCACTCCTCCATAACGACATCATAGAGCTGGTGGATGTTAGAGACCTTGTGCTCCTTCCGTTTGAGGATGCCCCACAGATGTTCAATAGGGTTTAGGTCTGGAGACATGCTTGGCCAGTCCATCACCTTTACCCCCCGCTTCTTTAGCAAGGCAGTGGTCGTCTTGGAGGTGTGCTTGGGATCAGGGCTGTAGATAAGGGGGGGTTTGGGGTGTACAAACCCCCCCCCCCCCAGAGCATCGTGCCAAAAATAAAAAGTGTGTCTGCCCTGTCGTCTCTCATGGCGCCAGCACTGCAACAACAAACAGCGGAGCACAGCAGGCAGTAAAGTGGATGCAGCAGGTCAGGTGTAAGGCACACTGTCACAGGCACTTACGTCATGCTGTTATGACCAGGCTGTGCTGGGTTCCCGGCAGACAGATCATAGACACAGTTGGAGTGGGCAGCTCTACACTCTGTACTTCCCGCCTTGGACTTCGGAGGAAAATGGAGCAGAGAACATGCAAGGAGGCAGTACTACTGCTAAGGAGCTGAGCCTCCCTCTTTCCTTTTCGGCTTGCTTGCTGCCTGAGAGACGGCCATCACAGACCATCTACCACCACTGCTGTACTGCCATTGAGGTAAGAGAGTGTGTGCCAACTGGCAAAATTATTCACTAATCACCCAAGTCATGGGTTACCATTTTTCACTGCTTGGTTGGTACTGACAGTCCAGCCTGGCTCTGTCAGCTATGTTGTGGTACTGACTGCAGAGCCAAAGGGCTGAGGGTGTGCCAGGCACAATAACATTGCTGCCAGAGCCAGGCTGGACTGTTTGCTGCCCTTAGTGCCCTGGCCCTTTATTAATTGTGTTGAAAAGGCAATAATAAGCCCCAGAGGCGGCTCTAGGCTTTGTGAGGCCTTAGGCAAAACTTAGATATGAGGCCCCACTCACCGCCCATAATGGGAAAAATAATTAAAGTGATATAAATTAACTGTATTAGGAGTGTACAGTATAGGGGGAGGGTAAGTGGACAGTACAGGGGGCAGAGAGCACAGAACCGGGGGAGGGTAAAGTCATGACAGGTGAATGGGAGGGGGATATGACATGTGAGGATTATGTCAATTAAATATAGTGAAATTAATAAAAA
>BLSH010131159.1:2174111-2188136 GCA_018402905.1 Glandirana rugosa | reverse complement strand
GGCCCCCCCCCCCCCCCCCACTACCACCCACCACTTCCACTGTGCATGCAGATACACCCACTGCACGCCAAGATACTAAAGTGGCTTAAGAGTTTTGAGTTTCTAGAGTTCCTCCTTACATCAGAGGACAGGGACCACTGCTGGAGAATCAGAGGACAGGGACCCCTGGCAGGTCACTTGGCAGAGCTCCTTTTCCATCCCAGCACTGTATACAGCTCCCCCCTCCCCCCCACATTACACAGGGCTGAAATCACATTCCTTTACACAGTCTGTCAGCCTTCACAAGGTGTATCTGGCTTTTATGTTGCTGTTCTGACCGGTGAAATCCTCTGGCCGGAACGACAGTGCAGTTGCAGTAGGCGCATACACCCTGTGCACATCATGGCTGACTGGCTGTGTTGTAAAGGACTGTGATTTTAGCCCTGCAGAGGAGGAGCAGTATAGAGTGCTGTAATGGGAAAGGAGCTCAGCAGCCGGGCATAGCATGCAGGGCTGAAGGGGTGGTCAGGGGGCTTTGGGGGGGGCGCAAAACCATGTGACAAAAAATCTGGAGCCTGCAGCCCCTCAGGGTCCCCTCAGGAGGTGTTAACGGGTTTGTTTTAGCAGTTTCTGAAGGTCCCTCTGTCAGTGTTGGCAGGTGTTGGGGAAAGGTCTCCTCCCAGAGCGGTGTGTCTTTTCCCCAGTTGTCAGGGAAGTGGAGTGGTAAGCGGATATCCCCGGGTGGGGGGGGGTACAAAGAATCCCAGTTAGTTACTAGGAGACACGGAACGGTGTCTTACCTTACCAGTGACATGGGTCCCATCGGGTCTACAGGACTGCACTCTCCTCCTCTTGCCTCGCTGAGCTTGGTTACCATTCCATGTTGCCAGCACAGACACTTCTCTTCTCCATCCTGGGCTGTTCTCACCCCATGCTCCTCTCTATTCAAGAAATGGCTCACAGCTTCTCCCCAGCCAATGAGAACAGAGGGGTTTGGACTGTGGAAGGCAAAGTGGAAGCCCAGTACTGGAGCGTGGCTGTGGGCCCTAGGGCAGCTTGGAGCTGGATTTTGTGGAGGATAATAATATGACAGGAAGGCTGCAGGGGCCCCCTGGAGCTAGGGGCAGGGTTGTGATTGTGACCCCTGCAACCCCTTATGCTACGCCCACGCAAGGGATCCTGCAGCTCCTCTGGTAGAATATGGTTGATCCTCACTAGTAGATAGAGGAAAACACGCCTGCGGACCCCATGTTTTTTTTCTGTCTATTCCAAAGAAAGAACAGTTCTGTCAAGAATTTACTTAAAAAGCAGTCTTCAAGAACTGCAACAAATTATTTTTTCAGTATGAGAAAAGTATTGGATTGAAAGCTTTTATAGTTTGTGTATTGATTATTTTTATAAAGAGAAATTCACATTATGAGGCCTTGATTATTACAAGACATGCTTTGAGCAATTATACCCCCATCTTTTTCAATCTTCTAATTCATTAGTCTCTTCCAATAACCCCATTAGCTTTCTACCTGGTTCATATCTTATACTCAAACCCATTTTCATGCCCCAGGCACAGAACAATCTACCTATTTAACTTGAATCTAAAATTTTCTGCTAAAATGCTAACTAATAGGATCAGTTCTTGCATATCACAACTAATTCTCCGACCAGTCCCTGCTGCGTGTGAAAAAAGTCCTTGTGTGCTGGAAAGATTTGCACTCGACCACTTTTCTTTGCTGTGATCTCCTGCCCAACAGTTAAATAAAATTCACATCGCTGTCCAAGAGGCGGAGATGTCACTAAGACAGAGAGGGAGCACCACAGGAGAGGGCGCTAAGGTAATTATTCCACTGGGCACCAATGGTGAAAAAGTTTATGTGGCAATTGGCCCATGCTAAAAAAAAAATTGAAGTGTCTTGCTGGAGACTTTAAACTTAATTAACTTTTCCTGCACCCACTGATCTAAATGGTAACACCATTCCTGAGGGTTTCTTACTGCACTCACTGGCAATGAATGCTGAAGATTATTACTGCACTCTTTGACACCAATGCTGAGGGTTATTGCTGCACCCACTGACACCAATGCTAAAAGATATTACTGCACCCACTGACACCAATTCTGGGGGATAATTACTGAACTCACTAGCATCAATGCTGTGGGTTATTACTATGTCCACCAACACAAGTGTTGGGGATTATTACTGCTGCCATTGACATTAATGCTGGGGGTTATTATTGCATCCACTGACACCAAAGTTGGTGGATATTGCATCCATAGACACCAATGTGGGAATTATTGCATCCACTGCCACAAATGCTGGAAGTTTTAATTGCACCTACTGACAGCAATGCTGAGGGTTATAATTGCATCCACTGTCACTAATGCTGAGGCCTTTTAGAATGAAAGAGGTTATTGCGGCCACTGACACCAATGCTGGGAGTTATTATCACATCCCATGACACCAAAATTGGTGGATATTGCATACACAGACCCCAAAGCTGGGGATTATTATTGCAGACACGAATGCTGGTGGTTTTTATTGCATCTACTGACAGCAATGCTGGGGGTTGTTATTGCATCCATTGACAATGATGGATACAGCTAGGTCCTATTCTGTCTAAAACATAGCAAAGTAAAGAGGGAAAGGTGCCACACTACAAGGCTAACACCCTGAAGTGATACCAACTTTATGGGCCATGCCCCTTTCTGGACAAACCCACAAGCTCTTTTCTTAATTCCTTTAAGGTGTCACGCCTAATTATTTACAAATTATGGCACTCTTAAGCTGGATACACATTATACAACGTTCTTTAGATTTTTTTTCCTTTAGATTTATCAAAACCATATAATATGAGGTCAAACCTAAACACTTTCAATTTGTATTCAATCAGGCAGGCCCTTGCACTACATAGTTGAAGGTAAATCTAAAGGAAATCTAACAACAAAAGTTGTATAGTGTGTATCCAGCTTTAGCCTCACCCTGCACAGAGATTTTTCACCTCACAAGACAACAATCTAAGGCTGGCCATACATTATACTATTTTCTTGTATAGATTTCCTTTAGATTTACCAAAACCATATAATAGGAGGTCAAATCTAAACACTTTCAATGTGTGTGCAATCAGGCAGGCCCTTGTACTACACAGTTGAAGGTAAAGGAAATTGAATAAGAAAATTGTATTGTGTATGGCCAGCTTAAGTGCCAAATGACTAAGCGTGATCGTCACTGGGGTCAGTTAACTCCACAATTAACCCTCTACACACTGTTCCCAGTATCTGCAGTAGCAAATCAGATTTTTATGAAACTCCTGTGATACATGCTGTCATGGCAAACATGAATTTGACAGGAATTAAAATATGTTACTGTTCTTCAATGAGCAAGGATTCGTACTTACAGCACTGACAAATAAATCTAAACCTAGTTAAAATATTTTTTAAATGAAAAGAAATGCAAGAAATCATTTACAGAAACATATATTGTAAAGACAAACAATGGCAACAGTAAAATAAATGGGAATAAAAATGAAAAGCACTTACAAATCCACTGCAGCACAAGTCTGATCTGATGTATCAGAGTCACTGGTCCTCAAAATGACTCTGAGCCTAGGTTCACACTGAGTGTGGGAATGAAATCGTGTGAGTTCAGCTGAACTCGCACCATTTAATTCCTGCATGTCAGTCCCAATTTCAGCAGCGATTTCACAGGCATCTGTGCGGGTTTCTGCACAGATGCCTAAGGAAATCGCACCTGAAATCACAAAAAGTAGTACAAGAACTACTTTTTGAAATCAGTGCAGTGACATTGCCAGCTATTACTGCTGATTTGGCATGTGATTTGACATGTCAAATCACATGCCAGATCGGGTCAGTGTGAACCAGGGCTTAGGGGGAGATGTACTAAAACTGGTGCACACAGAATCAGCTTCTAGGTTTTATTGTCAAAGCTTAATTGAATAAGCTGATTATTATGTGCAGCTGCACCAGATTCTGTGTGCACCAGTTTTAGTACATCTCCCCATTAATGTTCATGCATAGTTTTTAAGAAAAATTGAGAGCTCCAGCCGCCAATTGCAACACCTTTTTGTGAACCCTCTAAAGCACATATTTCAAGTTCAAGGCCCGTGGGCCGAATGTGACCCTCAAGGCCTTGTCATGTGGCCCTCACACCCAGTTTTGCACCTGCAACATGACAGAACTCCATCCCCCCACCTCCGACTCTCTCCCTCCACTCCCATAGTCACTTGTAAACACAGAAGCCTTCTGTGTTTATAAGGGACAGCTTTGCCCTTAGCGGCTCCTTCTAACAGATCCCTGCACATACTCACAGTGGGGAATGGCAGGGACAAATCTCCAGAATCTAAGAGAAATAATGATCTCCCTGCAAGGTGAGGAAAAGCCACCTACACAGGCAGGTGCTACAGCCAGGCCAGGTAGGTGAAAGAGATGCAAGGAAACTTTGTGGGGGTGGGGTAGGAAACTGTGCATAATGCACTCCTAAACCCTGCACTTTGTACACAACGCACCCCTTAATGCTGCGCATGGTACATAATGCAACCCTGAACCCAGCACTCTGTAAGTAGCGCACTCCTAAACTCTGCACTCTGTACGTAGCGTAGTCCTGAATTCTGCATGTAATGCACTCCTGAACCTTGCATCCTGTACGTAGCTCACCCCAAGTACAATCGGCTCTTTGATGGCAAACATACTGCTGATATGGCCCGCAATCTAAAGGGTGTCACTTAGTCAGCACTCATCTAATCTAATCAGCTTAGGAGTGTAAGACAGGAGGACTGAAGCATTTCAAAACTTCAGTAGACCCTCCAATAATGTCAATCTTCTAAACTGTATCAATATTTTCATATTGGCGAGGGTAGGCTGGTCACTTCCTGTGCAAAGAGCCCTTTCTCCGCTAAGTGTATGGCACTTTCAACACGGCACATTACTACAAACATGGGATTGTAGGTCACACATACACACAACAATCAATTCAAATGTATTTCTTATTAAAATTAAAATTAATTTAAAATCATTTAATCTAATTCAATAATAAATAAATAAATATATTAAAACTTCAATTCACTCAGTCATGGAACTCGAGTGATAATTCATAAATTCATAAACAAAGTCCCCCCTTGATCCAAGGGTGACATAACCACATAAAGGCACCAGTGACAAGGGTGGGAGGGGGGGGACTCGCAAGGTCGGCGTCCAGAACAGCTGTGACCAAAGCCCTTCATGCATGGGTTTATATAGCCCCCTTCACGTGCTGGGAAACGTGTTTCCCGCTCAAAGGCCTCGTGACATCCCTCACGATCTCCAAAGGGGGCGGTAACCAAAAATACCGCCTTTTTTTTTTTTTATAAATAAAGAACATACTACAGGTGTTGCGGTGACCACAACCCCATGCCGTGGGCTCTCTACTCGCGCCCACTTTACATGGGATTGTAGGTCACACATACACACACCAATCAATTCATTCTAACGAAATAATAATACACTACACAAATTTTTTGGTAATAAAAATGGCCGCGGCACCTTTATTGGTATAAATAAAACATACCATAAATGTATTTCTTATTAAAATTAAAATTCATTTAAAATCATTTAATCTAATTCAATAATAAATAAATAAATTAAAACTTCAATTCACTCAGTCATGGAACTCAAGTGATAATTCATAAATTCATAAACAAAGTCCCCCAACAAGCCGGTTTGCAGAAAGCAAAACGGCTACCCCAGCACCGCGGCCAACTCAATGCAATTTTGAAGCCCCAGATTAAAAATATCCAGACCAACATCTTATAAATGTATGCCGTCCTGTCTATATAAACCAGGGAAACCCCCTTCCAAGTCCACGTGACGGAAGGAAAACCCCCCAATTGACGGAATAAACTTTTCCATAGATCTATTAATCCTTTTCCTAATTTTTTCCAAAGGTCTCCCCTCTGGCGAGGATAACCAACCCAATCGAGTAACCATTTCAGAGAAAATAATACAGGTGTTAGGAAGAGAAAGCCTGAGACGCTGTAGATCCTGCTTAAGTAAAAACATCAATTCCAGCGTCCCAAACTTACCTACATCATTACCTCCAAGGTGAATGATTAAAATAGCAGGGATAGGCCAGGAATGAAATAATGCAGACAGATGAGAGAAAAGATTAGTCCATTGTAGACCTCTAATACCTCTCCAAAAAACCTGAAACTTATCCGGAGGTAAAGATAGATTAGAAGTATAGCAGCGTTGTGATGCATGCTTATAAGCCCAAAATATGTAAGAATGTCCAACTATCCATATGCAGGACTTGACACCTAAAATGAAAGAGATAAGTTAGGACGAACATAACTGTGAAACCTACGAGACTCCCACCTACCCAATTTCATAATGACTGCGTCACTAAGGCCCAACCTAGCAGCTTCCGTGGTGGCTCCAATGCGGAAAGAGTGTGAGGAGAATTTGAAAGAGGAAAGACCCAAATGAGCAAGGCACTGCCGGAAAAGCTGAAATATCGTGAGCGGAAGGCAATCCAAATGGACAAAAAAATTACCCAAACAGGATGGTCTGGCTAACAGATACTGATTCAAAACCAAAATGGGACAGACATTGGAGTCGCCACAAGCAAATAAAGAGAGCCATTGACCTTTACCTACTTGATCTGTTTTGACCTGCTAATGAACACCCTGACCCTATCTTCTGAAATATGAACCTCATGAAATTTTAACCCTGACCCTCCTTGTTTGTTTTTTGCCAACATTTCAGAGATACGAAGCGCCGCAAAGAAAATCATCACAAAAGCTGATCGGAAAAGCAACGCTTCATATTCCGAAAAACAGATGATTGGAGTGACCAAACAAAGCCTGGTTAAAATATCCAGGGATATGGGCCTACGCACATCGGGAGAAAAATTTGATTTCTTATATCCTTTCAGGGCCTGACGAACTGAGGAAAAAAAAAAACTGTTGCATGCCGGTAAGCTATGCATTTTGAAAAAGAATGAAACATCAGCCATAGTTTTATGTATGTGGTTGAACGAAAAATTAGACTGCATCAAGGAACAAAGGAAAGCTAAAATTGACTGCTCAGTAGGGTGCAAACCTGATAAACCTATTTCTCCATTAAAAGACAACCACTTCTCCCATGCAACGGAGTAATCCGTCCATGTTTTTGGAGCAACCAAATTTTTAATGGCAGCTATCACCAGCATTAGATTATCCCCCACAGATGACTCGGGCAAGGGAAACCGACCAGGTCTGCCTCCGGAAAAAGCTGTCGGAAACTAACCATCTGGAAGAGAGACAATGCGTAAGCGACAACATTCAGTTTTCCTGGCACAAATCTAGCTTTTATCCAGGCAGTTTAAAGCAAAAATAACTCCCTTATTATCGGTATGAATCACAATCCTTCTGTTTGCAAAAAACTCTCCCCAGATTTCAAGCGCCACAACTACCGGGAAGAGTTCTAGTAAAACAACATTTTTGTGGCTTTATTTAGTATCCACGTCGGAGGCCATTTTCCAAAGCACCAGTGGCTGCGAAAAATAACCCCAAAGCCACAAGAACCTGCAGCATCTGAATGTAATTCTAACTCATCCGAAGAAACAAAATCTTCTTGGAAGAATGACCTACCGTTATAATCGGCTAAAAATTGAGACCATACCAATAGGTCATCCTTAAGCTCAGTAGATTCACGAATGTGTGAAAATGGGGACTTATAACCCGACATAGCCAATGCCAACCTTCGCGAAAAAATCCTGCCCATGGGCATTATCCTAGTCGCAAACGCGAGAAGTCCCAAAAAAGATTGAGGCTCCTTTAATAAAATTTTCTTCCTTCTCAGAAAAAACAAAATCAAAGACAGAATCCTAGATATTTTTGCAGGTGGGAGCTGAAAAAGAAAGGATGAAGTGTTAATAGAGACCTAGGAACTCAATAACAGTTGAGGGAAAAACCGTCTTCTCACTGACTAAAGGAATACCGAAAAATTTTGAAATCATAAAAAATAGATGTAGCATGAGGGAACAAACTGGAGACTCCGCTGGACCGACAAAAAGGAAATCATCCAGGTAATGTAAAACTCCCTCATGACCAGATTCGTTAATTAGAACCCACTGCAAAAAGGATGCAAACATTTCGAAATAATAACAGGATAAAGAGCAACCCATCGGGAGACACATGTCATAGAAAAAATATCCCTCAAAACAAAAACCTAAGGAATTAAACGCTTCCTCCGCTATAGGTAATAATCTAAAAGCAGATTTGATATCCGCTTTCGCTAGCAAGGCCCCTTGACCAAATTTCCTGACAAGCGCAATTGCGTCATCAAAAGTAGTATACTGGACCGAAGCTGCCAAGGGGTCGATCTCATCATTTAGAGAACCACCAACTGGATAAGAAAGGCGATGTATTAAACGATAGGAGTTAGGTTCCTTTTTTGGGACTAAACCTAGCGGTGATATCCTGAAATTTTCAAAAGGAGGGGACAGAAAAGGACCCGCTACCCTACCTGCTGGAATCTCAGATAATAATTTCTTTCTAACAATTTCGAGATGTAATTGCACTGATTTCAAATTCTTAAAAACTTGATAGCCAGTACCTGAGAAAACAGGCAACTTAAAACCAGACTGAAAACCTTCAATTAGTATTCGTGCTTTCCCCAGATCTGGGTAACGCATTAACCAATGGACCATGTTTTCCCAAATCACTGGTGTGCAAGCTTTTCGAATTTTCCCTGGGAAATTGAGCATTTGAAGATCTTTTAAAACATTTTACAACTGGATGAGTACCGAAACAAAAGGAACATTCATGTCGATAACGACAAGAATTGAACCACTTACATTGGGATTCATTATATGCGTAACAAACCCCTTTCTTATATGCCGAATTGGCAGACAGGCTATTGGCAACTGGTTGTTTGGAAAAAACAGGTTTAACAGGTGCGATAAGGTTTAACCACAGCCCGACATCCTTCATCCCGTATTTGAGATTAGGATAAATAGCAATCTTTTGGCGAAAAGATTTGTCATAATTGAACCAACCAAAACCGCCAAAAGATTTATAAGCCTCCAATATATGCTCCAAATGCTGGAACAAACCACTGCATTTTCCTGGATGTTTTTCACCCATAACAGCAGAGAAAATGCAAAAGGCCTGGAGCCAATTAAAAAAGGATTTTGTTACTGGGCGACGCCTACCGTCCTCTGTTTCCTCAAACCTCTTATCCTGTTTAGATGCAAACTCTTTTGCATTCGACCGAAGAGAAAAAAGATCCAAAAATTCCCCATTCCAAATTTTTTCCTTGATAGCGGGGGCTAAGTGAAAGCCCAATGGGGACATTTCACAAGGCATAACTTCTTTAAAACAGACTTCAGGAATAGAGTAACTAGTAGAAGTAACATTATTAATCCTAGGTACAATAGGCTCAACACTAGACCACACATTCCCAGGAGAAACGACCGAATTACCTTGAGAATTCAAAGAATCATTAAACTTCTGTAAAGAAGACAAAAGTTGAGATATTAATACATTAGGAACAGACTCACCCGCCTGACTGACAGCAGCAGGAGCAGAAACGACCGGAATATGATTTCCCGGGCGTGGCGGAATGCCAGCTGTACTCGCTTCTTTCGGAGGTAAAGGCTGACGGGCCCCCACAGAATCCTGCCTGGACGGCCTGGATGCCTGTGATGCCACCGCCCGAACGACCGAAGCGGACCTCCCGTTGTCCATCCGATGCGTCGTTGGAGCCGCGCCCGGAACGATCGGCTCACTGCTGGAACGAACCTTCGTTGGAGCTGTTCTGGGTGTGGGCGGGGACTGTTGGGGCCACCTACGCTGCTCGCCGCTGCGCAGCGGGGATGGCGAGAAAACTCTTCTCTTCTTCAGCCATCGACCCGTGCACGTAGCTAGTGGCGCCGCCTCCTCATCCTCCTCTGATGGTTGAATCGCCTCAGCCTGAAGCGAAGCCGCCGAAGACCCGGGCGGATCACAAGGCCGGCTTCTGTGAATCATGCCGGCAGACGGAGGCTGTGTAGGTCCTGCTGGCTGCGGCTGGAAAATGTCTTTGTTCGCTACATCTTCAGGCCGCTGTCCCGCTGCTCTGGAATCCACCGCCGGTTCCTCTTCGCCTAGCGCCAGGCATCTCCGCAGCCACTCGTCCCCGCCTTCAGCTGCCGCCTTCTTCAGGATTTGCCTCATGAGCGTCTTCATTGTCCTGGCGCGACCCGCGAGCTCCATATTATAGCTCTGTATTATAGTTCTGGAACTCGCATGGTCGGCGTCCAGAACAGCTGTGACCAAAGCCCTTCATGCATGGGTTTATATAGCCCCCTTCATGTGCTGGGAAACGTGTTTCCCGCTCAAAGGCCTCGTGACAGCCCTCACGATCTCCAAAGGGGGCGGTAACCAAAAATACCGCCCTTTTTTTTTTATAAATAAAGAACATACTACAGGTGTTGCGGTGACCACAACCCCATGCCGCGGGCTCTCTACTCGCGCCCACTTTACATTAGTGCTCCACTCCAAGTTGTCTAAAAGTTCCCATTCATCTTTTCTCTCTTCCCCTCTTCCTTACACCTCTCTTCACCCTCCAACATGTTCATACTATGGGATTGTACCCCCATTAACCCCTTCCTTACCGGGCCATTTCTGACACTCCTCTCCTACATGTAAAAATCATCATTTTTTTGCTAGAAAAATACTCAGAACCCCCAAACATTATATATGTTTTTTAGCAGGTACTCTAGGGAATAAAATGGCAATCATTGCAACTTTTTATATCACATGATATTTGCGCAGGAATTTTTCAAACGCGTTTTTTTTGGAAAAGAAACAGTTTAGTGAATTAAAAAAATACAAAACAGTAAAGTTAGCCCAATTTTTTTGTATGTTGTAAAAGAGGATATTACGCCGAGTAAATTGATACCCAACATGTCATGCTTTAACATTGCGAACACTCGTGAAATTGCGCCAAACTTTGGTACTTAAAAATCTC
This sequence comes from Glandirana rugosa, assembly GCA_018402905.1. Classification (NCBI taxonomy): domain Eukaryota; kingdom Metazoa; phylum Chordata; class Amphibia; order Anura; family Ranidae; genus Glandirana; species Glandirana rugosa. The sequence goes on along the minus strand of BLSH010131159.1, from coordinate 2,177,179 downwards.
CATAGGCGACGTTTTAAAATTTTTTACAGGTTACATGTTTAGAGTTACAGAGGAGGTCTAGTGCTAGAATTATTGCTCTCGCTCTAACGTACGCGGCGATACCTCACATGTGTGGTTTGAACACCGGTTACATATGTGGGCGGGGCTTACGTATGCGTTCGCTTCTGCGTGCGAGCTCGCGGGGACGGGGGGACTTTAATTTTTTTTTTTTTTGTTATTATTATTCATTTTACTTTTATTTTTTTATTTTTACACTGTGTCTTCAATTTTTTTTTTTTTGATCACTTTTATTCCTATTACAAGGAATGTAAACATCCCTTGTAATAGGAATGGTGCGTGACAGGTACTCTTTATGGGGAGATGTGGGGTCAATATGACCTCACATCTCTCCTGCAGGCTGGAAAGACTGAGATCAGAAAAAAAAATTCCGATCCCAGCCTTTCCAGCCATGATCACGGCTTTGTTTACTAAAGCCGGGCCGGGCGTGACGTCATAACATCGCGCCCGGTCCTCCGAGGGTCATAGAGATGACTGGTGACCAGATGGTCATCAGTCATCTCCCTGACGACACTCCAGCGGCGACGGATCTCTTCTCCCTGCCGCCGATCGTACGGGCGGCACGGGAGAAGCACCGAATGGCGGCGGGAGGGGGGGGACGTCCCCTCCCGCTGCCTACAAGAATGATCAAGCGGCTGAACTGCCACTATGATCGTTCTTGTGGTGTACAGAATCGCCAGCTGAAAAAAATGATATCTGAATGGTGCCTCTAGCTGCTGGCACCATTCAGATATCCCCCCTCAAAGTCTAGGACGTCCATGGACGTCCTACCGGCGGGAAGGGGTTAACACCCATCATGCCATAAGAACATACCTAAAGTATAAAAAAAACACACAACAAGGATTGTGGAAAAGTTTAGGCCGTGGCCCCTTTATTAGGTTTAAAACAATTTTAATTATGAAATGAACTTTAACCTTTAATACCAAACAGAACCGCTGTTAACCATTAACAGACCAACATGCTTAGTCACTATGACTCAAGCAGCAATATCTTATACCAACCAAGAAACAGCGTACCAACCACTGTCCACCCACAAAGTGGGCGCCATTACCCACATAAATAGGGACCGCGACAAGGGGAAATAAGAAAGGGGAGGGAGGGTGGGAGAGCAGGTCAAAAGATCCAGAAGGAAGGCTGAGGAGAATCCAGCTGACAGACCTGAGGTAAATTCTGACTCTGCCCAGTGACAGGAGAGGATATAAGTAAAAGGTTAGACTCATTGGCTAGATGTTTCCCGCCAAAGGATTTGTCACCAATCCAGTGCTCAGCAGCTGAGGTAAATTTTCCTAGAAACAGCAGGCAGCTTGTCACCTGAAACACAAAACAGAGAGAACCAGCAAAGCAGCCATAGAGAAACATGTACTTAACAATCAACATAGCCCTCTATTAAGAGTAAAATGTATCTATAAAACAAATGGGTGTTAGTGGTGACAATGCCATGGGGCCACTTCTCTCTCTGACATTCTTCTTTGCAATATTGACCTTTCTCATCAAACTCTCACTTCTTTAGCCCCCCCCCCCCACACACCCCACAACCTGTACATATCACCCTCACTTACGTCCTCTCAATATTACTGCACTTATCTCCTGCTCTTTCTGAGCACACACAATATCGCCACTTCTTGCTGCAGGACTTGTACTTGTATAAATCCTGCTCCCAACTTACCACCCTAACCCTCCCACTACTCCTAACTTCTGGGGATATTGCCCCAAATCCTGTCCCTCCACCAGCTAACTTTCACACCCTGAAGTTGCAGTCTCCCTTCTCTGAAAGTAGCCATAACCCTCACTGTTATTTCAATTCCCCCTGCTTCCATAAGCCACCCCCCCCAAATGTCTGGAATGCCTGCTCAGTCTAACAAATTTGCCTCTGTCAATGACCTTTTTCTCTCCAACTCCCTCAATCTACTTCCTATTACTGGAATCTGGATCCAAGGAATCCGACACTGCCTCTCCTGCTGCCCTCTCCCATGGTGGCCTCCTCTGGACCTTGCGGATGAAAAGGAGGCAGAGTTGGGCTTCTCCTTTCCCCAAATAGCACCTTCTAGGTTTTTCTTACACCTCCCTTTCTGTGCCACTGCTCTTTTGAAGTGCACAGCATCTGTCTTCTTTCACCTGTTTGCCTGAGGATTGCAGTCATTTACCAGCCTCCCGGCCCAGTGTCACGCTTTCTTCATGACATCTCTACATGGCTTTGAGATAAAAGAGAAAATGTTGGGACTTTATATGAGACATTGACTGCTAAAAGTTCATATGTCTCTATCCCTGTATCATATGAGAAAAAGGGGGGGGGGGGTCATTGGGACTTTATATGAAGCACACCACCAGAATCAAATAAACCAATTAGTGTACACTAATATATTTATTGATACATATGGGCATGCATATAAAACAATAAAGATTCATATAATAAATAACATCCAAGTAATACATATATATATATATATATATATATATATATATATATATATATATATACATAGATATTCTCACATAATTCATAATATATAATAAATTAGATATAAACCCAAACTTTCATAAAGACATGATTAATTGTACACATAATAATACAGAAATTAATTCATAATTCTTCAAAGGTTGTTGTTTTATATGCATGCCCATATGTATCAATAAATATGTTAGCGTACACTAATTGATTTGTTTGATTCTGGTGGTGTGCTTCATATAAAGTCCCAATGACCCCCCCACCTCTTCTTTTTCTCTGCATGGCTACCCTACTTTCTCTCCTCTGAAGTTCCCACCATCATCCTCGGTAACTTTAACATTCTGGTCAATGTTAATACTTCAGCCACTTCTCATCTACTCAACCTAACCCCCTCTTTTAACCTCCCTGGCAGTAATCCCGAGTGTGGCTCGGAGTGGAATTTCAGTACCATTAGCGGTAACCCCGAGCCACGCGCGGGATTGCATCGCTGGATGCAAGGCAGCGTTACTCACCTTATCCCCTCGATTACCATGACTTTAAGGTGAGGCTCGGTGTGAGCCCTAAT
>BLSH010131159.1:2144954-2171321 GCA_018402905.1 Glandirana rugosa | reverse complement strand
TGTTTATCTCGAAAGAAAACCACCATAAACTAGTGGAGACGTAGTAAAGACTAGCGGCGATATTTGTTTTCTTCTCGCTGTTAAAACGTTTTTTTTGGGATTAAAGAATGAAAAACGATTTTATGTTTAGGTTTTTTTTTATATTTTTTTGTAAAAAAAAGTGGCAAAAACCGGCTAAATATAAGAAGGAGTATAAACGCTAATTTTTTTAGCGTTAACCGCAAATAACTAACCAAACGCGTTTTCACCAGCGTAAATGCCTACTACTCTTAAGTAAAAACCCCAAAAATAAAAAAAAATAAAAAATAATCATTACCGCCGCTAGACGCTACCGCTAAAAATCGCAGATCGCCGCCATTACTAATAAAAAATAAAAAAAAATAAAAACCCCAAAAATGAATTCTCATCATCCGTAAATGCGACCACTTTTGCGCAAACCAATCAATAAACGCCAATTGCGATTTTTTTAATCGCAAATATGAGGAAGAATATAAATCGGCCAAAAACGGTGAAAAAAAATGTTTTTTTATATTTTTTTTTGGATTTGTATTTTAGCAAAAAGTAAGAAATTAGGGTTTTTTTTGCAAAATTGTCGCTCTTCTTTTGTTTATAGCGGCGATCAGAAATGATGCAGAGGTGATCAAATACCACCAAAAGAAAGCTCTATTTGTGGGAAAAAAAGGACGCAAATTTCGTTTGGGTACAACGCCGCACGACCGCGCAACTGTCAGTTAAAGCGACGCAGTGCCGAATCGCAAAAAGGGCTCCGGTCCTAAAGCTGGAAATCCTTCCGGGGCTGAAGTGGTTAAATGGTGCTGATTATGTTGTTAAAGGTGACATCACAATTGGGAACCATATGATCTTTTGCTGTGTTTGTCCCGCCGTTCATGCACTTGTCTGGTGATGTGGCTGCTCACTTTTGGACATCCCTTTTAGCCACAATGGCTTGCTTAAGATCCCGCCCATCTACGGGATCGTTAAAGGGGTACTTGTTTTCCTGCACAAAAGCCTATATTGTGAGAGCTTCATTCTCCACCTCAGATTGTAATCTTAGGGGAGGGGAGATTATCCAGATGGACATCTTCTGGTGACTAGCGACGAGACCCCTTGTGCAGGTTCCTTTTATAGGGGCCTAAGACTCTTCTGGTAGGTTCTAATAGGTCACCTGACCCTAAATGGCCTATCCTGATTGACCTGCTGACCTTTCCAGAACATTCCAGAACATGTGACCTTAATCAGCCTATCACAACAAGCCCCATAGAAAATCATTCAAAAAGGGGCTTATTATGACGCTACCACAATCCCATAGGCAAAGGGGGACCTATAAAAGGCTACCCCCTTTTTTCCAATATTCTGCTACTGACTGCCTTTATGCTAAAATCGCACCACTGTCCTACCCAGACCTTGTCACTTCTGTCTAAAACAACTAACTGTCATCCTCCATGGACAAGTGTGTATGTACACATATGTTGTATGTTACAGTCTTTTGTTATTTATCAGGAGTATTGAATTAAAATTCAAACCTCATGTTTGAGCTATGACTCAGATCCTTTACATCACTGTCCCTCTTCCCCTTCTCCTTTTAGGGCCTATTATCGCTGGCCCTCGCCGTGAAATGCAGGATTTTACTGTGCAGGCACCTGTCAGTGTGAGGTCCGGGAAGTGGCAATGCAATGCATGTCATATTGGGGTTAATTTACTAAAACTGGAGAGTACAAAATCTGGTGCAGCTGTGCATGGTGGCTAATTAGCTTCTAAATTCAGCTTGTTCAATTAGGCTTTGGCAAAAAAACCTAAAAGGTGATTGATTTCAATGCAGAGCTGCACCAGATTTTGCACTCTCCAGTTTTAGTAAATCAACCCCATTATGTCAAAACGTGTCACTATTGGGTTGTTTTACTAAAACTGGAGAATGCAAAATCTGGTGCAGCTGTGCATAGAAACCAATCAGCTTCCGTGTATTATAGTCAAAGCTTCACTGAATAAGCTGAAGTTAGAAGCTGATGGCTACCACGCACAGCTGCACCAGATTTTGCACTCTCCAGTTTTAGTAAATCAACCAAATTGTGTACTTTTTTTTCAACTTTATTGAAATGTCAGAATTACATTTCATAGATTTATATGCATTGCAGCTTGGCTGCAGTGCTTAGAAACAGACAGTGCATGCAGCCTTCAGGCAAGCTCAAATCCATTGCAGACAAAATGCATATAATATGCATTTTTCCACAATGCAGAGTTTGGCACCCAGGGGCTCTGCTGCAATGTGAACAGGGCATATAGAAAACACTTGTTTTCTGTATGCCATTGCAGAGACCTGTGTTTTTCTACTGTAGATAACACAGGTCTCTGCACAAGTGTGAAGCAGCCCTTACATTAGTGTCCTCAGTCCCCCCTTAACATCACAGTTCCCCTTTACATCACAGACCCTCTCCTGCACATCACAGCCCCCCCCCCCCCCCTTTACATCAGAAAGGGGGGTAAAGTGGAGATCCATTCATTTTCAGCCCTGGAAGGATTTACCACCTTAATGACCAGAGCACTTTTTGCGATACGGCACTGCGTCGCTTTAACTGAAAATTACACGGTCGTGTGACGTTGAACCCAAACAAAATTGACGTCCTTTTCTTCCCACAAATAGAGCTTCCTTTTGGTGGTGTTTGATCACCTCTGCGGTTTTTATTTTTTTGCGCTATAAACAAACAGAGAGCGTAAATTTTGAAAAAAAAACATTTTTTTTTTACTTTTTCCTATATTACATCAAAAAAAAAAAAAAAACAGTTTAGGCCAATATATATTCTTCTACATATTTTTGGTAAAAAAAAATCACAATAGGCGTATATTGATTGCGTTGCGCAGAAGTTATTTCATCTACAAACTATGAGAATAGATTTATGCCATTTTTATTATTATTATTTTTTTTTTTACTAGTAATGTCGGCGATCTGCAATTTTTTATCGGGACTGCGATATTGCCACGAAAAATCGGACACTTTTTACACTTTTTTAGGACTAATGCACATTTATATAGCGATCAGAGCTTTAAATAGCCGCTGATTACTGTATCTGATACTGTATACTGTACTGATCCCTGTCCCTGGCAGGGAATGGGTTAAACTGTAGGGGGCAATCAAGGGGTTAAGTGTGTTCCCTCAGTGTGTTATAACTGTGGGGGGAGTGGGCTGGCAGGGACATGACAGATCTAACTGATCCCGATCACTGGGAACAGTATATCTGTGTCATGTCCCCTGACAGAACAGGGATCTGCCTTGTTTACATCAGCAACTCCCTGTTCTGCCTCTGTAACAGGCGATCATGGGTCACCGGCAGACATCGAGTCCGCCCGACCCGCGGGCACGCTCACGCTGCTGGCGTGCTCCCGCCCCGCAACAGCAATTCACGCAGGAGAGCCGACTTGCCGCCGTACAATGACGGAGGCTGGTCGGCAAGCGGTTAAAGACCGCCTACAACAGATATACTGCGGCAAGGCCGCTCTATCACGTGAAACGACTGACCTGTATGTCATTTTGTGCACTAGACAGCAGGGGGCGCATGTGCGCGCACCACCGGAGGCGCACACTGATTGGCCGGAGGGGAGCCAATCAGCATGTCCAGTGGACCCGCCGATTCTTACCCAGAGAGACAGAACGGCGATCTGCCTATGTAAACAAGGCAGATTGCCGTTCTGACAGGAATGAACACAGTGATTTTGTGTTCCTGCTAAGCAGAAACACAGATTTCTGTGTTCTCCCAGTCAGTCCATCCCCCACACAGTTAGCAAACACCCTTGGATCGTCCCTGACGTTAACCCCATTCCCTGCCAGTGTCATTAGTACAGCAACAGTGCATATTTTTAGCACTGATCACTGTAATAATGTCACTGGTTCCCAAAAAAGTGTCAAAAGTGTCAGTTAGATGTCCAAGTTGTCCGCCGCAATGTTGCAGTCACTCTAAAAGCTCGATGATCGCCGCCATTACTAGTAAGCAAAAAAAAAAATACCATAAAAATATCCCACAGATTGTAGATGCGATAACTTTTGCGCAAACCAATCAATATACACTCATTGGGATTTTCTTTACCAAAAATATGTAGCAGAGTACATATTGGCCTAAATTGATGAAGAAATTAGATTGTTTACATTTTTGATTGGCTATGTTTTATAGCAGAAGGTAAAAAATAGTGGGTTTTTTTTTTCAAAAAGAGGTGATCAAATACCACAAAAAGAAAGCTCTATTTGTGGGGAACAAAAGACATCAATTTTATTTGTGTACAGCGTCGCACTACCGCGCAATTGTCAGTTAAAGTAATGCAGTGCCGTATCGCAAAAAATTGCCTGGTCATGAAGGGGGTAAAATCTTCCGGGGCTGAAGTGGTTAAAAAACACACACTTACCTATCCCAGAATCCAGCACTGTGCTTAGCAAACCGTCCCTTCCCGCGGGCTTCTCTACCAGGCGCCGGCTTGCGGCTTCACAGCTGGGTGCCTACTGCACATGCGCAAGCCGCACTGTGCCTCTTGTATGGTCCGGCAGTCTTGATGTGTCCCAGAAGACTGCATGGAGGGAGGGGGAGAGGAGAACTTTGGCGATTCGAGTGGAAGTGGGTACTTGTCCAAACTAGGTACCCCCCCCCCCAAAAAAAAACATGGCATGCCAAATGTGGCAGGGGGGGAGTACTTAGAGCGGAATGTCCTTTTGGGTGGAGCTCCGCTTTAAATATATTGATATGATGAATTTAATAAACAATAATATCCTCAGAGCCCATTCAAAGTACCCTCTGGGGTACTCACATTGGTGGTTGAGAACCTGTGATCATATGGATCTATTATTCGTTTTCTAAACTGTACCAGGAAAATAACTGGAATCTGGTTGCAACAAATCCACCTTGCTCTTTTTTCAAACTGAGTTGTGTTCTACAAAGATAAGAGACTCTGTCCACGTATAATGAAAGACCCACCCACAATGCACAAGCACTTTGACGATCACATCTCTATCATGTGTCGCATAGCTTCCTATTCACATGACACCACCATTTGACACATGGCTGGATTATCTCACACTGTCACCAGACGAGGGAGCTTCATCACAATGCAAAGCCATTTCTGGCTACAGTATAAATGTTTCCTATTGACTTTAACCACTTGCTTACTGGGCACTTAAACCCCCCTCCCGCCCAGACCAATTTTCAGCTTTCAGCACTGTCACTCTTTGAATGACAATTGTGCGGTCGTGCAACAAATGACATTTTTATAATTTTTTTCCCCACAAATAGAGCTTTCTTTTGATGGTATTTCATCACTACGAAAGTAGATCGACCGCGCTAAGATATAATGTCAAATCACAAGCAATCAGCTGCCAGCACTAAAGGTTGGAACACCAATAGCAAACAACATATAATACAGGTGCAGCGCTGAAATAAATGTATCATAAAGTCCAAAAGCACCAGTCCTTGACAAGACAGTGATGGATAAGAATAAGGAGAGTGTTCCCAAAGAAAAGCCTTCACCGACACCCACACACACTGCCTCTTACCCTCCAAATATGACCCCCGCTACAGAGGTCTAATGACCCTGTGTATGGAATTAGGCTGTAGAAATTCACATAGAAGGCAGCTGGTGAACATCTCCTTAATCTTGCTGTATTTCAAAGGACATCCTGATCATCCTTTTATATTACAATTAAGATGATCCATATCACTGTTCAATAGCTGTATGTAGCTCCTGCTGAACTCTTCACTGAACAACCAAAATCTTACACAACGATGTACTCCAGACAGCTCCCTAATCTCACTACTTCGAACTGCACAGCTCAAAGTGGACCCCCCCCCCTCTGCTGAGGCAGAGGGGGGCTGGTCCGCCCCAGGTGGCACACACTGGGGGCTGTCAGGCTGGCGTCGCCCCCTGTGTCAGCTTTAATTAGAATCTCCGGGTGCTGCTGACACATGAGGTCCTGCCTCCTGATTTGGCTCCTTTGACAGACAGCACACTTGTCCAATGCCGGGACATGTGCTGTCTATCATAGGTGGGAGCCTATCCAGGAGGCGGGACTTGTGTGGCGGCAGGCACCTGGGAATTCAAATTAAAGCTGACACAGCGGGCGACACTGGCCTGTGTGATGATCCAGCCGGCTCTCTTCTTCCTCTCCTCTCTGATCCCCTGCACAGGTGAGGCACTAGTGAGGCTGCATTGCTGGGCACTGGTGAGGCTGCATAGAGGGGCACAGCTAATTCCTGCATTCTTTATGTAGCGCACTGCTGAGCCCTGCATTCTTTATGCAGCCCTGCATTCTTTATGTAGCACACTCCCGAGCCCTGCATTCTTTACGTAGTGCACTCCTGAGCCCTGCATTCTTTATGTAGCGCACTCCTGAGCCCTGCATTCCATAGGTAGCGCACTCCTGAGCCCTGCATTCTTTATATAGCGCACTCCTGGGCCCGGCATTCTTTATGTAGCGCACTCCTGAGCCCTGCATTCTCTATGTAGCATTCTCCTGAGCGCTACTTAGCCCTGCATTCATTTATGTAATGCACTCCTGAACTCTGCACTCTGTAAGTAGCGCACTCCTGAATTCTGCACTCAGTTTTTTTGCTATCTTACCTTCATAACATTTGGTAGTCATATTTCAAAGAATTTTATTTTTTTAAATCTTTATTTATGGACGAAATGGGAGAAATAACGTACGGTATATATCATACAATCATTCCATAAACACATACAACATACACTGCATATATAATTTGAGGAAAATATGCTTATAAAATAGTTTTTATTGAAAAAATCTGGTCACCTTATGTTGGACTGCCTATCAGACCAAATGAATGAGCGCACATGATAGGCTGACAATGCTGCTGTAACTGCAAAGCACCAACTTATCATTATTAGTCTGCAACAGGAAGTGCTTTTAGTAGCCACTTAAAACGGAGGTCCACCAAGAACTTAAAAAATTAAAAGTCAGCAGCTACACATACTGTAGCTGCTGACTTTTAGTAATAGGACCTTCTCCTGTCCTGGAGTTCAGCGATATCGGCACCCGCCTCCGATCTTCGGATCGGGAGTTGGGTGAAGCCGGGTCCATTGCAGGTAAGGGAACCCGGCAGTGTAGCATTATAGCTTCACGCCGGGCGCCCTATTGTGTATGCACGAGGCTCCACTGCGCTCTGCTATTGGCCCGGCGGCCAATGGCAGAGCTAGGAGGGAGCCAGGCTGCTGAGGTCAGCGGCCGTGGCCACCGGCCCGAGCTCCCGGATGTGTGAAAAGGACACCTATCAAAGACAGGTGTCCTCACCCCCTCCCCCCCCCCCGAAAGGTGCCAATGTGACACCTGAGGAGATAGGAATCCGATCAGCGGAAGTTCCACTTTTGGGTGGAACTCCACTTTAACTACCTCGCATCCGCGCTAAAGCCGAATGACGGCTACAGCGCGGCTCTAAAATGCCGGGAGGACGTCCTCCCATTCGGCTCGTGCTGGGCGCGCTCCCGCGGGCGGCGCGTGCACGTGCCGCCGCACACTGCGGGAGCGTGCCCGCGGGTCGGGCGGACCCGATGTCCGCCGGAGACCCACGAACTCCTTACAGACAGGAGGAACGGGGAACCGCCGAAGTAAACACGGCGGTTCCCCGTTCTGTGAGGGGGGCATGCCAGATCTACTGATCCCTGTCACTGGGATCAGTTAGATCTGTCATGCCCCTGTCAACCCCGCCCCCCCACAGTTAGAACACACCCAGGGAACATTGTTAACCCCTAGCTCTCCCCCTGCAGGTTAACCCCTTCACTGCCAATGACATTTATACAGTAATCAGTGGACATTTAAATTTCTGATCGCTGTATAAATGTCATTGGTCCCAAAAAAGTGTCAAAAACGTCCGACATGTCCGCCCCGATATCGCATTACCGATAAAAATCGCAGATCGCCGCCATTACCAGTAAAAAAAAAAAAAAATAATAAAAACGCCATAAATCAATGTCCATAGTTTGTAGGCGCTATAACTTTTGCGCAACCCAATCAATAAACGCCGATTGCGATTTTTTTAACCAAAAATATGTAGAAGAATATATGTCGGCCAAAACTGATGAATAAATTTGTTTTTTATTTTTTATTTTTGGATATTTATTATAGCAAAAAGTAAAAAAATATTGTTTTTTTTCAAAATTGTTGCTCTTTTTTTGTTTATAGTGGCGATCAGAAATGACACAGAGGCGATCAAATACCACCAAAAGAAAGCTCTATTTGTGGGAAAAAAAGGACGCCAATTTTGTTTGGGTACAACGTCGCACGACCGTGCAATTGTCATTCAAAGAGCGACAGCGCTGAAAACTGAAAATTGGTCCGGGCAGGAGGGGGGTTTAAATGCCCAGTAAGGAAGTGGTTAAAGACCAAGCCTATTTCTGACATTTGTTATTTACAAGTTAAAATCAGTATTTTTTGCTAGAAAATTACTTAAACCCCCCAAACATTGTATATTGTTTTTTTAGCAGAGACCCTAAAGAATAAAATGGAGATCATTGCAATACTTTATGTCACACCATATTTGCGCAGGGGTCTTACAAACGCAAATTTTTTGCAGAAAATACACTTTTTTGAATTAAAAAATAAGAAAACAGTAAAGTTAGCCCAAGTTTTATATAAATATAATGTGAGAGAAGATGTTACGCTAAGTAAATTGATACCCAACATGTCATGCTTTAAAATTGCGCACACTCGTGGAATGGCGCCAAGCTTCGGTACTTAAAAATCTCCATCAGCGACATTTTAAACATGTTTACAGGTTACCTGTTTAGAGTTACAGAGGAAATACAGCACTAGAATTATTGCTCTCGCTCTAACGATCACTGCGATACCTCACATGTGTTGTTTGAACACCGTTTACATATATGCGTGCGACTTGCATATGCATTTGCTTCTGCACGCGAGACGGGGGTGAATTTTTTTCCCTATTTATTTAAAAAATAATAAAACAATTGATCACTTTTATTCCTATTCCTGTAATAGAAATAAGCAGGACAGGGTCTCTTTAATGTGAGATCTGGGGTCAAAAAGACCTCAGATCTCAAATTTACACTTAAAAGCAATAAAAAAAAATAAAATAAATGTCATTTTATTTTTATACAAAAAAGAAAAATGGGCCCTTTAAGGCCGAAGGGCAGAAGTGACGTCTGACGTCACTCCAGTCCTCCAAGGACATAGAGTTGAGCGGGGGCCCTCTTGCCCTCACTTGACTTCCTGCCCATTCGTCCATTGGATTCTATTGTTTCCACCGCTGCTGATCTATCACTTCGGTAAGCAGCGGAAACGACCGGGAAGCGGTGGGGGGCACCTCTCCCGCCACCCATAAAAGTGATCTCATGGTGAATCCGCAGCTGGGGCCACTTTTATGTGAAAGATGATCGCCCACTGTGGAAAAATATACCAGGGTTATGGTAGCAGCTAACCCCAAAGGTTAGCAGAGGTGATCAAATACCGTCAAAAAAAGCTCTATTTGTGGGAAAAGAAGGACATCAATTTTATTTGGGCACAGTGTCGCACGACCGCACAATTTTCAGTTAAAGTAACACAGTGCTGTATCACAAAAAAATGGCCTGGTCAGGAAGGGGGTAAAACCTTCTGGTCCTTAAGTGGTTAAAAAATGTAAAAAATAAAATTTCTTCATCAATTTAGGCCAATATGTATTCTGCTACATATTTTTGTTAAAAAAATCCCAATAAGCGTATATTGATTGGTTTGCGCAAAAGTTATCGCGTCTACAAACTAGGGATATTTTTATGGCATTTTTTTCAGCGATTTTTAGCAGGACTTGCGACTTTGTGATGGACAAATTGGACACCTAATTGACACTTTTGACACTTTTTGGAAACCAGTGACACTAATACAGTGATAAGTGCTAAAAATATGCAATGTTACTAATGACACTGGCAGGGAAGGGGTTAAGATCAGGGGCAATGAAAGGGTTAAGTGTGTCCCTAGGTGGTGCTTTCTAACTGTGTGGGGGATACTTTGACTGGGGGAAAGACAGAGATCTTTGTTTCTGCATAGCAGGAACACAAGATCTCTATCTTCTCTCCTGTCAGAACGGCGATCTGCCTTGTTTACATAGGCAGACCGCCGTTCTGCCTCTCTCTGGAACAATTGCGAGTGGCCGGTGGGCATCAGGTTCACTAAGCCCGCTGATTGGCTCCCCCTCTGGCCAATCAGCGCATGATCGTGCCTCCATCAACTATGTGGTGTATGGCCTGCCTGATTTCATACAGAGTGATTGGATAGTTACTGTGTCCTCCTACCTTGCATAAAATAAGTATTGAACACATCACCATTTTTCTAGGTAAATACAGTGTATCCGGAAAGTATTCACATCGCTCCACTTTTCCCACATTTTGTTATGTTACAAAATGGATTAAATTCATTATTTTCCTCAAAATTCTACAAACAATACCCCATAATGCTAACATTAAGAAGTTTGAAATCTTTGCAAATTTATTCAGAATAAAAAACAAAAAAACCCCTTGCACATAAGCATTCACAGCCTTTATCGTGACACTCAAAATGGAGCTCGGGTGCATCCGATTACTGATCATCTTTGAGATGTTTCTACAACTTGATTTGAGTCGACCTGTGGTAAATGCAGTTTATTGGACATGATTTGGAAAGGCACACATCTGTCTATATAACGTCCCACAGTTTACAGTGCATAGCAGAGCACAAACCAAGCCATAAAGTCCAAGGAATTGTCTTTAGACCTCTGAGACAGGATTGTATGGAGGCACAGATCTGGGGAAGGGTACAGAAACATTTCTGCAGCATTGAATGTCTCAATGAGCACAGTGACCTCCATCATTCGTAAATGGGAAAAGTTTGAAACCACCTGAACTCTTCCTAGAGCGGGCCGTCTGGCCAAACTGAGCGACTGGAGGAGAAGGGACTTAGGGAGGTGACCAAGAACCCGATGGCCACTCTAATGGACCAACTTCTCTGTACACACGATACAACAGTCGTATGACCGCTTGCCATACTATCAACGTTTTCTAGTCTGCTCATACAACTTCTGTAGTACGACTGTCTTATGTTCGGCTGTTCTAATCATGCGTACTAACGATCGATTTAACATACAACGGTCGTTCGTACGACGTTTTGTATACGATTGTCATCCCGTGTGTACGAGGCTTTACAGAGCTCCAGCATTTCACTGTGGAGAGAGGAGAACCTTCCAGAAGAACAACCATCTCTGGAGCATTCCACCAATCAGGCCTGTATGTTGGCGTGGCCAGACGGAAGCCACTCCTCAGTAAAAGGCACATTCAAGCCCACCTGGAGTTTGCCAAAAGGCACCTGAAGGGCTCTCAGACCATGAGAAACAAAATTTTCTGGTCTGATCTAACAAAGATTGAACTCTTAGGCCTGAATGGCAAGCGTCATGTTTGGAGGAAATTGGGCACTGGTCATCACTGCTATCACCAGTAGCCCAGCCAGATCCCAGACTTGAACCTGATTGAATATCTCTGGAGAGATCTGAAAATGGCTGTGCACTGATGCTCCCCATCCTACCTGATGGAGTTTGAGAGGTCCTGCAAAGAAGAATGGGAGAAACTGCCCAAAATAGGTGAGCTAAGCTTGTAGCCTCATACTCAAAAAGACTTGAGGCTTTAATTGTTGCCAAAAGTGCTTCAACAAAGTATTGAGCAAAGACTTAGGATTTTTTTTATTTCAAACAAACTTTTTTCACGTTGTTATTACGGGGTATTGTTTGAGGAAAATAATGAATTTAATATATTTTGGAATAAGGCTGTAACATAACAAAATGTGGAAAAAGTGAAGTGCTGTGAATACTTTCCAGATGCACTGTTTATTTCTAAAGGTGCTGACACTGACATGAAATTGTCACCACATGTCAGTAACTATGTTACCTAGCTATCCATACATACAAAGAAACCAAAAAAGAATATTGTTCAGTAATGAAGTTATGGGTAATAAAATGGAATGACACAAGGGAAAAGTATTGAACACGCTATCTGAAATGTATTTAATACTTCGTGCAAAATCCTTTCCTCCTATATGGAGAAACTAGTCACATACATTGCTCTGGTGTGATTTTGGTCCATTCTTCCACATAAACAGTCTTCAAATCTTGAAGGTTCCGTGGCCCTCTTCTATGAATTCTGATCTTTAATTATTTCCATAGATTGTCTATTGGATTCAAGTCAGATGATTGGCTGGGCCATTCTAGCACCTTTTTTTGTTTCTTTGAAACCATTCGAGAGTTTCCTGGGCTTTGTTGTTTGGGATCATTGTCTTGCTGAAATGTCCACCCTTGTTTCATCTTCATCCTCCTATTAGGTGGCAACAGATTTTTATCAAGAATGTCTTGGTACATTTTTGCCTTCATCACTCATTCAATGACATGAAGTTTGCCAGTACCGTATGCTGAAATACAGCCCCACACCATGATGTTCCCACCTCCAAACTTCACTGTTGGTTTAGTGTATTTGGGGTGATGTGCGGTGCCATTTGACCTCCAAACATGGTGTGTTATGGCATCCAATTTTGGTCTCATCTGACCAGACTATATGCTCTCAGTATTTCACAGGCTGTTCTAAATGTTATGCAGCTAACTTTAAACTAACTTCACCATGCTTTTCTTCAACAATGGAGTCTTGCATGGTGAGCGTGCATACAAGCCATGGCGGTTGAGTGTATTACTCATTGTTTTCTGTGAAACAATTGTACCTGCTAATTCCAGGTATTTCTGAAGCTCTCCACAAGTGGCCCTTGGCTCTTGGACAACTCTTCTGATAATTCTTTTCACTTCTCTGTCAGAAATCTTGCGAGGAGCACGATTTTTATGGGGAAATTATGTTCTTTCCACTTCTGGATTATGGCCCCAACAGTGCTTACTGGAACATTCAGAAGTTTATAAATCCTTCTGTAACCAATGCCATCAGTATGTTTTGCAACAATAAGGTTGCGAAGGTCTTGAGAGCTCTTTGCTTTTACCCATCATGAGATGTTTCTTTGTGTGACGCCTTGGTAATGAGACTCCTTTTTATAGGCCATCAGTTGAGACTGAACCAGCTGATATTAATTTGTACTGATAAGAGGTAGGATTGCTTTCTAATTACTGATAGATTTCAGCTGGTGTCTTGGCTTTCCATGCCTTTTTGCACCTCCCTTTCTTCATGTGTTCAATACTCTTTCCTTGTGTCATTCCATTTTATTACACATAACTTAATTTCTGAACATATTTGTTTTGGTTTCTTTGTATGTATGGATTGGATGGGTTGTTTCATGTCAATATCACCTTTAGAAATGCATTTACCTAGAAAAATGGTGATGTGTTCAATACTTATTTTACCCACTGTAGCGGTTGTACAGAGAAGTTGGTCCAACAAAGTTGTACGTGCAAAACACGCATGCTCAGAAGTCAAGAATGCCCAGAAGTGTTCATTCTGGGAAACTTATGTTCCTAATTCACAAATCACATGCACCTGAACTTCCTCTTTATATGCTCATTACACGTCACTACGTTAGGCTTGGTTGTACGATCGCTTAGTGCACGTCAGTACGCGAGACACAGCCAACGTACCATTTTGGACGTCTGGTCGTACGATCGTCACACCCGTGTGTACGGGGCTTTAAGGAGATTGTACAGATATTGTATAATCATATGTTATAGCGTATGTAATAGAATAAAAATATACCAGTGCAAAAAAAATATATATGAATTAAAATCGAATAACTGCTAGCAAATTTACAAAAAAACCCAATCCCTGGTAATTAAAGTACAAAGAGCTGCTAGTGACAGACTGCACAGACCACGGCGCTCACAAGATCAGCTAATATGATAGGGGAGTCAGCAGTCAGGGAGAAAGTCATGACCTGGCATTATCACACAAGCATTTTAGGGGATACAGAGGGATAATTTAAAAAGCAAAATCACCATGCTGTGAATTGCACATTAAAGAGACAGGAGCAGCATTTTTTTGGGTTAACAAACGCTTTAAATCAGACAGGCCCTTGCTTTACATCGCTGATGCATACTTCCCAACTTTTTAAGATGAGAATGAGGGACACCTATTAGCAAAAGTATGTAGGGTAGGCATAGGGCACACACCCTGCCATGTCCCTTAACCACTTCAGCCCCGGAAGGATTTCACACTTTAGGACCGGAGCCCCTTTTGCGATTCGGCACTGCGTCGCTTTAACTGACAATTGTGCGGTCGTGCGACGTTGTACCCAAACGAAATTTGCGTCCTTTTTTTCCCACAAATAGAGCTTTCTTTTGGTGGTATTTGATCACCGCTGCGTCATTTCTGATCGCCGCTATAAACAAAAGAGGAGCGACAATTTTGCAAAAAAACCCAAATTTCTTACTTTTTGCTACAATACAAATCCAGAAAAAATATATAAAAAAACTATTTTTTTCATCGGTTTTGGCCAATTTATATTCTTCCTCATATTTGTGATAAAAAAAATCGCAATCGACGTTTATTGATTGGTTTGCGCAAAAGTGGTCGCGTTTACGGATGATGAGAATTCATTTCTGGGGTTTTTATTTATTTATTTTTTTTTTACTAGTAATGGCGGCGATCTGCGATTTTTTGCGGTACTGCGATATTTCAGCGAACATGTCGGACCATTTTGACACTTTTTTGGGACCATTGGCATTTATACAGCGATCAGTGCTATAAAAATGCACTGATTACTGTGTAAATGCCATTGGCAGTGAAGGGGTTAACCCTGCAGAGGGCGCTCTAAGGGTTAACTATGTTCCCTGGGCGTGTTCTAACTGTATGGGGACTGCCCTAGCTGGGGAAGGGAAGTGGTCACAGCCTCCATGTACAGGAAGGCTGTGATCACAGCCCTTCCCCCTCACAGAACGGAGGTCCGTGTTTACTTACACGGACCTCCGTTCTTTCACTCCGGGGGGGGCATCGCGGGTGGCCGGCGGAGATCGACTCTGCCGCACCCGCTCCCTGGCCCTCCCCGAACACAGTGAGCGCGCGGGCGCGCCTCCGGCGGCGCACACTCACTAGGCTCGATCCCGCAGCCGCCGTCAGATGACGGCGTTTTGCGCAATAGAGCCACCTGGCCGCCGTCAGATGCCGATCGGCGGTCGGCAAGTGGTTAAAGGAGAATTATAGAAACAAATGATTAGTTAATCCCACCAGTGCTTTTTTACCACTACTATTCTTTTATACTGGCTTTTGAAATGTACAAATGCAGCAATTTAGAAATTGGGTGAAAGGTTTAGCACTGCAAAACACTTTTTAAAAAAAGAAAACTAGTGCATTTTATATACATCAGACAAAAATGAGGGACAAATGAGGAGGAAAGAGGGACGTTGTTCCGAATGAGGGAGAGTCTCTCGAAATCAGGGACAGTTGGGAGGTATGGTACCACATCTGTACAATTTCCTTTAAATGTACCAGAACTATGGAATAGGAGGATCCACCTGAACAATCCATTCAATTAAATCAGACATGCCCATGTACTACATAGCTGGTGTAGATCTAAAGGAGGTTGTGCCATCAGATTGCACAGAAAATGGGTGGAAGGTGGTATAGTAATGAGCGAGGTGTGGTCCAGAGTGGTGAACATGCCCTTTAACACCCTCCTCCATGATGTAGCAAGCCAGTGCATTTTGGGATTCAAAGCTTCCTGGATGTCAATGTTCTACAGGAAGTGATGGAAGCAAAAAACATTTTTTAAACACTGAATTAAACATATGAAGTTTCAAAGCAAATACGGTGTGACATAAATTTTTTCAATAACTGCCATTTTATTCTCTAGGGTGTTAGGAAAAAAAATATATAATGTTTGGGGGTTCTAAGTGATTTTATAGCAAAAAAAACTGTTTTTAACTGGTAAACACCGAACCCAAAAAACAGGCTCGGTATTGAAGTGGTTAATCAATCCCATACTTTGTAGAGGCTATAACGTTTGCACAAACCAATCAATATATGCTTATTGGGGTTTTTTACCAAAAATATGTAGCAGAATACATATTGGCCTAAATTGATGAAGAAATTTGATTTTTAAAATTTTTTATTGGATGTGTTTTATATTAGAATGTAAAAAATATTGTTTTTTTTTTTCAAAATTATTAGTATTTTTTTGTTTATAGCACAAAAAATAAAAACCGCAGAGGTGATCAAATACCCCCATAAGAAAGCTCTATTTATGGGGAAAAATGACATACATTTTATTTTGGTACAGTCTCGCATGACCATGCAATTGTCAGTTAAAGCAACGCACTGCCGTATCGCAAAAAATGGCCTGGTCAGGAAGGGGGTAAAACCTTCCAGAGCTGAAGTGGTTAAAATGTGTTTTTCATGGCCATATGCACAAGCCCTTACTTAAGCTTCATTTCTGCCTTGATGTACATTGGTATCAGACATTCTTCATTTTGGAAGACATCCCATTCATTTGTAAAATCCCCTACATGCATGTCAACATGGTAAAAAAGTACCTAACCCTTCAACACACCACAATACATCCATGTGGGTACATATGGTTGTGCGCTGCGTTGGCAATAGGAAAGATCAGATAGATATTGTGCAGGGAATGGTATGCGTGGGTCATGTGATTAGAGGAGCACAACAGATGTTCCCTCCTTGGCCTCTTATAGAACATAGTCATGGCTGCACAAGTAAAATTTATATTTCATGACCTTCAAGTAGAGTAAAAAAAAATCTATTTTTGGAAACATTTCATCAGAAACAGGAAACAGGGCAGAGAAAATAGACAAAATGAACTTTCATTTTCACTAAAGTACAATATTCTGACCTGTTCAGCATTACTTGTTATCTAATGCATCACATAGCTGTATTTATCTCTGCGGTACACTACAGAAACAGATCAGAGAAAGCTTGCATTGTTTAGAGGAAGGTCATTTCTTACCAGGGTTGATGTAAGCAAGGGGAAGTATAACCAAACATTTTAGTTTTGGATGGAGTGGAGATGGGTCGGAATCTCTGTCTAACTTTAACTGTATTGTGTCCCCATTATGGACCAATCTAATTTTTTGTCTCCGTGACAGTGGTTAGCAAGACAGGATCTCCAGGGAAATCTCCCCGCTGGGGTCAGTTAGCAATAAAAACCCAACAAAGATTCTAGTTCAGTGGTTCTTAAAGCGGAGTTCCACCCAATTCCGCTTTAAGCACTCCTCACCCCCTTACATGCCACATTTGGCATGTTTTTTTTTGGGCGGGGGGAGTGTGTCCCCAGGTTTCAGAGGGACTTCCTGTCCCTCATCCACCTTCCGCCTCTGGGCCGCCTAGGCGACTCCTCCTCTCCTCCTAGGCGGCCCCTCCCTCCTGGCAGTCTTCTGTGACACGCCACAGGTCCCAGAAGATTGCCTGGCCACTAGGAATGCACAGCGCGACTCACGCATGCGCAGTGGGTGCCCGGCCGTGAAGCCGGGCCAGGTGCCCACACTAGGAATGGCGGGGTCATCGGGAGGAGGGGGGAGACGAGCGAGGCTTCGGGCGCAGCCGTCGCTGGACCCGGAGACAGGTAAGCTACTGTTTATTAAAAGTCAGCAGCTACACTTTTTGTAGCTGCTGACTTTTAATAAACAAATAAATGAGTGAAACTCCGCTTTAACCTCCCAGCCATGGGCTCCCTACTTCCTGACCTCCAACCAACTGCAGACCCTTTAACCTCCCACACTGCTTCTCTGCTCACACAGTGCCCCCCAGAGAGGCCTGCAGTGCTCCCAGGCCCCTTGAGAGCCCCCCTGACCTTCCACAGTGTTGCCAAAAATCCCACAGTGCCCCCCTCCCCCAGTCTGTTGTAGAGCCTCCAGGCCTCCACGATGTCCCCAGCCCTCTCCAGAAACCTCATTCACTACAGGGCCACCGAGTCTGATGCAGAGTCCCCTAACCCATTCTACAACCCCCATCGCCCCACAATTACCTCCAGCACCATCCAGAGCCTTCCAATACAAGTTTTGCATTTCCATACTTTTATTGTTTGAATATAAGCTTTTCTTCCCTGGTCTCTTCTCTGAACCACTGTTCTAGTCCTCCTGGGCAGGATTTGAAACATAGAATCCCATTGCAGCAAAGCTTACCATCAAAGAGGTTGCAACCCTAAAAATAGAGAGAGATCCTCTTCCGTTAGAGCAGGTTAAACAGCACAGTGCTTGAGCTGTCTAATCTGTCTCTCTCTATGCCGTAAAAAACCTGGTTGATCTAGCCTGTTCCTGTGTCCCCTGACCATGATAATCATGGCTGCTGATCCATGATTATTGTTGTCAGGTCATGTGCCTCCGTCATCCTGCTGCTCTCCTCTCTTCCCTTCTCCCCCTCCCTCCCTGCTTGTCAGCTCCTATGTGTGTGAGCCGTCTCCTTGCAATTTCAGATAATTTATGCTCGTTCACGTGACCTCCTGCCGCTCTCCTCCCCCCATCTAAGGGCTACAGTGGGAGGGGCTGAGTGGAGAGCACATGGGTCACGTGACCTCCCGGCTGATGTCAGAGGGGTATCTTGGCCCTTCCTGCTATTGCCCTTAGATTGAAGAAGGAAAGCGGACGGAGGTCACATGACCGGTCAGAAACTATCTGAAATAAAGAATTTACAGGCACAATTTTATACAAACATGTACACTGTATAGGGTGACTTAGTAGAACAGAGGGGCTGGCAGTAATCTTTATTTGACTTTACAACCACTTTAAGTTACAAATGTGCATTAAATGTTGTCCTATATGCCATATGTAATATAAAGGTAAATGACACCCATACCCATGCCAGTTGACTGCACAGATAGGGCTCATTTACATGGGATTGTAGACCACATAAGGCACCCAAACACCAACATGTAAGGGAAATAAGTAAATAAAATAAACAAGATAGAACATATTGGAAAATGTTACACAGTGGCACGTTATTGTGGTTCAAAACAAATACATTCAACAAATATAACTTTACCAAACATGTATTAGTTAATAACCATAAACTAAAGTTTTAGGATAAATAACCAATCAATAAAAGCTTAGCCATCAAGACTTGAGCTAAATGTAATCAGTCTGTTAAGCCTGTACACACGGGCCGAATGTCGGGAGGCATTGGCCAGTTCACTAAAAACCGGCTGCCATTCAGGCCGTGTGTACTGCAGCTGTCGAAGGGGCATGACCGGAACCCGATAAGTGCTCTCAGCCAATTGTTGAGAGCGCTGACCGGAGTGTTCTGGCCGGGGGGGGGGGGTGTCCCCCTGTCAGGACACAATAGAACAGCAGGGTAGATCAGCTGTCAGGTTTTTTCGTTCAGCGCACGGAGCTTACTAATTGGCCCAGCGGTGGAGGTAGAAGGAGGGAGGCTGAACTTCCAAGGGACAGGGCAGTAGCACCGTCTCCGGAAGTGGGGAAGGGGGGCCTGTCAAAAACAGGTCCCCATTCCCCCCTAAAAGGTGTCAAATGTGGCACCAGAGGGGGGGGGACGACAGATAAGCGGAAGTTCCACTTTTGAGTGGAACTCCGGGTTAAATCACAGTGCCCAGCAACAAATCCCCACGACAAAGGCAACAAAGGGAGGGAGGATGGGGCAGCTCAGCTTGGTTGAAGATCAATCTGCTGATAGGAGCTTCAGAAAAAAAATATTTAAAAGGTAGGTCCGATTTATGATTGGTTGCCAGGTTTCCCACCGAAAAGATCTGGATACTGATAGCTCTACCTGTTGACAGCTAACAAGGTTGCCTTGAAACAGACACAAGGGGAGCAAGAAATGAAAGCTTAAAGTAAAGGGGTGCCAGGGGTTTACAATCCCATGGAGCCACTTCTTAATTTTATGGACATAACACATAATTTTGCCCTCTGAAGAGCGATCTGTGGTGGATAACTTTTCAAAGGACATTTGACAGGTGGAAGTGTTATGTCACCTCCCTACAGTATACATCAGAGATGACAAGCTTCACACTTCGATATACAGAAAACCAACTGACCAATGCAGCTATCTCCATAGTTCCAGTTTTTACCCCCTACACACTAAACGGGCCATCATACACAGCCAAGCCATCAGATACCACTGAATATGTTCAGACCCAGAGGACAGAGATAAACATCTCAGAACACTGGCAGACTCCTTCCATAAGAAAGGGCACAAAGAAAAAACCATCAACAACAGCATAAACATGGCCTTGAAAACTCAAAGAGAAAATCTCCTCCAATACAAAGAGAAAAAAAAACAAATAACCGTGTCCCTCTAGTCACTACATACAACCCAGTACTAGAAGGGATAAAAAAGATAAACAAAGATTTATAACCCATTATAACAGAGGCTGAAACTCTGAAAGAAATATTCCAACAACCCCCATTATTGGCTTTCAGACAACCACCCAACCTCAGACATAAACTAATCAGTAGGAAACTTCACTCTGATTATGAAGTCACAAATAGCAAACCCTGCAATAAAAAACGCTGCAAACTGTGCAACCAGATCAATCAATCTAGAAGTGTCACTCACACAAATGGAACCTTCAATATCATGGGATCATACAGCTGTACCTCTAGTAATGTTGTGTACCTCATTCAAAGCAAAAGGTGCAGGAAAGGATCTTATGTTGGGGAAACAGGACAGAAGTTGCAAACAAGGATGAATTTACACAGACATTCCATCAAGGAACATAAAGAAGACAGTTTTCTGCACACCTGTGGGACATCATTTCTCACAACCGGACCACACTATCGAAGTCCTCAATGTCTTAGTTCTTAAAGGGAATTTCAGAACTATCCAGGAAAGGAAAACGTTTGAACTAAGAATCATACTTCTTTTTAACACAAATTTAGATATAGGTTTCCTTACCCATTACATTACAGTTTTATGACCCCCTCTGTCACTGTCATCTCCCAAACCATTCTATAGCTCTCCCTCTGTCCTATCTCAGTGACCCTGCTGCTAGCTTTATTACCATCACCGTATACATTGGTTTGTGTGTGTTTGTTTGTTTTTCCTTTTTTTTTCTTTCCCTCAGAGATTTTTTTTTACATTCTGCTAAAACTTTTGTGAATCAGTACTGCTTGGACCTTGAAGAAGGGGACACACCCTGAAAACTTGTCCTGAAAAATTGTGTTAGTGCAAATTAAAAAAGTATCACAGACAGTACTCAATTTACTCTGTCGCAATTGCACCAATACGGTTACAATCACCTCAAGCGTCACCTCCCTAAAAACCTGCATCACTGCAGTGCAAGCATGTTCCTTGCAAATGTTTGTGAAGCAGTTGCAGCGCAGCCTTATTCAGTTAAATGGGTCTCATTCATTAGGGGCAATACTGCTGGCTGAACGTGAGCATTTTTGCCAAGCCGGGATGCAAAGTATCACAGGCCACTGCATGTGTACACCCCCATCCGCTGCCTTTGTATCTTAAGGACAAGCAGTTGGAGGCTATAAAAATGCAGCTCAAGTGTGTGTTTTTACAACCAACAGTGTAAACATAGCCAAACAGAGCAAGGATGGATCGCACTACATCATGATTTGGGGGATAACTTGGTTTTGATTTTGTACTGATTAGGAGTTTTTGTTTGGGGAGTGGGTTGAATATAGCTTTAAGCTGTCAGTCTGTTCTGACAGCTGCCTTTTGTTGCACACTGCTGCATAAAAAACAAAACTAAGTGCAAAAATAGTGTTCACCAAATTCACCTTTGATTGCCCATATTCACTACCCCCACCCCCGCTACTCCATGTGGTATAAATTAAAGTTTGGGAAATACCTTGGTTCTCCTGAGGAAGCCACGTGGTGTGACGTAACGCGTAGGGCGTGGCCGGAGCAGACCGGAAGTTACATAGTTACATAGTTACATAGTCAGTGAGGCTGGAAAAAGACACAAGTCCATCAAGTCCAACCCATGTGTGTGTTTTTTTTTTTTTTTTTATTATTATTTTTTGTCAGTAATACGTTGTATATCCCCCAATGTTGTGGTCCCTTAGGTGTGCATCTAGTAGTTTTTTAAAATTATCTATACTACCAGCAGAAACCACTGTTTCTGGAAGAGAATTCCACATTCGCACTGCTCTTACCGTAAAGAACCCCTTACGCATCTTAAGGTTAAAACGCCTTTCTTTCATTCTCAGTGAATGGCCGCGTGTCTTCTTGTTTTCCCTTGCGCTGAATAGTATTGCCCCTATAGTGGGGTCACCAGTACAGTATTTGTACATTGAAATCATATCCCCTCTCAAGCGTCTTTTCTCCAGAGAGAATAAGTTCAGTGCTTGTAATCTTTCCTCATAACTAAGGTCCTCTAATCCCTTAACTAGCTTTGTTGCCCTTCTCTGAACCCTTTCCAATACCAGGACGTCCTTCTTGAGGACCGGTGCCCAGAACTGGACGGAAGTGACGTGAAGACAGCATTGCCGATGTTCTTACTTTTCATATACGGTTTTAATACTTTATGTACTTTTAATAAATGGGTGCTTTTTAAATATTCTACACTAGGGGAGGCATTATGTTTATTCTATCCTAACACATGGATGCATGAGGCCAGCGGCATCTCAAAAGGAACTAACACCCTTTAGCCAAGCACCCATCAGTGAGATAAAAGAGGAAGATTCCCCATGCAAGGATAACCAGACCATATAACTGGAACCCTATCACAAGGCTCTTGTTATATGGGAGTGAAGTGAGAGTTCTGTGAGCACTGACGTGATTGGTGGAAGCACACAGTTTTACTTATTTAATTGCACTAGAACTATTCCGTAGTTATATATCAGTTATTTGCCTATATTGATGCACTTGAGATTAATGGTATATGAATTTTATGTTTGAATTGTTAATTTTAATATATGGTTTTGAAAGTGCACTTTTCACATTTATTCACATATTTTCTGCACAACATCATTTATATTTAAACTATACAGTGCCTTGAAAAAGCATTCCTACCCCTTGAAATTTTCAGCATTTTGTCATGTTACAATCAAAAACGTAAATGTATTTTATTGGGATTTTATGTGATAGACCAACACAAAGTGGCACATAATTGTGAAGTGGAAGGAAAATGATAAATGGTTTTCACATTTTTTTTTATAAATAAATATGTGAAAAGTGTGGGGTGCATTTGTATTCAGCCCCCCGAGTCAATACTTTGTAGAACCACCTTTCTTTGCAATTACAGCTGCAAGTCTTTTTGGGGATGTCTCTACCGGCTTTGCACATCTGGAGAGAGAAATTTTTGCCCATACTTCTTTGCAAAATAGCTCAAGCTCTGTCAGATTGGATAGAAAGCGTCCCTGAACAGCAATTTTCAAGTCTTGCCACAGATTCTCAATTGGATTAAGGTCTGGACTTTGACTGGGCCATTCTAACACATGAATATGCTTTGATTTAAACCATTCCATTGTAGCTCTGGCTGTATGTTTAGGGTCGTTGTCCTGCTAGAAGGTGAACCTCCGTCTCAAGTCTTTTGCAGACTCTAACATGTTTCCTTCTAAGATTGCCCTGTATTTGACTCCATCCATCTTCCCATCAACTCTGACCAGCTTCCCTGTCCCTGCTGAAGAAAAGCATCCCCAAAACCTGATGCTGCCACCACCATGTTTCACGGTGGGGATGGTGTGTTCAGGGTGACGTGCAGTGTTAGTTTTCCGCCACACATAGTGTTTTGCTTTTAGGCCAAAAATTTCCATTTTGGTCTAATCTGACCAGAGCACCTTCTTCCACGTGTTTGTTGTGTCCCCCACATGGCTTCTCGCAAACTGCAAATGGGACTTCCTATGGCTTTCTTCTTTCCACGTTTACATAAAAGCCAGATTTGTGAAGTGCACAACTACTAGTTGTCCTGTGGACAGGTTCTCCCGCCTGAGCTGTGGATCTGTGCGGCTCCTCCAAAGTTACCATGGGCCTCTTGGCTGCTTCTCTGATTAATGCTCTCCTTGCCCGGCCTGTCAGTTTAGGTGGACGGCCATGTCTTGGTAGGTTTTTTTCAGATTTTTTTTGGATGATGGATTGAACAGTGCTACTTGAGATGTTCAAAGCTTGGGATATTGTTTTATAACCTTACTCTGTTTTAAACTTCTTCTCAACTTTATCCCTGACCTGCCTGGTGTGTTCCTTGACCTTCATTATCCTTTTTGTTCACTAAGGCTCTCTAACAACTTCGCAGAACAGCTGTATTTATACTGATATTAAATTACACACAGGTGGACTCTATTTACTAATTAGGTAATTCTGAAGGCAATTGATTCCACTAGATTTTAGTTAGGGGTATCAGAGTAAAGGGGGCTGAATACAAATGCATGTTATACTTTTAAGATATTTATTTGTAAAAAAAAAGTTGAAAACCATTTATCATTTTCCTTCGACTTCACAATTATGTGCCACTTTGTGTTGGTTTATCACATAAAATCCCAATAAAATACATTTACGTTTTTGGTTGTAACATGGCAAAATGTGGAAAATGTTGAGGGGTAGGAATACCCAGGGCTGGATTAAGAGCATCATGGGCCTGGTGCTGAGGATTTTTATGGGCCTTTTCATGGGAATAAATAAAATGAAAATGCAAACAAATTTTTGTTAAAACAAATTAAATATGCTGCCGCAATTTACATATCAATCATGTGTACACTGTATACAGAGAAGGGCTGGGCAGTATTAGTGACTCACTCACACCATTGGGCTGGGCCTATCTTAAGGAAGGGGCCTGGAGCTGCAGCTCCAATAGCCCCTATGTTAATCTGGCCCTGTGAATACCTTTTCAATGTACTATATATCTAGCGTGTATGTGTGAACACCTTAGTTACATAGTTACAAGTTACATAGTTAGCCAGGTTGAAAAAGGTCCATCTAGTTCAACCAATCAAAAAGTAATAAAAAAAAATGTATATATATATATATATATATATATATATATATACCATACAATCCAATATATGCAATCCTTCACCCACAGTTGATCCAGAGGAAGGCAAAAAAAAAACCCCAGCAAAGCATGATCCAATTTGCTATAGTGGGGGAAAAAATTCCTTCCTGATCCCCCGAGAGGCAATCGGATATTCCCTAGATCAACTTTACCTATAAATGTCAGTAGCCACTTAGGTTATGTACATTTAGGAAAGAATCCAGGCTTTTTTAAAGCAATCTACTGTGCTGGCCAGAACCACCTCTGGAGGGAGTCTATTCCACATTTTCACAGCTCTTACTGTGAAGAAACCTTTCCGTATTTGGAGATGAAATCTTTTTTCCTCTAGACGTAAAGAGTGCCCCCTTGTCCTTTGTGATGACCTTAAAGTGAATAACTCGACACCAAGTTCACTATATGGACCACTCATGTATTTGTACATGTTGATCATATCCCCCCTTAATCTCCTCTTCTCTCTCAGAAAATAAATTCAGTTCCTCTAATATTTCCTCGTAGCTTAGTTCCTCCATGCCTCTTATTAGTTTGGTTGTCCTTCTCTGCACTTTCTCCAGTTCCCCGATATCCTTTTTAAGAACTGGTGCCCAAAACTGAACTGCATATTCCAGATGAGGTCTCCCTAAAGATTTATACAGGGGCAAAATTATGTCTCTCTTTCTGGAGTCCATACCTCTCTTAATACATGAGAGGATTCTGCTCACTTTGGAAACCACTGCTTGGCATTGCATGCCATTATTAAGTTTATGATCTACCAAAACCCCCAGATCCTTCTCCACTATGGAGTCCCCCAGTTGTACTCCCCCTAGTTTGCATGCATATCCTTAGCCCACAAGTGCATAACTTTACATTTATCTACATTAACCAGTTCCCTACCGACGCATAGTAAAATGACGTCGGCAGGGACTGGTCGTCGATCCGGGAAGACGTCATATGACGTCCTCCGCTTCTTGCCGCTGCTGCGGGCCCCCAGGGGCCCGCACAGCGGCGATCGTGGATCGCTCGTCTGCCAGGGGGTTGTGTCCCCCCCAGATCGGGGTAAAGAGCCAATTTTATTCACAGCCGGTCACAAACGAGTCTCGCGTGCACGCCGCTCGTGCGCGCCCCTGGGGGCGCGCAGTGCGGCGATCGGAGCTGAGGCTTGTCCCTCGGACAAAGCCCAGCTCCGATCCGTGTAAAGAGCCAATAGATTTGGCTCTTTACCACGTGACCGGCTGAGTCAATCACAGCCGGTCATGTGATGTAAACAAACCGCGGTAACGAGCTGTTACCGTGGTTCTCCCTGTCACACACCGATCGTGTGTGACAGGGAGATTGCGGTAACAGCCTGGCCGACACTTATTTTAACCGAGAAATGGGGCTAGACCCCCCCTGTGTTGGGGGACCGTCTGCTCGCTAGGTGCTAGCGGCGACACGCCCGGGGACCCCCGGGCGTCGTCGCCGTTCTTCGCCTCCTGCAGTATACTGCAGAAGGGCCTAGCTGCTGGTCAGGGACGGCTGCAGTAAAATGATACGCAGCCATCCCTTGACCAATTACATCTATT
>BLSH010131159.1:2120222-2137825 GCA_018402905.1 Glandirana rugosa | reverse complement strand
ATCTGGTGGCTCTGTATACTCCTATCTGGTGGCTCTGTATACTCCTATCTGGGGCTCTGTATACTCCTATCTGGAGCTCTGTTTACCCCTATTTGGGGCTTTATATACTGCTATCTGGGGCTCTGTATACTGCTATCTGGGACTCTGTATACTCCTATCTGGGGCTCTGTATACTCCTATCTGGTGGCTCTGTATACTCCTATCTGGGGCTCTGTATACTCCTATCTTGTGGCTCTGTATACTCCTATCTGGTGGCTCTGTATACTCCTATCTGCTGGCTCTGTATACTCCTATCTGGTGGCTCTGTATACTCCTATCTGGGGTTGATGAGGGAATCCCTTCTGCTGCACTATTGTATTTTGACTGTGGGGAGCGCGAGGAATACCATGATCACTGCTGGTGGCTACAGACGCTGCTGGCAGGGATCGGGGAGAAAAACCTGACAGGCTGGTTGTATTGAAGTTGATTGATGGATTGACTTCAGTACAACCAGCCTGCCCATAGACGGATGAATTTTCAACGGTTCCTGCTGAACAAGCTGAATTTTGATCCGTCTAATGCTGGCTTAAGTATGGTGAGGATGATGACCAATGCTACTGAGATAACATTATTGTATTACCTAATCCTCAAGATGTTGACATTAGTTATGTAAACTTTCTTTCTAATGAGAGTGAAGGAGAATGAACACACATTGAGTTGAAAAAGTATTCATACCCCTTGAAATTTTCCACATTTTGTCATCTTACAACCAAAAATGAAAATGTATTTTATTGGGATTTTGTGTAATAGCCAACACAAAGTGGCACATAATTGTGAAGTGGAAGGAAAATGATAAATGGTTTTCAGCATCTTTTACAAAAAAAAATCTGAAAAGTGTGGTGTGCATTTGTATTCAGCCCCCTTCACTCTGATACCCCTAACTAAAATCTAATGGAACCAATTGCCTTCAGAAGTCACCTAATTAGTAAATAGAGTCGACCTGTGTGTAGTATAATCTCAGTTCTATGAAGCCCTCAGAGGTTTGTTAGAGAACCTTAGTGGGCAAATCGCATCATGAAGGCCAAAGAACACAGCAGACAGGTCAGGGATAAAGTTGTGGAGAAGTGTAAAGCAGGGTTAGGTTATAAAAAAATATCCCAAGCTTTGAACACCACACGGAGCACTGTGTTCAATCCATCATCCGAAAATGGAAAGAGTATGGCACAACTGCAAACCTATCAAGTCATGGCCGTCCACCTAAACTGACAGGCCGGGCAAGGAGAGTATTATTCAGAGAAGCAGCAAAGAGGCCTATGATAACTCTGGAGGAGCTGCAGAGTTTCACAGCTCAGGTGGGAGAATCTGTCCACAGTAGGCTTGTGCAATTCGTTTAGTTACGAATTTCGTTTTTTAACGAATTTTGCAAAATTCAGCAATTCGGGCGAATTTCGAATTTCCGAATTTCCCCAAATTTTCGTTTTTCCAATTCGAAAACTCAGAAATTTGCGGTAATTCGGCAATTGCGGTAATTTGTGGTAATTCGCCAATTGCGGTAATTCGGAAATTCATGGTTATTCGGCAATTGCTGTAATTGGGAAATTCAGAAATTTGCGGTAATACGACAATTGCGGTATTTTGGAAATTCGCCAATCGGAACAGCCGAAAATCCGAAATTCAAAAATTCTGAAATCCGAAAATTCGAAGATAACAAAGAACATTTAAATTGATAACTAACTAATAAATAACTATTAAATTATAGGTATTGGAATTTCCTTGAAAATATGACTGCCAGTGATAAATTTCATAGTTATTTATTATCATTTCAAATGTTCTTTCTTATATCCGAATTTCAGAAATTTGTAAATTCAGAAATAAGAAAGAACATTTGAAATAATAACTTACTATTAAATTATAGGTATTGGAATTTCCAAAATTTGGCTGTTAGTGAACTGAAATATGAAATTTATCACTGACAGCCATATTTTCAAGGAAATTCCAATACCTATAATTTAAGGCCTCATACACACAGACGTTTTTTGACGCCGGCGTTTTCTGGCGTTTTTTGCAGCTCTCCATGTTAGTCAATGGCCCCATAAAAACGCCGGCATTTTTTAGCTGTAGATGGTGTCGGCGTTAGTGAGCTGAAACTAGAACCCATGGCCAGTGCGTTCTGAGGCTGTAACGTTTTGGCGTTTTTTTACGCCGACGCCACAAAACGTTCACTAACGTCAACTAACGCTAACTAACGCCGTACCAGTGTTTTTTGAAGCTGACGTTTTTAGGTTGAAAAATAGCAGAGGGATGATTTTTTTTTTAAGAAAACGCCTATTGATGCCGACGCTCACTAACGCCGATGCATAACGCCGAAAAACGCCAATTTTTTTTCCTTGACGTCGGGCCCGACATTTTGTTTATTTTTTTAAGAAACGTCCGTGTGTATGAGGCCTTATAGTTATTAATTAGTTAGTTATTATTTTAAATTTATTTTTGTTATCTTCGAACTTTCGAATTTCCAAATTCTCGAATTTCGGATTTTCGGCTGTTCTGATTGCCGAATTTCCGAATTGCCGCAATTGCTGAATTACCGTGAAGTACTGCAATTTGGTGAATTACCGTGAATTTCCAAATTACCGCGAATTTCAGAATTACCGCAATTGCCGAATTACTGCAAATTTCTGAATTACCACGAATTACAGAAATTGACGAATTACCACAAATTTCCAAATTTCAGAATTTCCGAAAAAATAAAAAAACAGAAACAAATTTTTCAGCCATGCACAAGTCTACTCCACAGGACAACTATTGGTTGTGCACTCCACAAATCTGGCCTTTATGGAAGAACGGCAAGAAGAAAGCCATTGTTGGAAGAAAGCCATAAGAAGTCCAGTTTGCAGTTTGTGAGAAGCCATGTGGGGGACACAGCAAACATGTGGAAGAAGGTGCTCTGGTCAGATGAGACCAAAAATTAATTTTTTGGCCTAAAAGCAAAACGCTATGTGTGGCAGAAAACTAACACTGCACATCACCCTGAACGCAGCATATCCACTGTGAAACATGGTGGTGGCAGCATCATGTTGTGGCGATGCTTTTCTTCAGCAGTGACAGGGAAGCTGATCAGAGTTGATGGGAAGATGGATGGAGCCAAATGCAGGGCAATCTTAGAAGAAAACCTGTTAGAGTCTTCAAAAGACTTGAGACCGGGGCAGAGGTTCACCTTCCAGCAGCACAATGATCCTAAACATACAGCCAGAGATTCAATGGAATGGTTTAGATCAAAGCATATTCATGTGTTAGAATGGCCCAGTCAAAGTCCAGACCTAAATCCAATTGAGAATCTGTGGCAAGACATGAACACTGCTGTTCACAGACGCTCTCCATCCAATATGACAGAGCTTGAGCTACATTGCAAAGAAGAATGGGCAAAAATGTCACTCTCTAGATGTACAAAGCTGGTAGAGACATCCCCAAAAAGACTTGCAGCTGTAATTGCAGAGAAAGGCGCTTCTACAAAGTATTGACTCAGGGGGAGCTGAAAACAAATGTACACCGCACTTTTCACATATTTATAAAAAAAATTTGAAAACTATTTATAATTTTTTTCCACTTCACAGATATGTGCCACTTTATGTTGGTCTATCACATAAAATCCCAATAAAATACATTTCCTTTTTTGGTTGTAAGGCCCCTTTCACACAGGCTGACAAGCGGACCTGAACGGATGTCCCATTCTCCTCTATGGAACAACGGATGCCAGCGGAAATCCGATCCTCTCAGATCTGATCCGTGATCCGTAAAATCTGACAGATGGAAACCCTTTTTTTCCATCCATCAGGGGATCAGATCGGATGACAACGGACAGACGGTCCGTTGTCATCCGATTACCCATAGAGGAGTGCAGAGCTCTGACACATCCGTCTCCGCACAGTTTGCGGAGACGGATCTGTCATCTGACCGCTCAGCGGGGATCAGCGGAGCGTCCGTGTGAAAGGGGCCTTACATGACAAAATGTGGAAAATTTCAAGGGGTATGAATACCTTTTCAAGGCACTTTATTTATCAAGAATGTCATAAAATTAAAGCTGATATCTCCCTCAGTGTTCTCAGAAATAAGGGATATTAAAGGGATATATTATTATAAGAAATAATTATATCTCAGAAATAAGGGATATTAAAGGGATATATTATTATAAGAAATAATTATATCTCAGAAATAAGGGATGTCAGAAGATCCTGTTGAAGACCTTACAGCACCCAAAAGCAAAAATGTAATATATTGCAGTTTACCAAGCCGTAAAGAGTAACTCCATTTTCCCCAATGGGTGATCTATATACATTGCAAGGATTTTAACAAACTTGTTGCAGGTTCCAACCTTTTGTTATTCTGAACAAATAGCTGTTTGTTGTGCTAACTGAAAGTGAATGGGAGTGACTTCATAATTATCAATCAGCTGCTACACTTGCAGGGCTCTAATGAGGAAAGAGACAGGATCTGCATTCCTGTAACCATGATTTCCCCCTGGGAGTATCTCACCAAAAAAATGACATTTTAATTGCAGGGGATGCTCAAAATATGACTTGTATCTGTAGCCATGTACTCCCTTGAGAGTGGCTGGTAGTAGTGGTTCACCTTATAGCTGCCCTCAATCACACCATACTGTATATCACACATCCGTAGACACTGACCAGGCCGGCTCTTGTTTTTGTTGTTTTATTTAGGGAAAATAACTTAGATGGGGATAAGGGATGACTGTGGGATGCCCAAAGAACTACATTACATGAAGTCCATATATACTCCTGTATATGCACACTTGCACTGCAGACCGTTCCTCTGCAGACTGTTACTCCTCACAACTCTCCAGCACTCAACTTGCTGACTGTTTCTCCTACTGCTCTCTCTCCAGCACTGAACTTAGAAAATCTTCACCCCATTACTTCTCTCCAGCACTGTATTTAGACTCCAGCTTGAAAGGAAATTTATCAATCTTCTCCATTCCTTTCTCTTAACTGCGGCTAGCATGTGGCGAGGGCTACTCTCAGCAGAGCCTCTGGAACACCCATTACAGACCAGGGATCACGGGCCCCTGAATGTGTAGCAAAAAGTACTTGAGTGCTAGCCGGGCCTTTGATGGACTACAACTCCCAGCCCATACTTCTTCCAGGTCCCACCGACCTGCTTTTCCTCAGTGACTCTCCTTTCCCTGAACTGGCTCCCAAGGCTCCCACAGACTGTCCACTATTCCTCTCCCAGCCTGCTCCAGCACTTTCTCTTGCAGTTCCCAGGGACCCCGGTGGATCACTTTAAAGTCTCTCACTGTGTAGCACCTCCACTGTTCTCCTGTTCCCTGCGCGACTCCAGGAATCACCACCTTCCTGGCTCCACCCAAACCTCCAGGCCCCAAGTTCACCCTCCCCAGACTGGGGCGACCTCCTGGGTAGGGCCCTCCATAGCGCCTCTGCTACATCTCCAGACTTCCACCCGACACTTCTTCTCATATTGGGCTGACTCAGAGTATTTAAGGAGGCCTGCCCCCTGCCAGTTCTGCTTGGGGATTGGTCAGGGCTCCCAAGAATACTCCAGATGGCTCCACCTATCTCCCAGCTCTCTGGCCAGTAACCCTCCCCTAGTTTTTAGAAAGAAGTGGGAGGTACTGATGACCTCATCTGTCAAGTCCACTCAATCCTCCCTTAGCCTCTCCTCCCAGCCCAGAGCAAAACATTTAGGCCTGCACCTACAGTCAGGCCCAACTAAATTTTACCTCACCTAGCAAACCCTGCTAGAAAAATGCACCTATACTATGGGGGCGCTACATATCTTAGTGCAGACTTCTGGGAAAATCAGT
Source organism: Glandirana rugosa (assembly GCA_018402905.1). Classification (NCBI taxonomy): domain Eukaryota; kingdom Metazoa; phylum Chordata; class Amphibia; order Anura; family Ranidae; genus Glandirana; species Glandirana rugosa. The sequence continues at coordinate 2,132,007 of BLSH010131159.1, read as the reverse complement.
GAGCCAATCACACAAGCAAGAAATTACATTTCTGGGGGTGTTGCATACAACCATCAGGTTGCCATATTGCTTTGCATTGTACAGAAAATTGAAGGTTGAAAACTTAAGGTCATTTTTAAAAACATTCAATTACAATATGGCGTGTGTAGCAATTGTATATGCTATAATATATTTTTTTTATTTGCTGTTTTTTCCACGAAAGTGCAGTTACCTTTTTAATGTGGTGGCTGCATGTTTTTTCTTTTTTTAGCAGCCAGTAACATACTTCCTGTTTTAGGGTGGCTCAGCTCTGCTTGGAGCCACCCTCTGCTACATACATTTATATTGTAACAGCTGATCATTGTAAGCACCCCTGTCAGTGGAAAATGGGTTGTCCCAACACTCCACCACTTTTGCTGGATAGCTTGGTCTGTTAAAAGAAATTGAAACATAACATAAATCACTTTCTATAAATATGCCTGTTTGGTCACTTGCTTGCTGTTTGTGGTGTGCATTGACAGGAATCACAAGACTGGTGGTGGAAAGCTAGACACCGAGAGGCAGGCATGACATTGTAAGGTAGAAATTACAGCCCCTACCAGAGGTGTAACTAGAACTTTCAGGGCCCTGGTGCAAGAAACCATGAAGAGCCCCATCGGTGAACCCGTTATCAGTCCCGGGACCAGGGAGCACGCCCTCAGCACGGTAAATTGTTTGAACAGGACCGCTAGGCTATAAGGCCCACCCGCAGAGCGCTCGCATATATGCGGACGGCTGGTGTCAAGGGGTTAAGCATGGATTAGGATGACAAGCCTAGCCCAGAATATATTACTACTTGTAGTAGTCTTTGCTATTGGGATTTCTAAAGACAGATCTGAAAGGGAAATTCAGGAGTTGCCTTTGAAATATTTAAAAAGGTTCAGGCTCTAGGCTGGACTTTTGTTTTAAACGTTTTAACTACTTAAGGACCAGAAGGTTTTACTCCATTAATGACCAAGCCATTTTTTTTGCGATACGGCACTGCGTTACTTTAACTGACAATTGCGCAGTCGTTTGACACTGTACCCAAATATAATTGATGTGTTTTTTTCCCACAAGTAGAGCTTTCTTTTGGTGGTATTTGATCACCTCTGTGGTTTTTATTTTTTGCGCTAGAAACAACAAAAAATCGACAATTTTGAAAAAAAAAAAAAACAATATTTTTTACTTTCTGCTATAAAACATATCAAATAAAAAAAAAGTAAAAAATCTAATTTCTTCATAAATACAGGGCAATATGTATTCAGCTACATATTTTTGGGAAAAACCCCCAATAAGTGTTTATTGATTGGTTTGCGCAAAAGTTATAGCGTCTACAAACTAGGGCTAGGGATAGATTTATGGCATTTTTTTTTTTAACTAGTAATGGCGGCAATCAGCGATTTCTAGCGGGACTGCGACATTGCGGCGTACAGATTGGACACCTAACTGACACTTTTTTGGGAACCAGTGACATTATTACAGTGATAAAAAAAATAATGCACTGTTAAAGGCGGCCCCCTAGTTACAAGCATCCGACTTACAAACAACTCCTACTACAAATGGAGGGAGACAACAGGAAGTGAGAGGAAATCTCCCCCTAGGAAGGGAAATTCACTCCTGTAAGAGTTATTATGGGAAAAAGGGGTCTCCACTGATGCTTTAGCACCAAGGTTTGTTTCCACAACAACCCAAAATTTTCAAAATCCAATTATCATTGGGACAGAAAGTGAGGGAAAATCTTCTGAACGGAAACAGACAGCAAAACAAACATTACAGGGTTGTTACCCCTTCCCTATGCTATATAAAAAACTTAAAAATATTTTTTTTGGCTGGAACTACACTTAAAAAATGTACCTGTTCTGAATCACAAACAAATTCAACTTAAGAACAATCCTACAGACCCTATGTTGTTTGTAACCCAGGGACCGCCTGTACTGTACTAATGACACAGGCAAGGAAGGGGTTAACACCAGGGTCGATCAAAGGGTTAAGTGTGTCCCTAGGGGGTTCTTTATAACTGTGTGGGGGGATGGACTTAGCAGGAACACAAGATCACTGTGCCTGCCAGAACGGTGGTCTGCCTTGTTTACATCATCAGACTGCTGTTCTACCTCTCTGGGGAGCGATCGTGGGTGGCTGGCGGACATCGCGTCTGCCAAACCTGCTGATTTGCTCCCCAGTTGGCCCCCCCCAGAGGCTATTGCGCGAAACGGCGTACAGGTACAAGGTACAGGTTTCGTGCAATAGAGCCACTTTGCCGCAGTGCAAGTACGTTAGGCAGTCGGCAAGGGGTTTTAAAGGCAACTTCAACATTTCTGGACTCTCAAGCTCCCTTTCAGATCTGTCTGAAAACTCAATAGCAATGATAACTACTAGCAGTAGTATTATGTTCTGTTAGGAATAATATATTCAGAGACGACTGTAAGCTGTAGAGCTCTTACTGCTGCTTGTAATTTATTTGGATGGGCAGCCTTGTGAGTCTGTATTTCAGAGATCGCATGTTCCTGGACACGTGCTACAAATAGGAACCTGACGGATGCATAGCATGGACCTAGTACATTGTTGGTTTCCACGGCACCTTCTATTTATAGATATTCTTTGGGTAAGTTATGTTGCAGCATTTCTGATGGTTGGTTCTGGTAGATGCAGGGTTTTTTTTTTTTTTGGAAATTTGTAAGGCTAAAAATAAATCCAACAACTCAGAATGTGACAGCTGCAGATGATTTAACACATACTTCTCTACAATGGAGCAGGCGTTGTGCAGAACAGTGAAGTCTAGTTTTATTAAAATAAATCTTTTACAAGATGACATTGCTGCACAGCAGACAGAATCAATATAAAAATGACTTTTTTTATTTTTTATTTTCTGAGTAATCAGCAGTGGTTCCTGTTAATTATCCAACTCAGTTGCAACTAAGTGGCATAGCAGACACCTCTCAATGATGCCCACTGCTGGAGATGATCAATCAATTTGTCTGTGCCCACACTGAATGTAGTATTACAAACACTGATTTTGGAAAAATGTGTTAATCTAATTAGTGCACATCTGCATGCTCAAGTGCTTTTTTTAAATGATTAGTAAAACCAAAGCTGGTAACGTTATGTAAACGAGTTTTCATTTACTGATGTGAATGGAAAGGTTCCCATCAGGGCCGGTGCTACCACTAGGCAGGCTGCAGCATGTAACTAACCCTGTCTCAGGCAGCTGCTCCATCCGACTGGTAGTCACATGGGCAGGAAAAGAGGGTGGAGTCAGGGGTAGAGCCAATGGGGTGGCAAAATGAGGTTTCACCTAGGGTGTCAAAAATCCTTGCACCAGCCCTGGTTCCCATATCAATACAGAAAATAAGACACTGCATTTCAATTTGTTGTACAACATTTAATTCTGTGTTATTGCTCACCTGTAAGGAAATTTCAGTTTTTATGACTAGAGGTCATCTATGCCTAGATGCCATGGCCAAGTTTGGTAGCTTCAGTATACATTGGTAATATTTGCCTAATGTAAACATCGGTGTGAATACCTAAATCATTTTCATATTGATTTTTGTTTTTTTTGGAGGGGGGGACATACAAGACTTTTATTTGCAATTTAGTCTTTTTATTGAAGATTCAGCTATACAACTAAAGGTTAAAATAGTTCACAGGACCTGGCATGCCATCCTCTACAGACACTGTTAAACATTGTAACAGTCAAGAGTGGTCAATCCCATAATCCCGTCAAGGGGGCACACTTTACATCTGGAGGAAAAGAGATATCATCTGCAAATACGGAAAGACTTTTTCACAGTAAGAGCTATAAAAATGTGTAATAGACTCCCTAAAGAGCTGGTTCTGGCCAGCTCAGTAGATTGTTTTAACCGCTTGCCGACCGCTGATCGGCAATTGACGGCGACAAGGTGGCTCGTGAGCGCAAATCGCCGTCATGCGACGGCGGCCGCGCTCACGAGCCTAGTGAGCACGCCCGCACTCCCTTTAAGAGCTCCTAATCTCAGCTTGTTACCTGTATAGAAGACACCTGGGAGCAAGAAATCTTGCTAATTGATAGGGGATTAAATACGTATTTCACTTATTAAAATGCAAATCAATTTATAACTTTTTTTGAAATCCGTTTTTTCTGGATATGTTTGTTGTTATTCTGTCTCTCACTGTTAAAATAAACCTACCATTAAAATTATAGACTGATAATTTCTTTGTCAGTGGGAAAACGTACAAAGCAGGGGATCAAATACTTTTTTCCCTCACTGTATATATATATATATATATATATATATATATATATATATATATATATTTTTTTTTTTCCTGCTATTGGTTGAACCAGTTTCTAACTTCAGTTTGTTCAGTATGGCCCCTTTCACACTGAGTGGATCCGCTCAGCGGGGTCCGCAAGCTCAGCGGGAGATCTCTCCGATGATCTCTGCTGAGTCGGCGGATGACAAGTCTCTGCATGCTATGCAGGGATGGACCTGTCAGCTCCCTGCTGTCCTCTATGGGCAGATCGGATGAAAACAGATCGGCTTGTCCGTTTTAACCCGATCCCATCCAATCAGATCCGCTAGACGGATCGTGAAGGTATCACCCATGCGTCTATTTTAGCGGATCTTAAAGGATCGGATGGCAGACGGGTGTCAGCGAAAAATTTGAGAGAAAATTGAGTACTGTCTGTGATACTTTGTCTGGACCCCTCCAGTGGTGACAGACTAACAAAGGAAGGGTTAGAACCTCTGTCATATTTTTACGGTTTGCTTCTTCCTGTTTTGGTGACAACTGCTTCTTGCATTTTTTGTTCTGCTGTTACAGGCTGTGAAATGGACAGGAAGTGAGGTAAAATTCCCCTAACTGTGTCAAAAACAGCAAAAACAACGACAGAGGTTCTAACCACACAATCTAAAACTGGAAAAAAATGTTTAAGGCTGGATTCACACCATAGCGGAGCGAATTCCAGCACGTTTGCCTATGAGAAGGACCTGAGCTGCCATTGCACACAACTGTACAAAACTGTAAAAAAAAAAAAAGTTTAAGGCTGGATTCACACCATAGCGGAGCGAATTCCAGCACGTTTGCCTGTGAGAAGGACCGGAGCCACCATTCGGTGGCTCCTATCCATTCTCACAGCACAGCAGCTGCCCAGAGAGGGAGGTGCAGCGACCAGGGGAAAGATCCCCGTTCAATGCGGAACACATCTGCGTGTCAGATGCGTTCCCATTGAACATAATGGGCTGGGAATTCGCACCACACAGCAAAGAAAACGCACACATTTTCTGTGCAATGCAGACTGCGAATGCACCGCACCTATGTGAGCTGGACACATTGAAAACAATGTGTTTTCACGTGTCCTGCGAATTGGAAGCGGTGTAAGCCACATTCAGTTCGCATAGGTGTGAACCCAGCTTAAATTGAATTTGGGCTTTAAATAACAAAAAATGTCCCTCAACCCTAAAATGTGTCCTTCAGCTTTAGGCTGGCCATTCTAATTTTGGCTGATTAATCAGAAATTGGACGGAATTTGCTTTGTGGGGGGGTCCTATCGGCCCCCTTACAACCAACATCCTTCAATTGAAAAATGAGTGGAGCCGGGCAGAAAATTGACAGCTGAACAGCAGCTGCATCCAATCAGAATATAGTAGTCCAGCAAGGGAATTCATCCATTCATGCTGTTAGTATGGATGGAGGAACCAGTGTGGCCAGTATCAGTAGACAATATGGCTAGATTCACACCGGATGGAACTACATTGGATGGCTATTCCAGCAAAGTTTCACTGCACCCCCACCACAACACCGCAAAGGCGTGTGAGCGGCGTGCACTTAAAAAAAAGTACTTTTTCCAGCGCAGTCACCGCACATGGGCCAATAGAACTTGACACTGAAATGTCACTGACATTTCAATAAAGTTTGTTAATAAAAACAGTGAACAGTGTGATGCACTGGGATCAGCGAAACAGCACTGCTTGCCCTGCAATGCACACTGGTCACACTCAGCGGCTGGTGTGAATGGGCCCTATATATACAATATATTGTTGTTACCATTATGTGTTCAATTAAAGTCCCAGTGCAAACTTTTTAAAGAGAGAAGTGAATGCATAGAATTTTGTTGCAATTTGGGACCCTACTAGGGAGATTTCAGTATGTTTCCTTTCATGTTTCAAAAGGAGAGATTAACAGACGCAGCTCCATATTTTTTACTATACAGGTTTTCATTAAGACCCCTTTCACACAAAAGTATTTTTCAGGCATTTTACCGCTAAAAAGCTCCCCCCCAACCACCCCAGTGTGAAAGCCTGATTGCTTTCACACTGGGGCAATGCGCTTGCGGGATGGTAAAAAAAGCCCTGCAAGCCTCATCTTTGGGGCGGTGTGGGAGTGGTTTTTACAGCGCTCCTCCACCGCCCCTGCCCTTTGAAAAGAATGCAGCAGCGCTCCCAAAGCACCTGAACACTGCTTCGGAGGCGCCGCTAACCGGCACTTTTACCCCCTTTTTAACCTCTTGTGGGGGGGTTAAAAGCGCACCGCTGCTGCCTGAATAGCGGCGCCAAAGCGCTGCTATAAACAGCGGTAAAGAGCGCAAATTAGCAGTGTTTTACCACTAACACACGGGCGGCCCTGGTGTGAAAGGGGTCTAATGGGGATGTATAGTGACTTTGTACATATTTTCTTTCTTCATTATTATCAGAGTTAAAAAGATCAAATTTTACATATACAGTTGTGTGCAAAAGTTTGCATACCCTTGGAGAATTGGTAATATTCAGTATGTATCAATTTTAACCACGTGACCTTCAGAAGATTTACCCCCCCCCCCCTTCCTGACCAGTCCATTTTTTATGATACGGCACTGCGTTACTTAAACTGACAATGGTGCGGTCATGCAATGCTGTACCCAAATATATATGTCCTTTTTTTCCCCACAAATAGAGCTTTCTTTAGATCACGCTGTGTTTTTCTTTTTTTACTTGCACTATAAACAAAAAGACAACACAACAATTTTGAAAAAAAAACAAATATTTTTTACTTTCTGCTCTAAAACATATCCAATAAAAAAATCGAATTTCTTCATCAATGTAGGCTAATATGTATTCTGCTACATATTTTTGGTAAACCCCCCTAATGAACGTATATTGATTGGTTTGTACAAAAGTTATAGCATCTACAAACTATGGGATATATTTATAAAATTTTTATTTTTTTACTAGTAATGGCAGTGATTAGCGACTTATAGCGGGACTGCGACATTGCGGTGGACAAATCAGACACTAATTGACACTTTTGACACTTTTTTGGGACCCTAATACAGTGATCACTGCTAAAAATATGTCACTGTACTAATGACACTGGCTGGGAAGGGGTTAACATCAGGGGCAATCAAAGGGTTAAATGCGGGCCTAGCCGGTGTTTCAGTGAATTAGAGTGGACCCTGTTAGCCAGACCTTCTCATCCAACATCAGTGCCTGACCTCCCAAATGCGCTTCTGGTAGAATGGTCAAACATTCCCATAGACACACTCCTAAATCTTGTGGACAGCCTTCCTAGAAGAATTGAAGCTGTTATAGCTGCAAAGGGTGGGCCAACTCAATATTGAACCCTATGGACTAAGACTGGGATGCTATTAAAATTCATGTGCGTGTAAAGGCAGGCTTCGCAATACGTTTGGTAATATAGTGTGAAATAGTTGTCTCTGAAGCCCCAAATTCTTACAGTTGGTATAGCTGCTCATTCATCTTTGGCAAAATGCCTGAAGGTCATGCAAAGTCTCTGGTAAATTCACATCAGTCCCTGCCCTCAAGGAGCTTACAGTCTAAGGCAGGGGTCCCCAACTCCTGGTCCGCGGACCAGTTCTGGTTCATGGCCTGTCAGATGCCAGGCTGCACTGCCTCCTGTCCCTTCAGCTACTGTGCATGTGCCGACTCAGTGAATGAATCAGGGAAAGCAAGCCGATCGCCGAGCTTGAGCCGAAAATTCCCCTGAAAGCACACACAAATGCCAGGCAACAACTAACAGTGCCAATCCCCGGGGACACACAGGGAAATGCGGATTTCATGGGCGGGACAGTGCCGATCACCGGGGACACACAGGCAGGTGGAGGGTACTGCTCTCCTCTGCTCACCTCTGCTCATACACTGCTCAAAGAAAACTACATCTGGTAGCAAGTGACACACTGCATCTGGTGACAAGCGACATGCAGCATCTGGTGACAAGCGGCACGCGACATGCTGCATCTGGTGGCAAGCGACACGCTGCATTCGGTGGCAGGCGACATTGGCATGCGACGATGGCAAATGACAGCTGGTGGCAGGCAAAGGTGGCAAGTGACACGCTGCATCTGGTGGCAGGTGACAATGGCATGTGACAAGCTGCATCTGGGGACAGGTGAAGGTGGCAAGTGACACGCTGCATCTGGTGGCAGGCGATGGTGGCAATTGACAAGCTGCATCTGGTGGCAGGTGACGATGGCATGTGAAAAGCTGCATCTGGTGACAGGTGAAGGTGGCAAGTGACACGCTGCATCAGTTGGCAGGCGATGGTGGCAAGTGACAAGCTGCATCTGGTGGCAGTCGAAAGTGGCAAGTGACACGTTGCATGTGGTGGCAAGCAATGGAGGGAAGTAACAAGCTGCATATGGTGGGAGGCAAAGTGGCAAGTGATGGTGGCAAGTGACACACTGCATGTGGTGGCAAGCAATGGTGGGAAGTGACAAGCTGCATATGGTGGGAGGCAAAGTGGCAAGTGACACACTGCATGTGGTGGCAGGTGATGGTGGGAAGTGACAAGCTCAGGCATCCCACTGATTCGGCATTATGATGAGTTAAACTATTTCATTATATATGACAATGTAGTAATAGAAATAATGCGCTGCAATCATTGATGACCAGCCATTCCCCCGACAACACTGCCATCAATCCCCGTAGACACCAAGAACACGCTGACACCCCTCCTTCAAAAATTTTTCTTCCATGAAAACGGTCCCCAGTGGCAAAAAAGTTTGGGGACCGCTGGCCTAAGGTTCCTATCTCACATACACACACATGCTGGGGCCATCATGGACAGGGGTAATTCACCTCTCAGCATGACTTTGGAGGACAGGAAGAATACCTGGAGGAAACCCATGCATGCAAAGGGAAATCATGCAAGCTCCATGCAGATAGTATACTGGCCAGGATTCAAACACAGAACCCCAGTGCTTCAAGGCAGAAGTGTTAACCACTAAGCCACTCATGCACACAGGACGTTAAAGAAACGTCCTAAAACATCAGTAGCTTATCAGTGATTTTTTCAGCTTTTACCAGGGTTATATTACCGGCGTTTTTGCGCGTTTTTAAAGGGCCAGCTTTTTTTTTTTTCTCAATTGATCTAAAACGTCCAAAAATGTCAGGTATCGATGTTTTGCCACGTTTTTAAGCCATTTTGAAAGTTTTTACAGCTGAAAAACCTCTCTCAGAACCCTCTGGTTTTTTTTACAGCTCAAAAAAGTCACTGCTAAAAACAGTTGATAACAGCCTGTGTGTGCATGAACACATAGGATAACATGATGGAGGGTTTATTGACTGTAGGAAAAAATGTCTGCAGCTAAAAACAGCTGCTGTAAAATAGTCAGAAAACGTCCTGTGTGCATGAGGCCTTCATCTGCCCCAATGTCTAGGGACTCCCCTTGCACACAAAAAATGACTCTATAATAATATATATGGCCGCAGGGTTCTATAAAAAGCTTATATAGGTAATCACTCTGGAAATGTGTTATTGATTTTTGTATTTTGTTGAATTTTTATTTATCATTAACATAAAACAATAATTCTATCTATATATTCTGTGGTTACTGCCCTAATAAACTGCACTAGACCTCCCAGTCTCATTGCAGTACCATTGCAATCTAGTTATTGTCCTGTCTGAACAGTCAGTCTCATTATCTCTGGCTTGTTAACATCTGTTCAATTCACCGAATCCCCCCTCCCTCCCTGCTTGCCTCAAGTATTATGGGAGTTATAAACACTCACACACAGATAGAATCAATCTTCTTCCTCTCAAATTATCACAGGGAGCCCCTGCTGGTTAGAAGCTCAGATCTGTATCACTCCGCTGTATTGTCGTTAACTGAAATCTTCTCTTGTGTATCCTGTTTTTCCAAGAAAAACACTAGACGGAGGGCTACGGATTCAACATAGCAAGTCACAGCCAAAACAAACTCCTTGTGGCAGCCTTTCTTCTGTTTAAAGATAACTGCTAACATCTAAACTCAGTTTCAAGGGACACTACTGTGACAATTCTTAGCATAACGGGTACGATGCAAGCAGATAGGATTACCATAACAAATGTAGACTGGATAACGTAAGTAAAAAAAGAAGAGGGCCACACAAGTAATGAAGATGTGAAAAGTGCAGTAACCCATATCAATTTCATTTCATTTAGATAAGTAAGTTAAAATCTGATTTGATGATATAGGATTTCACCATGGGCTTTCCCTCACTTCGTGGTGGAATGGATGTGGGGTGAAAGGGCTTCCGGGTGCTCTTTTGGCCATTGGTTTGGGGTTAATTCTTGTTGCACTTACTAATAACCTTATCAGGGATGGTGAGGAAGGGTATGTTCTCTGTGAGAGCCCCTTCTTTCCTTGGACACCTTCTTGGGTGCACCCCATTCCTCCAGTTTAAGCTGGGAGGAGTGTCCCACCTTTATGGTAGAATTTATGGGGAGGATCATCGTTCAGTGGAAAGAATTGGGCATGAAAAGGTCCCCTTCTATCTGATTCTGTCATGGCAAACACCTTGCTTCAGGAGAAAGAGGAAGAAAAGGAAGACAGAGGAGTAAAACCCTCTTCAGAATCTGAGAATTCCACGTGGGAGGGGACTTCTCTGACTTTTATCCACCCCCCCCCCCCCCAAGCCCAGGGACACCATTTGATGTCGGTGTGACCAAAGGTCACCAGTATGAGTCCAAAGAAGGCTACCAAGCCACATAAGTCCTTCTTTATAAACTCTATGGCTGAGGAAGCCTTATGCTGTGACTGACCACACCCTGTGAAAGGTCTACCCAGCCTCCAAGCAGTTGTTCAGCAATATCCAAGGAGGGAGGGCCACAGATTAAAAATAAGAAGTCACAGCCTAAGCAAACTCCTTATGGCAGCCCTTTTTCTGTTTTAAGGTGGTAGTAAACTTGTGTTGTTTTATAAATCTTTCCAACCTGTGCCGTTCTGTGGAAAAAAGCACTCTGTGTGCCATTAGTCCTTTCCTGTGCCATGCCCAAGTCATCCAGTTTCAGCGGCATTGAATTGGATTGCAATCCCGCGAGACTACATCCAATCACAGGACAAGCAGAAAGGAAAGAAAATGAGTTTGGGCTAATACTCAAAGCAAATGCGTGAGATATCAGGCAGCACAGACAGCAAGGGCGGAAGAAACAGACAGCACAGTTGCAAATGACAACAGTTAAATTGGCGTCTGCTTCGTTGACACGACAGACAAAGAAGGCGGGAACGACAGACACGACGGACTATAGAGTGCGTAAACGAAACTCATAATCGGGTTTGAGTAAAAGAAAGGAAAGACGAACAGGACACTAACCTACATCAGAGCGCCCTAACGTTAGGTTAAGTTACGGCGACTTTGACCTACTGAACCCGTACCGTGTCCTTTCCTGATTACCGTGTGTCTCACGAAAAAAGGTGTCTTGCCGTGTCCAACCTTTCTAAATATTTTGTTGTGTTCAAATGATGGTGGAATTTTGTCTTTTTCCCGACGGTATTCCTCAAACGAATCCGACACTGAAGAATAAAAATTAGACACCGGGAGGGAGGAACCTA
>BLSH010131159.1:2104762-2115337 GCA_018402905.1 Glandirana rugosa | reverse complement strand
GCCTGCGTAATAATTGGGGGTTGTGACCAGAGTCACCTACGTGATAATTGGGGGTTGTGACCAACCAGTGTTGGGGGTTAATAGTGCATCCACTGAGACCAGTGTTGGGGGTTAATAATGCGTCCGTTGAGACCAGTGTTGGGGGTTAATAGTGCGTCTGCTTACACCAGTGCTGGGGGTTAATAGTGCGTCCGCTGAGACCAGTGTTGGGGGTTAATAATGTTTCTGCTGAGACCAGTGTTGGGCCTTAATTATGCGTCAGCTCAGACCAGTGTTGGGGGTTAATAATGCGTCCACTGGGTCCAGTGTTGGAGGTTAATAATGCGTCCGCTGCGACCAGCGCTGGGGGTTAATAATGTGTCCGCTGAGACCAGTGTTGGGGGTTAATAATGCATCCACTGTGACCAGTGCTGGGGGTTAATAATGCATCCGCTGACACAAGTGTTGGGGGTTAATAGTGCGTCTGCTGAGACCAGTGTTGGGGGTTAATAGTGTGTCTGCTGATACCAGTTTTTTGGGGTTAATATTGTGTCCGCTGACACCAGTGTTGGGGGTTAATACTGCATCCGCTGACACCAGTGTTGGGGGTTAATAGTGCGTCCGCTGAGACCAGTGTTGGGGGTTAATAATGCTTCCACTGCGACCAGTGCTGGGGGTTAATAATGCCTTCGCTAACACAAGTTTTGGGGGTTAATAGTGCTTCTGCTGAGACCAGTGTTGGGGGTTAATAGTGCGTCCGCTGAGACCAGTGTTGGGGGATAATAATGCATCCCCTGCGACCATTGCTGGGGGTTAATAATGCGTCCACTAACACCAGTGTGAAAATTATTAGTGGTCCCTCAGTTTTGACTGTGGTATCTTGTGTGCCCCCTTATATTGTTCCTAGAGTGGCCACTGCACCCACCGTACGAGCTTTGGTCTGAAATGCCCGGCGGCGCTGTAACAAAGTCCCACCTACTAGACAGGCTTCTGCGAGATAGGCAGAACACTGATCCAATGCAGTGAAATTTAATCAGTGTGATGTGTATCATAGGAGCCTCGACCCGGTCTAGGAGGGGGGACTTTGTTACAGTGGCCGCCCGGGACATTCAAATCCAAGCTATGTGACAGCAGGAGATCGTCACCACTCTGTGTTATCCAGTGGCACTGGTAATCTGCAATTGTTGGGCACTGGTAGGCTGCAATTTGGTGGACACTGACAGGCTGTAATTGGTGGGCACTGATAGGCTGCTCTTGGTGGGCACTAAAAGGCTGCATGTGATGGGCACTGATGAGCTGCATTTGATGGACATTGGTAGGGTGCAATTGGTGGGCACGGATAAGCTGCATTTGATGGGTACTTATAAGCTGTATTTGGTGGACACTGATGAGCTGCACTTGGGGGGCACTGGTAGGCTGCACTTGGTGGGCACTGGTAGGCTGCAATTGATGGGCACTGGTAGGCTGCATTTGATAGGCACTGAAAAGCTGCATTTGATGGGCACTGAAAAGCTGCATTTAGTGGGCACTAGTAGGCTGTACTTGGTGGGCACTGGTAGGCTGCAATTGGTGGGCACTGGTAGGCTGCATTTGATGGGCACTGATAAGGCTGCATTTGGTGGGCACTGGTAGGCTGCAATTGGTGGGCACTGATGAGGCTGCATTTGATGGGCACTTGTGGCTGCATTTAATGCATTGATCTCTTGTATCATGTCTGCAGTGTCCGACCATCTCTTGTAGTATTTCTGCAGTCTCTGACCATCTCTTGTATCATGTCTGCAGTCTCTGACCATCTCTTGTACTGTGTGCCCATCAGAGACACCCCCCCCCCCCCAGGTCTCATTAGTGTATTCATTCCTGTATTTTGTTTATTTTTAAGACATCATGGGAGGATCCCAGGGCAATGAAGATGCCTTAGGGGAGCATCTCTGCATTTGAGTCATTGCCATAGAAACATATGTAAAGGGGAGGGGTTAGTAAGATAACCACGCCCATGTGGGGGCGCCAAAAATATTTCTGCACCCAGGCGCCTGTGACCCTAGGATCGGCCCTGACCGACACAATATCGCAGTGCCGCTATAAGTTGCTAATTGCCTCCATTACTAGTAAAAAAAATGTCCCCAAATTTAATTTTAAAAATCTGGTCACTTTAGCCTAAGGGAGCTAGGCCTTCTTTTCCAGGGATGCGACCCTCCTATGGTCTTGCTGCATATAACTCTGTCATATACTGTGTAATGTACTCCCCTGTGAGGGTTACTTCAATATTCATGTTTATTTGTTACATGTTGATGATGTTTAAATCAATAAAAAGATTTTAAAAAAAAACTGAGGTGGGTAATTAATAAGGCAGAATGATACATAAAACTATATTGTAATGGCTATACTGCTTTTTCACAAGTTGGGTGGCTGCGTTTACTACCACTTTAAGCATAACTGCTAATATAACAGAGTTTCAGTGGATACTACTGTGACAATTCTTGCCATAACAGCATTACAAAGCAAGTAGATAGCATTACCAGTGTTTAAATCATAATGAAAGAAAAAAAGAGAAGAGAATAGCGCAAAGTAATGATGATATGACTGAGTGCAGTAACCCTTATTAATTTAATTGAATTACATGCATTGAAATATGATTTGTTGTCATAAGTTTTCACCCCCTACATGTTTTGCTGTTTATAAATTAAGTCAGAGAGCATAATAAACAATTTGATCTCCAAGAGTATTAGTCTTTGGTTTGACCAAATCCCATGTCTGGGGAGCACAGTTGATTCAAAATAAGTCATTTAAGGTTTATATACCTTAAAGTGGATGTAAACCCGAAAAAAAAAATGTAATTAATAATTCTGCCTTGTAGAGTATAGCATGTCATATCATCTGTGCCCAGTCTTGCCACAAAGAGTTAATCCAACTGTGAGTAATGAGCTTCTCTTTTTTCAGGAAGAGAAAGTCCAACTAACAGTGAAATACACAGTTGACCCGCCCCTTGCTCTGTGAGTGACAAGCAATTTGCTTATCTCCTTCACACAGCAGAGAAAGTTTTACACGCCCCCCTCCCTCCCTCCTCAATGTCTCAATATAGAGGTGGGTGGGGAGGCTTGTGACATCACAAACTCCAGCAAACACAGACACCCTCTGATTTCAGAGCTTTACAGAGCTGCTAGTGCTTACAGGAAGGACACTTGCAAGGTAGGGATAGATGCAGGAGGCTTGCATGTATATATACATTAATACTGTGTCATTAGTTTATACTGGGTGGGTGGTGGGTTTACATCCACTTTAACCAACACCTACTGTAGATAAGGTTGCCACCTCATCCCTTTAAACCCAAACACATATGAATTACACAGGTTCTGGGGCTAATTTAACCACTTGCTTACTGGGCACTTAAACCCCCCTCCTGCCCAGACCAATTTTCGGCGCTGTCGCATTTTGAATGACAATTGCGCAGTCATGCGACGTTGTACACAAACAAAATTTTTATAATTTTTCCCCACAAATAGAGCTTTGTTTTGGTGGTATTTGATGGCCTCTGCGGTTTTTATTTTTTGCGCTATAAACAAAGAGCAACGATTTTGAAAAAAGAACAATATTTTTTACTTTTTGCTATAATAAATATAAAAAATAAAATTATTCATCAGCTTTGGCCGATATATATTCTTCTACATATTTTTGTTAAAAAAAAAAATCGCAATTGGCGTATATTGATTGGTTTGCGCAAAAGTTATCGCATCTACGGGAATTGATTTATGGCGTTTTTATTATTTTGGTAATGGCAGCGATCTGCGATTTTTATCAGGACTGCAATTTTGCAGCGGACATGTCGGACATATTTGACATTTTTTGGGACAGATGACATTTATACAGCGATCAGAAATGTAAATGTCCACTGATTACTGTATAAATGTCATTGGCAGGGAAGGGGTTAACACTAAGGGGGCACTCTAAGGGTTAACTGTGTTCCCTGTGTGTGTTACTAACTGTATGTGGGCTGAGTGGGGGAGAAGAGTGATCGTGACTCCCATATACAGGGAGCCTGCGATCACATTCCTTCCCCCTGTCAGAACGGAGATCCGTGTGTTTACATACACGGACCTCAGTTCTGTCACTGCGGAGGAACCATTGTGCAGATCGAGTCCGCCCTACCCACTCCCTGACTCCCCCGGTACACAGTGGGCGTGCGAGCGCGCCCACGATCCGCGATCTCGCAGCTGCTGTCAGGTGACGCCGGTCTGCGATATCGAATAACTTTGCCACTGTCATGCGACAGCAG
Source organism: Glandirana rugosa (assembly GCA_018402905.1). Lineage (NCBI taxonomy): Eukaryota > Metazoa > Chordata > Amphibia > Anura > Ranidae > Glandirana > Glandirana rugosa. The sequence continues at coordinate 2,111,088 of BLSH010131159.1, read as the reverse complement.
GCGGGCAGCAAGTGGTTAAGTATGTTCAGTCTGTTACTCTACCTCTCAATCCCAATAGCAGCCTAAGTCCCTTCTGCCACACCTGGCAATAATGTGAGTGCAAGGATAAATGAGAAACACACATGTTGTTATAAAACACAGAAATTGTCTACCGTAGTATTTCTGTGGAATAACCATTGGGAATATGTTCATGGAATGCAATAGAAAAACATTAACTGAAGTTATGAGCAATATAGCTCAATAGTACATTTAGGCTGCTTTCAGGGTACTGAGAACCTTAGAATAACCCCAAGAGCAGAGCAAACCCTTTAATAACAATAAAGTCACAAAAATGGCAATCTGTACCAGATTAGTTACCTTTACTCAAGTTTGGCTCTATGAGTCCAGGCGGAGGAGAGTAGAAGACTGACCCTCTCTATGTAAGATCCCTCTCTTCTGTCTCCTGGCACCACAGGCCCAATAACAAATACTATATTCAAATCAACAGTCAATATCTTAACTTTCTAAATAAGCTGTCCCACACACCCATTACATATACAGAGCCCTGGATATATGAGTGTGAGGCTGTATGGTAATAGTAACTTCAGTCTCTTTGAAGTTAAATACGTGTTGGCATCTTCAGCTAGCCACTCTCGTTGGTGCACTTAAATTTCCGGACAGTAGGCCCAAATAACATAACTGGCCAGATTATTATGTGAAGAATGCAAGATTTTCCTCAGCAGAGTGAAAGGACAATGGCCTCTGTATACAGTGTCTTTCTACTTAAATGGCCTTGTATCCTGAGGCACTACAAGTATCAGCAAGGTGACTACTGGCATTGACGTCTGTATACAGGGTTCAATATAACTCCATCTGTGCAGTGTCCTTGTTTCCTGCAAATGGGCAAGAGCCCCCTCACCCAATCCTGCGATCGCGTAAGGCCCAAATGAACTTCCTGGGACAGGCAAGCTTTCCTGGAATGCTTCTCTGTCAGTGCAGGTGCGCCTGGATGTGCACCTGGGATCTTGTTTCACTCAGGCTGGATGTCCCGACTGGTCACAGAGGCTTAAGATCGCACGGAGGAGAGACCCAAGAGGCAGCACCCCTCGCTTAGGTCTTTTGTCTTCCTCTCCCACACTTTCACTGAATTCTCCTCAGACAATCAAGATGGAGTCTCTCTCCTCTCTCCCATAGCATGCATAGGGTTGTAGTTCCATACTCCATACAAAGCTATGGGGTCGTCTGGTAAAGGGACTTCGTATTCCAGAACGCTTTGCAGCTACTTCTTGCAGCTTGTTAAAGTCCCGTTGATTGGCTCCTTTAACTGTTTTTTTTATTGGCTGTTTCTCTCTATGCTCCTAGAAGCACCCCAGAGACAGTGCAATTTGACCCTTCTGCATGCCTGTGTCTCTCTACATTGATTACATTAAGCTCAGTCTGTGAAACAAGAAGGAGGGGGAAAGGTTCCACCACAGGGTCTGACAGGTGCATTTGTCCCTTCTATAAGAGCCTGTGTATCTACAGCGGCCGCTTAGCAAAAGCCGCAGAAATAGCGGGGCACCCGCTACATGTGATTGGAGAGGTTTATAGGTAGGTCCAACATTTCGGAGCCTAGTGGTCATTAACATATCTGGCCTGTTGCCTTGTAAGTAAAACCTATGTTGAGCCCAGCACAACCTGTAAGGTGGTAATGCATAGGTTACATTTGGATTTTAGTTGAGACAACTGTGATAAGAAGTAGTTGGGTATGTTGGGAGGCTAGAAGGAAGTTTTTCAATGCAAGCCTCCCTTTGCTTGATGTTGAGAGGCTATTTTTTATCAGTTTTATGACACACTGTAGAATTGTAAGCTTACCATGCTATTACAAATGAGACTATTGTTCATTCCTGGTGAAATATTTAGTGAAGGAGGACTACAGGATAAAGACAGTGGCGGGCTTGATAAGTAGGGACCAAGTTGTCTCACCTGCTTGTGGTGGTGACAAGGTGACTTGCAACAACACCGAATTGTGGTCAGACCATGAGATAGATTATGGAGGCCATCTGCAGGTGGGATAGTGTGTCATGAGGGTTCGAGTATAATTTATATAATTCTCTAAGGGGATGTTTTTCTTGCCAGACAGAAGGGTTGCAGAAGTCGTGTTGGTTGGCGCTTGTATACAAAACTAAATTAGTGTCTGTGCAAATCACCAACATTCCATTTTCAAGGGAGCCATGTTACTGGAGAAATTTGACCCGAGTAAGGGGTATAATAAGTGGCGAATGTTACAGGAGAACCATGGATTGAGCCCACCAAAATATGTATCTGTCCTCTAGGTCTTTAATTTGCTTATTGCACAGAATGGCAGAAAGCTAATACACAAGGCAGAATTGGGGATATGTAGAGTTCGAGAAGGTGGGAGTGCAGTTTGGAGTGAAGTTCTTGTAAGCAGACCATGGCCATGAGATGGGATATGAAATAATGAAAAGCTTTCACTCTTTGTTAGGTTGACTAAGACCCCATGTATTAAGAGAAATAAGAGTTAGAGAAATTGTGGTGACTGAGTAAAAAATGTAAAGTGCCTCTGAAAAAGGAATCAGAGACACAGATAATATAGAGTTGTTGCTGTCTGCCATGGGTATGCGTAGGATCGGGTTAGGGAATGAAAATAGGAGCAAGAGAAGATTGTGAGGAAGGAGAGGATAGGTGAGAAAGGAGGAAAGGGGAGGGAATTAAAGTGGATGTAAACCCTCCATATACCCAGTGAAGTGAACAGCCTCAGATGATACACAGAGATGACACAAACCTCCCTATATAAGTATTATATGTATGTAGCCATGTGCTCCCTTGAGAGTGGATGGTAGTAGTGGTTCACCTTATAGCTGCCCTCAATCACACCATATTTCACACATCCGTAGACACTGACCAGGCCGGCTCTGGTTTTTGTTGTTTTATTTAGGGGAAATAACTTGGATGGGGATAAGAGATGACTGTGGGATGCCCAAAGAATTATAGTACACAAAGTCCATGTACACTCCTTTATATGCGCTCTTTACTGCAGACTGTCCCTCTGCAGACTGTTACTTCTCACAACTCTCCAGCACTCAACTTGCTGACCATTTCTCCTACAGTTCTCTTTCCAGCACTGAACTTAGTAAACCATCGCTCCATTACTTCTCTCCAGCACTGAACTTAGTTTCCAGCTTGAAAGGAAATTTATCAAGCTTCTCTGTTTTCTCTTCACCGCGGTTAGCACATGGAGAGGCCTACTCCTCAGCAGAACCTCCGGAACACCCATTACAGGCCAGGGATCATGGGCCCCTGAATGTGTAGCAAAAGTACTTCGGTGCTAGCCGGGTCTTTGATGGACTATGACTCCCAGCCCATCCCTCTTCCAGGTCCCACCGACCTGCTTTTCCTCAGTGACTCTCCTTTCTCTGAACTGGCTCCCAAATCTCCCACAGACTGTCCACCATTCCTCTCTGAGCCTGCTCCAGCATTTTCTCTTGAAGTTCCCAGGGACTGTCACTCACCAAACCGGTGGATCACTTTAAAGTCTCTCACTGTGTAGCACCATCGCTCTTCTCCTGTTGCCTGTGCATCTCCAGGAATTACCACTACTCCTGGCTGCACCCGAACCTCTAGGCCCCAAGGTCACCCTCCCTAGACTGGGACGGCCTCCCGGGTAGGACACCGGGCCTCCACAGTGCCTCTGCTACATCTCCAGACTTCCACCCAACCCTTCTCCCAGATTGGGCTGACTCAGAGTATTTAAGTAGGTCTGCCCCCTGCCAATCCTGCTTGAGGATTGGTCGGGGCTCCTTAGAACACTCCAGATGGCTTCACCTATCTCCCAGCTCTCTGACCAGAAACCTTCCCCAGGTTTCTAGAAAGAAGTGGGAGGTTCTGGTGACCTCATCTGTCAAGTCCACTCAATCCTCCCTGAGCCACTCCTCCTGGCCCAGATCAAAACATTCAGGCCTGCTCTTATACTCAGGTTTTTGGGCACTCAGTGTCAATACTGGGTCTTTCCCTGATTCCAGATCTACCAGTTCCTGAGAGTCCCCAGTCTCCCATCCTTTCTCATTGGAACCCACCTCTGGGCTTGACCACTCCACCAACTTCTCTAGAGACCCAAATTTAGACAGCAGTCTGGGAGAACCCCAGTCAATAAGCACATTGTTGCTCTCCTTCTGCTGCTTTCCATAGAGGATGCCCCCCGCTAATACTGACTCCGTAGCACTGGGAATGGCTATGGGGCCTGTGCTGGACAGCAATAGACACTGACTCCTGCAGGGCAATACTCACAGAGTCCTAGTACCTGGTTGAGTTGACAAGCGCTGCCGATTCCTCTCTTTGCAAAGTTTCTCCAATCACGGTGGAGCCATTCGATAACAACTCCCCACTGCTCCGCTCAAGTGGTTCTAGGAGAGTGAGAATGCGCTCCTACAGTGATTGGGAATATTGGCATTCATATTGCCCTTCTAAGTGATGGAGAGTAAAAATGTAAAAGGAAGGATGAACAGCCAGTTCTGGAGAAGGCGGTAGTGGAGGTTCTTTTGGAGGGGTGCATTGGTGGCTGTTTGGTTTACCTTTCCAGGAGGCAAGGTCCCTATGTTAGGGCCCTCTGCGTTACAGAACCCTCCTATGGACTGGGCCTAAACCACAGGTGTACAAGGCCTCACAAAGTACTGAGCAGCTTCCCTCCATGCCTTCTCGCTGAAGCAAGTAAACTATGAAGTGTAACGTGTGTAAAAAAAACTGGTGGAAATAAACTCAGTGTTCAATGCAGTGGCGGTTGGTGCTCCATTTTTTGGGGGGGGGGGGCGGCAAACAAACCTGCCCCCCAACGCTTGATCCCAGTCCCCCCCAGCCCCAGTACATACTAGTATAGAAGGTAGAAGATACAGTAGCTCGGGGTAGACGGCAGGGTTGTTGTTCCCCTGCTCCCCAGGCAGAGTTCTGTGTCTGTCCAGTTGCTGGGAGATGGGGATGTTGCTGGGCTCGGTTCCCCAGAGGAAGGGACGGGTAGGAAGGGCCCAGATAGAAGAAGCTGGCTTGGGTCAGGTGATGGGGGGACACCAACCCCGACCTGTCACTAGAACAGAGGAGCAGAAGATGTTCTGGAGACCGGACAGTTGCTTCTCCTTCCAGCCACTTCCTGATTAGCAGGAAGACAGTAGCAAATATTAATTTGCTATTGTCACACAACTGGATGGGCTCAGGGTGCAGTGCTCTGTGCACCGAGCCCACCCTTTTTTGAAGCCAATGTGCTTCTAAAAAAAAACAGATGTCACTGACAAGTGAAAAGATGTTATCCTTCTGTTGTGGGGTCCAGTGCAGTAGTTTGGCCCTTGGCTAGAAGAGGTGCTAACTCACACACGCAATTCCAGCATGTTAATAACACTTGACTTAAGTAAACATACAAAATTGACAGCATGAGGTTTCCCATACTGCCAGCAAATGTGCATTGGGTCTATTATGACTGTGACATTGGAAAATCATGACTGTGACTGTGACATTCCATACAGCTGCTGCATCCCTTTACAGTTACATAGACTGCCTACATGCTACTCCTGGTGACTGCAGTTGCATAAGCAAATGGTAAATTCACGCTGTACAGGCCACAGAGCTGTGTGAATGAGCCCTAAATGTATTACAATATGTCCCTTATTGCATCTATAAAAGCTGTTCCCTTTGTGTAACACTGAAGTATGAGGCATGGCATGTAATAGGCCGATTTCACTGTTCAAGCTTTTTCTATAGTCGATAAAATTGTATTCATTTCATTGAGTTAGTTTATTGTTGCTAAGTTTTATCATATCTCTATTGGACTGTACACATCTGTATTTGAAGGCCAGCACTGTGTTATACCTTATGGCAAAGTAAATCACCCTGTCTGCTTCATGAAAAATATCAAACTCTATTCAGAAGACGTTTTTAGCAAACGAAACGCGTTGGGTCCTGTCCCCTGACACACTGCTGCTCGCATTTTTTACTGATGAGCTCATCTTTATTTATTAAATGTAAGTGTTCTCTACTCGAGTAGTCATTTTTTACGCTCGTCGTCACACAGTCCCCTGTCCTGGGTTGCGCAAAGCAAACGATTTTTGCAGAAGACTTATCTCAAACTATAAAAAGTACTTCGTCTGTCCCACTAAATGAAACGGTATTCCATATTGTGTCACGACCGGAAGTTTATGTCTACACATGTCAGGTTATCTCTATACTATTTTGAATCGTTGTTATTTGATTGAGTTACTTTACTTATGTTAAAATAGCTGATATCTTTTTCGAACTTGTCACTTTAGCCGGATAATGTACGGTACGGAGTATGAAGTCACAATGTGTTTCCCTTGTCGAAAATA
>BLSH010131159.1:2070646-2094877 GCA_018402905.1 Glandirana rugosa | reverse complement strand
TGCATGCTAGAAGGTTAGTCAGGGCCTTCTTTCGTGCTCATCCAGAGAAACAGGCCCAGTTGGGCATCCGGAGGCTGCCCGTCAGGGGGGGCACTGTCAGGGCACCAATAGAGGGAGGACTCTAGGACCCAGAGCCTGTCAGAGCAGGAGGGCTCTAGGACCCAGAATCCGTCAGAGCAGGAGGGCCCTAGGACCCAGCATCTCTGGCAGCTCATCTCATGGGCCTTTATAAGGAAGTCAGACCTTGGCTGGAGTGCTGTCTGATCTGCAGCTTTACCTGTGAATCTGTGTTACCTGCAATCTGCTATCTGGAGTTGACCCGGCTTGTTCTGACCTTGCTTATCGGATTCTGCTGCCTGCTTACTGTTGTATTATTTGCTTGTGACCTGACCATTCTCTGCCTACTGTCTGATATACCTGATTCCTGTATTGACCCGGCTTGTCTCATCTGCTCCAGTCTGCTGTATCCAGTATCCAGTGTTGCCTCCCTGTACCAAGTGCCCAGCTGTCATCATCGGCAGCTAATCTGGTGAAGATCTGCACTCACCTGCATCTAGTAACCTGTCAGCCTCTACGGCTTCCACCAGGCACTCCTACCCCACTGTGCTCATTGACTGCTGACTCCACTCCAGTGGTCAGTAAGCCAGAGTTGTATGAGAGGTCTCCTCCTACGGAAGTCAGGCTCTCCACAAAGGTACGTGACAAACATTACACATACATAACCAGAGCAAACATTTTGTGGTCTAAACCAGTGGTCTCTAAATGGTGGCCCTTTTTGTCCCACTGATATGGGGCACTTTTTCTTCCACTGACACCAATGGTGGGGCACTATTCCTTCCACTCATACAAACGATGGAACACTATTCCTCTTACTGACACAACCATTGGTCACTTTTCCTACTGATACCAACAACTCGCACTATTCCTCCCATTGATACTAACAATTGGCACTATTCCTCGCACCCATACCAATGGTATGGGGAATTCTTCCTTTTCCTACTGACCACAGGCAATATGTGACTTCTTACTCCCATTGACAACCAAGCCTGAGGCATTGTTTAATTCCACTGACACTGAGGCATTTTTTTTACTCCTAATGGCTACAGTCTGGCTCCCAAAAAATGAAGGACAGTAATCTGGCCCTTTGTTTAGAAGGTTTGAAGACCCCTGGTCTAAACCAAAGTTTATAAACTTGCAGCCAGTCAGATCACTGCTTTGAGAATGGTTAGTCGGCGTGATCCCGGGTTTCCAGGTAAGTGTCAAATAGTTTGGAGATAAGGCCCCTAAATGCGTTGGGTTGAGTTAGCTGGCAATGCACATTTATTTTCTCCATGTATTATGTTACTATGTTCTACCAATAAATGATTTACACTATATAGAGCCTAGCACTGCATGTTATTCCTACAAAACTGGTGGAGGTACTGATATTTTGGTAATCAGAGGGTGGAAATTGGAGTCCTGGAACCAATCATCTTCTGGTCCTTGCCTGCCCTGGGTGTAAAATATATATTATATAGTACAAAAGTCCATCTGTTTGGGTGAGTACAGTTCCTTTGTGTATGGAGTGTAGACCAAACTGTATGCTGAGTCTTTTATTGATATCATGAGTATTTTGTACTATGGATGAAAGGTAGTTCCAGTGTCTAATAGCAAGGCACACTATACACACCTGATTTTGGACACTTTCCAGTTCATCAATATAGCTATGGGAAAGGGATAGGTAAAGGCTGATCATACCCCCTTCCCATTGTCCTATAACCTAACATTCTGAGACTGATTTATTAAAGCAGAGAAGGATTTTCACTCAATAAATTGTGTGAAGATTCACTCCATTTATCAAGTCACGTGAAAAGCAAATTCTAGTTTGTTTCATCTGCACATGACTTTGTAGTTAACGTGAGCATGGCTACAATTTATCGTGTGAAGACTCGAAGACTGGCTGTAAGGGGTGGGTTGGTAGGTGGATGAGTGATGATGGACCTTTCCTCTACGCTTCCCGTTAACTCATTGGATGCCAAGTTCTGGGTCACGTGAGAGGACTACCCCCCCTTTCCAGGTTGCATTATTTGGGCTATGCCAAGTGGTGTCTGGAGCCACTCATGCTAGCACAAAGGTAACACCTCACCCGAAGGTGTGCTCACTAATCCCCGGGGCCAGGTGGGGGCCACAGTCATGTGAAGGATCAAACATTAAAGCAGTCTCCCAACTCACAGACGAGCCATTTGTGTAGTGTTGTATGCGGAGTTCCTCCAGAAGGTGTTGTCCCTTGTCTTACACACTTGTACAGGTGTATGAGTTGCATTAGGAGGGGCATGTGGAGCCTATGCCAACTCCACCAGTGAGTGTACAGAATGGGATCCCGCCGATCACTTAGCACAGGCTTCATGCATGCTCTCACTTGACTCATGCCTTACATACATGACCAGGCGATAGATCTCTGTAACGCTGTTCAGCTTCCAGGGACCAGCGGAGACAGACAGCTAGGGAGGGAGTCAGAACACTGAACCTCTTTGCTACCAGAGCACCCGTCACCTAACCAGGTACCATACCTGGTTGCTGTTTCCTTCTGTGGTTACCTACAGCACTCCTCTTAGACTGACAGGCTGACTTTGTGTTGCAGTGATAGCCACAGATCCCAATGTGTTATTTCAGACCCTGGTTCCTTAGAGAGATGCCAGGACCCCACATGCACCCCTTGAGTAGCTTCAGACCAGGCCTTGAGCAGCTGAAACAACTTTACTGAACTTTTGGCAGAACATGTATGTAGCCATGGCCCAGACCCCTAAAGGTCTAATGATGACTTCCAGAGCCAAGGATAGCTGACATCCATCTTCATAGGATGGGTTACTAGGCATGGTTGGTGCAGATAGAGGAATTGAGTTGGGCACCAGACATTTTGATGATGCAGAACAAAAAAGATTTATTTTCTCTAGGGAGAGGGGGTTAGGGCCAGGACACCCTTTGAGCAGGTTCAAAAGATCTTAACAGACTCTGAGACTCACAAAAATAGAACAGTAGGGTGGTTGTATAGCTCCGGACGCCTTAAAGCTGAACTGCGCCTGAAAGAACTGTCTCCTTTAGCTACTGAACTTGAACTTTGACTTCAACACAGATCTGTACACATACCAAACTTGGTATCCCCATTGTGTAGACCTGGCCTCCATCTCGCAGCCTCCCGTTGCAGCTTCATAAGCTTGAACTCACCATCTTTTAATAAGACTCCTTGGACTCTCTAACAATTGGCCAGGCTAGTTACCACCTAGAAAACTAGATTTGACAGCATCCCTGTTCAAGACCAGGGTGCTACATGCATAACACGCAGTAACGTCTTTTTTCTTACTGAACCTAACTGGCTGCCCCAGGTTACCTGCATAGCATAGGTGAAGTCTCCAAGAAATTCCAAGATTGGCAGTGCTCTAATAGAGAAGTCCATATTTCAGGTTTCTTCCAGTGAATCAGTGCTCCAGGGTGGTCCCAGCAAATCTTCAGCGTAGGTCCCCCATGTGTATACCTCTCAACCTTTTGCGATATGAACGAGGGACACCTATTAGCAAAAGTATGTAGGCATAGGACACATCCCCCGCCACACCCTCTTAAAGGAGAATTATACAAGAAAATGATTAGTTAAACCCACAGCTGTCCTTTATTTAACCACTACTATTCCTTTATACTGGCTTTGGAAATTTGGAAAAATGTGGAAATTGGATGAAAGATTTAGCACTGGGAAACACTTTTTGAGAAATAAAAAGTGCATTTTATCTACAACTATATAGATCAGACCAAAATGAGGGACCCATAAGGAGGAAAGAGGGACAGAGGGACATTGTTCCAAATCAGGGACAGTCCCTCGAAATCAGGTACAGTTGGGAACTATGCTAAGTGTTCCCCAGAGTCCCCTAGGACCCGGATCTCTTCACTTTTATAAAACACTGGCTGAAGGCTGGACTGCAGAGAGAGCCCATGCATACACCGGGGAAAGGGCAGCAAAACTTTAACCCCTTCCCCGTCTTGGGCAGCTTGGTGCTAGCTGCACACAGCCTAGGTGAAACAGTACAAATAGGGAGGCTGAATCTCCCTAATGTGGGCACAGACAACAATGTAAACCTGACGGGGGTTCTGTTCCTTCTCCACTCTATCCAAAACTAAAAAAAAAACAGAAACTGCCTACTTTTCATATTAATCCACTGAATCATGTGATTAGTGCCACAGCATTGGTCAGGTGCTCTATGCCAAAGTACGATAAGCGTTTAGACCAGTGGTTGTCAACCTGTGAGCTAAAGGGGGTCTCAAATGCGGCCCCTGACATCACCAAGGGCCGCATATACTGTTCAATATATGAAATGTTAGGGAGGACTGTTAGAAACTGCAGACCTAATAGAGAGGGTCAGAGTTTGGACGTGCTACATTTTTGGCTGGGGTTACATTGCAGATTATATGAAAGTGGGTACATGTTAAATGTGGCTAGTAGAGATCAATGCTTTTACCCTAATCAATGTTCCTACTACAAATTGCTGAAGTTCGAGGGCCACACATCATATACCAAAAAACCACAGCGGCCCTCGGGCCACAGGTTGGGCACCAGGGACTTAGACAGAGATATTTCCCCATTTATGAGAAACATGACGATTAATGCAACGGTGGTCATGTGCCCTGACTACAAAGGGAGTCCCGAGCATCAGTTCCCCCCAGACAGGTGAGTATTAAGCACCTTCTATTGTTATAGGGGATTCCCAACCTTTTTTAGGTCCTGATGTACCATGATTAACCTTCAAATGTTCATGAAACATAACACATTAGATTACATCATAGGTCTACTTTAAGGGGAAAAAAACAATAACTATTAGGAAGCTTGTATATGATATAAAAATTCTGAATGGCATTTATTGTTTTCCCCAAGACCAGCCGAAGCTGGGGGAACCTGCATGTGCCTTCGCCATCCCTCATAACATTTATGTAGATAGAGCTTCTGCCAGATACAGGCTTTTGAATCAAGCATGTTTGTCTATTCAGCCTCCATTGTCATAGGCACCTTTACACTGCTATCACTGTTGTAATGCAGATCACACATACTGCCCAGTGATCTGGCAGCTAGTGTCTGAAAACCTCAGCGGCATCATTTTACAATAGGTGTTTCAGCGCCACCCAGTGAGCAAACATGTGATCTGCAATCCAGCTTTTCTGAACAAAGCACATCTGCTAGCAAGAGTTGAATTAAGGTAAGGCATTTTTATGGGATACAGCCGTGCCACATACCTACTGGTGTTTTACAGCTCCCTGCCATCATTACTGAAGGTGCCATACAGTAAAAGCACGCTTTCAAGGCATGAACAAAAATCTTGAAAGGTTTTGCGGCATTTTAACAGCCATCATTGTCATTAGGAAAGCAGATTTATGAAAACCCAGAGGAGGTGCAATAGGGACTTTTCCTCCATTTATTTTATATTTATTCGATTTCAGATATTTATATTGCACCGGCAATTTACACACCACTTTTTACATACTCTGCATTCACATCAGTCCCTCCCTTATGGAGCTTACAATCTTAGGACCCTATCTCACATGCATACCTATTTGGACAGGGATCAGTTGACCTAGCAGCATTTCTTCTGAGTTTGGGAGGAAATAGGAGTACCTGGAGGAAACCCACAGAAGCACAGAACATGCAAACTCCATGCAGATGGTGTCAACATGCAGATGGCGTGCAAACAGGGTGATCCAGGTGTGCCTGGGCACACCCACTCACCCTGTGCTGCGCAGATTCCCCCTACTACTTGGCTGCAGAGAAAGACACTGGGGAATCTCCGTGCTCAGTTCCTTTTCTCTGTCTCAAAAGGGAGACATCAGGGGTCTGTTTAGACCCCTGATATTTCATCAAAGCCCCCCCCCCCCCATGAGACTCCTAAAAAAAAATATAAAAAAAAACAATTGTTAAAAAATATTGTAAAAAATAATTTAAAATGACATTGCCCTACTGATATATATATATATCTACACGTGGTTCAGCTTTGGGTGCACACCCTAATGCAATAGGCTGTGCACACCTATGATTGGGATATAAACGGAGGATCTCAGTGCTGCAGAAGTGCGTGCAATAATTGCACTATACTGTTTAGCCAATCATTTTCCACCCAGCTCAGTCAATTTTAAACTGACTCTTCTCAACACAGGTGGTGCTGGAAGGACCCCACACAGCTCAAATCTCAGCAGGAATTGGCCAAAATATGAGCCATATGTGGCCAATTTTAAAGTGGACCTATTGTAAGATGTATTGTCTTATGTTAAATCCTTGCAGGCTAACCAATGTCTAAGTGTAACACTTAAAGGTATTTCATACCTCTCACAGAGATCATGGTGCTGACCTTAAAAATGCATTTATCTGCCTTCCTCTCCAAAAGGACAGCATCATCTTTGTTCAGGCATCATCCAGACTCGGTATCTACATCCTGGACTGGAATGCTGGCTCAGAGGTGACACAATCATATAAATCCTGGTACCTGGTGCAGTTCCTGGCTGCGTTCAAATGGCTGACACAGATGAGATCAGCCCCTCATGTTGTGACTTGCTGCAAACTTACAAAGTTGCAGTCTGATCTCTGGGGAGAGGAAACTAAGGAATGCTTCATCCTACCTGCTCTAAGCCTAGGCTAAGTCCCTTCACTAGAAGTCAAGGACTGCTTTATAACCAGTTCCTGACCACCCGCCATGGATTGACGGTGGCAGTATGGCACTGCTGTGCAAATCGCTGTCATCTGTCGGAGTGCGTGGGAGTGAGTATTGTGGGCGCGCGTGCCCACTGGCTGGAGGGGGAGCCAATCAGCGGGTGGGGCGGACTGGATGTCCGCCGGCCACGCACGATCGCTCCCCCACAGTGACAAAACGGGGATCCGTGAATGTAAACAAGCGGATCCCTGTTCTGACAGGGGAGAGGAGAGTGATTGTATGTTCCCAGTATATGGGAGCAGCGATCGCTCTCCTCCCCCAGTCATTCCAACCCCCATACAGTTAGAACACACTGACAGGGAACACATTTAACCTTTGATCGCCCCATAGTGTTAACCCATTCCCTGCCAGTGACATTTATACAGTAATCAGTGGCTATTTATAGCACTAATCACTGTATAAATGTCACTGGTCCCAAAAAAGTGTCAAAAGTGTCTGATCTGTCCGCCGCAAGATTGCAGTCCTGCTAAAAATCGCAGATTGCCGACGTAAACGCCATAAATCAATTCTCATAGTTTGTAGACGCTATAACTTTTGTGCAAACCAATCAGTATACGCTTATTGTGATTTTTTTAACCAAACATATATAGAAGAATATATATCAGCCTAAATTGATGAGTAAATGTGTTTTTTTATATATATTTTTTTGGGATATGTATTATAGCAAAAAGTAAAAATGATTGTTTTTTTTTCAAAATTGTTTCTCTTTTTTGTTTATAGTGGAGGTGAGCAAATACCACCAAACAAAAGCTCTATTTGTGGGGAAAAAAAGGACATCAATTTTGTTTGGGTACAATGTCGCACAACTGCGCAATTGTAAATTAAAGCGACGCAGTGCTGTATCGCAAAAAGTGTTCTGGTCAGGAAGGGGGCAAATCCTTCCGGGGCTAAAAAAGGTACAGCATTTTTGGAAAACTGCACTATTGCTGTAAAATGCACCATATCAGGAATTTAAGCAGTTACTGTAAGAGACACTTTAAGACCCCTTTCACACTGGGGTGTGTTTCAGGCACTTTAGCGCCTGAAAAATGCCTCTCCTGTCTCACCAGTGTGAAAGCCTAAGTGCTTTCACACTGAGGCGGTACGCTTGCAGGACAGGAAAAAAAGTCCTGCAAGCAGCATCTTTGGGGCAGTGCGGGAACTCCTACACCACCCCTACCATTTAGATGAAAGGGCGCCACTTTCAAATTTCCTTAAAAGCGCTTTGAAAGCAGCGCTAAGCGGGCGCTTTTAACCCCTTCTGGAATTTTTTTGGGTCACTTTTATTCCTATCACAAGGAATGTAAACATCCCTTGTAATAGGAAAAAAGCATGATAGGACCTCTTTAATGTGAGATCAGGGGTCAAAAAGACCTCAGATCTCATATTTACGCTTAAATGCAATACAAAATGTAAAAAAAGTAATTTTTTTTCAATAAAAAAAATGGTTCCTTTAAGGCTATTGGGCGGAAGTGACGTTTGACGTCACTTCCGTCATCCAATTGTATGGAGTCGAGTGGGGGCCATCATTCCCTCACTCGACTTCCTGTCTCTCAGGGGAGAGGATCGAATTGTCTCTGCCGCTACCAACGGATCCGGTAAGCGACGGAGACGACCAGGATGCGGCGGGAGGGTGATCTTGCGGCGAATCCAATTGATCTTGCGGCAAATCCAGACATCAAACAAAACACATGCAAACAAATTTAATGCATAACTAATTGGCCACGGCCTTTATTTATTGGTTTCAATATTTGATTTCATTAACAATACATCAACTTTTATCATATATTTCTTCACAAGGCATAAATATATTAATCCAAACAAGCCAGCTTTAGTAGCTCGGGTTGTCTTAACCATCCATAACTTTTCCATAAAACTTGTCCCCCTTTCTTTCAAAGGTGACCCACCTAAATAAGGCCGCTTTACCTACTTTGCCGGGATCGCTCTGTGATCACTGAGTTTACGAGATCCCGACCCCTTACCACGTGATCAGCTGTCAGCCAATGACAGTTGATCAAGTGATGTAAACAGAAGATCTGTAAGCTGTATTTTTTTTTACCCTAATAAAAATAAGCTGATCACCGGCTTCTGTCAGAGGGACATCGGCCCCTCACACAGAGAGTCGCAGCTGCTCACCTGTGCCCACCAGTGCCATCTGCTAGTACCATCTACCAGTGCCCATAGTGCCACCTACCAGTGCCCACAGCTGCCAATCAATGCCCATCAGTGCCTCATTATCAGTACCACTGATCAGTGCTCATATCATAGTCACCTACCAGTGCCTACCTGTGCCCATCAGTGCAACCCATCAGTGCCCATCAGTGCCACCTATGAGTGCCGCTTATAAGTGCCTTATCATTGCCCATTATTGCCGCCTTATCAGTGCCCATCAGTGCAGCCTATCAGTGCCCATCAGTGCAGCCTCATCAGCGCACATCAATGAAGGAAAAAAATTACCTGTTTTCAAAATTTTATATCAAACTATGAAAGTATTTTTTTTTTCAAAATTTTCGGTCTTTTTTAATTTTTTTTAGCAAAAAAAAAAAAAAAAATAGTGATTAAATTGTGTGAAAAAAAATTATAAAAATTTAATTTGGGTACAGTGTCACATGACCACGCAATTGTCATTCAAACAAAAAGCTGAAAATTGGCCTGGACAGGAAGTTTAAGTGCCCAGTAAGCAAGTGATTGAAATAGGAAGGGAGGGATGGTCGCTCCATCACAGCTGACCTTCTGAGGCGACTGGCAGCTAACCCTTCTCGGAACCCCCTTTTTATAGGGGCTCCAGAGGCTTCCAGAAGTTTCCATGGTCATGTGACCTCGGTTTCAAGGGTCCACCACCTATCAGTCACAAGGCTCCCCTCAATCTCACTCTGCTGACATAATGGAGGAACCTTGAAACCGTCCAGGCTGCTGCTTTCCCGTGAGGAAAAATGGGCTAAGTGGGCCTTGAAACCCCTCTCCTTTCTCCTATACATTTGCATAACACTTTACTGGTTCATGAGTGTTGCAGCTTGGTGTGTTTAAAGGATAAGTTCATCATGTGTAACATGTTACATCCTGTAGGAGTTGTGTAATTAAGGGAGGGAGTGGTGATAAATATAGACAAAAAAAGGGCTGCCACGTCCAATATGCACAAAAGTTTAGGAGATGGGAAAGATATTCCAATCGAAGACTATCCCCCTGGACTTTTAAGGCAGACGTAGTATGAGAAGTACATCAAAAAAAAGGGAAAGGGGAGTATGATAAAAAATTGTACATTTTATTTATACATTGTAGATAAAAATAAAGTGAACAAGAGCATTAGGACACAAATTCGTCACTTTACCAAAGAAAAAACAGAGACAAAGTACATGATATGATGTATAAAAATACAAAAAACAGACATATATTCAAGGTACCACAGTTAACAGCATAGGAAAAAATTGGACTTGATGCATTTGAGATTTGCACTCAGATGACCACTGTGGTGGCAGGGTCCTGGGGCAATGTCACAAACGTCCCAACATTTCGGTTAATCCTTCCTCAGGGGATAATAGGCATCAAGTGAAGTAAAGAAGTGCTGTCTGTAAGAAGTTAAATCATACATGACATAAATATATAAAGTTTATAAAGACAAGTCGAGCGTAGGTTATTGGTAAAAGTGCGCCCACCAAGGAGGGTGGGTATACCACTTACATAAGGACTGGAGGCACCCACAAACCAATTATGCGAGCAGCCCGGGAGGATCTGGGATGCAGGTCCAAAGGGACCGATGGAGGTGTGAGCCCCAGGGGAGGAAGCGTAGGCTGTTGTGCAACCACAAGGGGCCCAAGGTGGCTGTGTCAGCTAGACCACACTGGGAGGTGTGGATTGCACTAGATGAAAAAAGCGTAAAAGAAGTGTGTGTAAAAATCTGGAATGTGTTAACGTAGACAAGGACCAAAAAACGTATATAGTAATACATAGCGTGCCTTAGACTGTGCCAAACATTGCCAAGTGGATCAACAAATAAATAAATAAAAGGGTACTTAAGGCATTAAGTGTACTTGTTGCATACCAAAGACAGCCTATTGCATGAAAGCAAGTTCAAATAGCAAATAAGCCATATCATAGTTATAGAGAGCTCTTGAGCATGTGAGGCACGGGAAAGGAGGCTAAACCGAATGGTAGTCAAAGTTTCATGTTACTTGGTCCATACGATCGATGCGCACAAGGGCTGCATAACGACGATCGGGAGGTGGCCTGGCTATATAGGGCGTACGTGTCCGCAGCAGCCAATCCGGGGGGACACTAGCAGGTGCTGACCGTTTGTGTAATGCGAGCAGGAAGCTTGCATACCAAACACAGTCGGTCCCTCCGGAGCGAACGGCGCGCAGCGCCACCCCGCCCGATGGGCGGGATGACGTCACGCGTCGGACCTCCGCCGGCGGGTGTGTCCAAGCGGACGGAGGTCCGCTAGGACAAAAAGCTTGCTCCAACAAGGAGGAGCCGGAGAGGTCCAAAGACCAGGGCGGCATGACTCCAGTGGAGCCTACCCGCCGGGTGGTGCACAATGCCTCCAATCCAGGGAGCATGTGCGACCTCCAGCGGTGGATGATGTAAAAGGGCAGGTGCAAAAGGAATGGAAATGAATGGATAGTGGGTGATAACACAGTACAATGGCAAGTGGTAGTGGTAGTTCATTGATGCTTCCAGTTAACCTCTTCCTGCCCCCGCTATAGCTGAAAGATGGCTACGGAGCGGGCCTAAATTGCCATGTATGCCCTCCCGTGCATGCGCGCTGCACGCTCTGTAATCAGCGAGTCTATGAGACTTGGCGGATCATAGATCGGAGTAAGGGGTCGGGATCGGCTAAAATCAGCTGACAGGGTGAGGAGAAAAAAAAGCCGATCACCGGCTTCTGTCAGTCCCACACATGGAAAGCCACTGCCTCCTCATCTATGTGCACCAGTACCACCTACAAGTGCCCACCAGTGCCACCTACCAGTGCAAATCAGTGCCCACAGTGCCATCTATCAGTGCCAATCAGTGCTGCCAATCAGTGCCCATCAGTGCCTCGTCATCAATGCTGTCTATCAGTGCCACCCATCAGTGCCACCTATCAGTGCCCACCAGTGCTGCCGAATCAGTGCCCATCAGTGCAGCCTACCAGTGCCAATCAGTACAGCCTGTCAGTGTCTATCAGTGCCTATCAGTGCAGCCTCATCAGCGCACATCAATGAAGGAGATAAATTACCTGTTTGCAAAATTTTATGAATTACTTTTTTTTTTCAAAAATTTTTGGTCTTTTTTTTCTTTAGCAACAAATAAAACCCCCAGTAGTGATTAAATACCACCAAAAGAAAGCTCTATTTATGTGAAAAAAATGATAACAATTTTATTTGGGTGCAGTGTTGCATGTCCGCGCAATTGTCATTCAAAGCGCAACAGCACTGAAAGCTGAAAATTGGCCTAGGCAGGAAGGGGGTTTAGGTGCCCAGTAGGCAAGTGGTTATAGCCAAAAAGCTTACACACAGAGTCTGCAAGAGCCCTGCGGTCTGCTGTTCATGGTGGCAATGCTTTCCAGGCTCCCAACAAAAAAAATAATAAATGCACATTTTTTTACCTGCAGAAAGATGTACATGTATTATTTTTTTGGAAAGGTGAACTTATCCTTTAAGTAGTAAAGCAAAGTTAAGGATAACAGTCCCACAATGTACACCCACAAAAACATGTCAACAATGATGGCTCACATTTTTCTATCCTGATAGTGTATGGGAGGTTAAAGTGAACTAGGTCCTCATAATCCTGTGTGATAAAATAATAATAATATAAGGGGGTGATGTTCTTTAGTTCACTGGAAGAAATGGGCAGGGTTGACAACACTTTGGTATTTCATTGCAGCAGAGGCAGAGTTGTCAGCTAGTAGGTCAGGGGGCAGGATGGTGGGGTGGTCACCACGTCCTTCACGCTTCCCTCCTTGTTGGGTGCCAAATGTGGGTCACATGAGAGGCCTACCCTGGGGTGGGATTTTCTGGGCTATGCTAGGCACTTCAGATAGAGTCTTACACATGGGGTTCCTTTACTTGTGCAGACAGCTGAACTCTAATAAACTCTCTCGATGTACTATACATCACCACAGTCACATGTGCGTTTAGGAGGGACATGCAGAGCCCTTGCCCTTTCCACCTGTCCAGGGTATCACCGCTACCTCACTCCCAGTGATAGTATGGAGCCCTGCCATGCACCTAGCGCTATTCTATGCATGCACTTCACTTAACTCTTCCGTACCTGTGTACAGCAGTGGCGGCTGGTGAAATTTTAGGATGGGCGGGGGGCGCCAGACCCCGCCCTTCCATTTTGATGCTCCCACTTCTCATAAGCCATATAGGGTATACAGCATCGCCAGATAGGGTATACAGCATCACCATATATAGGGTATACAGCATCACAGATAGAGTATCCAGCACATCATCACCAGATATAGAGTATACAGCATCACAGATACAGTATACAGCACAGCATCACCAGATAGGGTATACAGCACAGCATCACCAGACAGGGCTGTATGCATGGGCACCTCTGGGCACTGCCCAGGGGCCCCAAGTACATGGGGGCCCCATGATAATCTTGCATTACATCATACTTGCCAACTATCCTGGATTTGCTGGGACAGTCACACTTTTTACTAAGCTGTCCCGGGATGGCTGTGTCCCGGACAGTGTCCTAGAACCTGTACTGTGCCCTCCTCCCTCCCCCTGTACTGTTCCCTTCTGCCTCCCCCGGTACTGTGCCGTCCTGCCTCCCCCTGTACTGTGCCCTTCTGCCTACCCCTGTACTGGGGCTTTCTGCCTCCCCCTGTACTGTGCCCTTATGCCCCCCTGTACTGTGCCTTTCTGCCTCCCCCTGTACTGTGCCCTTCTGCCTCCCCCTGTACTGTGCCCTTCTGCCTCCCCCTGTACTGTGCCCTCCTGCCTCCCCCTGTACTGTGCCCTTCTGCCTCCCCCTGTACTGTGCCCTTCTGCCTGCCCCATAATGTGTTCTTTGTGGTGTTTAGTCTTTGATTTATGGCATTTTTTTATTGTTTAAAATCGAATTTATTGAAAGTACTAAGAAATATATGCTTATTCTATTAACTATTTATACTTTCATTCTTGAGAGTTGGTGCGTAAATTGGGGCAAGCTGGTAGGGGGCCCCAGTGCATTACTTTGCCCAAGGGCCCATGATGCTATTAAAACAGCTCTGTCACCAGATATAGAGTATACAGCATCACAGATAGAGTATACAGCACAGCATCACCAGATAGGGTATACAGCACAGCATCACCAGATATAGAGTATACTGCATCACCAGATATAGGGTATACAGCATTACCAGATATAGGGTATACAGCATCACCAGATAGGGTACACAGCACAGCATCACCAGATATAGGGTATACAGTATCACCAGATATAGAGTATACAGCTTCACCAGATATAGGGTATACAGCATCACCAGATATAGGGTATACCGCAACACCAGATGTAGGGTATACTGCATCACCAGATATAGGGTATACAGCATCACCAAATATAGAGTATACAGCATCACCAGATATAGGGTATACAGCATCACAGCATCACCAGATATAGAGTATACAGCATCCCTCCCCCCCGTGGGGCTTGCAGCACTGATAGCAGATCCCCCCCCCCCCCGGAGGGCAGTCGGGACATTAAAGTCCCGCACTTACCCTATCTAGGAAGCGGGTGTTTGGTGAGCGGGAGTATGCTTTGCTTCGGCCATGCATCCCCCTGCTTCTCTGAGAAAGGCGTCCAATAGGAACGCCTGACTTCTCCGCCAATCGGGAAACCGGTAACATACTCGCGCTTCCTGATTGGCGGAGAGGCAATTCAGTGTTAGAAAAGCAGATATTCATTTTCTTTTGTAACACATGTGAGTGGGCTTGCCAGCGCCATGCTTTGCGCTCTGAGACACTCTATTTTGAAGCCTTATAGAGCCTATGGCTCTAATCAGGTGTTTTAAAAAAAACCCGGCCAATGTAATTTATGCGGCTAGCGTCCTGAAAGGGGCCGGCCGCATGAATAGGGGGTGGTCGCGGCAGTCACGGTTAGATTCATGCTATGCATGAATCTATCCATTTAGCATAGCGGGGGTGGCAAGGACAGAGGAGGCGGCACCCGTGCCTCCTTAATGGACGGGCCGCCCTTGCTGTACAGGTTGGGGACAGCTGCGGTGTTGATCTGCTCCAGTTGATATGGGAGATGGACCTGCTCACGGAGAGAGTGCTGACAACTCCAGCTGCTAGAAGCTGTCCCTCCTATCACATGGGCATGCACATAGGCTGCTAGAGGAAGCTTTGTTACCCTTGGTAACCACTTGTAAATTCACACTGTATTAACTCTCGTACCATTATCTTCATACCCCAATGTGCTTAGTGACCCAAGCTATACCTATATGTGCCGGCTACTTGCTTTTGCCAGGTCTGAAGTTACCCAAGATGTGTACCTTGAGTAACTTCAGACCAGGCAAAAGCAAAGTTTCAACAGCTTTACTGAGGAATAAATTAACATAAGAGTTCAACATAAAGTGCAGTCTAACATCCCTAGTTCCTAACTCAGGCTTGTGGCTGTTCCCAGCATGCCAGCACAGAAAAGAGTCCATTCTTGGCAGAGTCCATAGTGGTACTCTCCAGGATTGGCATCTTTAGGGCAGACACCTGAGGGCACAAGTGCATTACTTGTCCTCCTGAACTCGACATGTTCAGCTGGCCAGCAGGGCAAAGTCCAGCAGCGGTACCAACAATTATAATGCACAGGACCAGTGGGTTGGACCCAGGAAAGCCCACCAAGAAAAGAACTGGGAAACACATTTAGCCCTAACCTTCCCAACTGGGGCAGCATTAAACTCTACGTGCCTACACACTTACTACAAGAATTTAGTAGCTCACTAGATTTCTGGCAGGATCAATTGGTATTCTTTTTAATACTTGCAGTGTTTTAAATCAGGGTGGGTTTGATTTAAATCAAGTCGATTTAAATCATAATTTATATCACTAGCAAAAAGGCTTGATTTAAATCATAATTTTTAAAAAGCAACTGTCATCTCTGTCCCACAGCCGCTCCTCCTCTGACCCTCTGTTGACTCACCGACAGTGATGCAGCAGTGACACAACAAAGTGAGGGACGTGGTGGCAGCAGGTGAGTGGATGCCCGCTAATTAGCGCTGCCATGATGGATCTGAAATGACAGGTGCTCTTTAAATGTAAGGACTTATTCTTACTGGTAATTAGAATCTTTAATATTTACAAACAAAATAAAGGTTTCCTATTTAGAATAATAAGCTATCAGATTAGTAAAACAGCAATATCAGAAATGATTCAATCATACAGTTTGTAGTGTACATAGATTTGCAAAACAATGGGATAAAGGAATATTCCTGAACTTTGTTTTATCTCATGGACTGTGAAATGCATGTGAATGCATCATCAATTTTTTTATCCACCTTGCTTTAAAAAGGCAAGATATGGGAAGGGTGCATTTATTCCAAATATGTATAGATTTGTTTTTAAATTTTGCCTAGAAATACATTTTAAAGCTGTAGTTTAAGTATGCATATTTTTTGCATTGTTACATTTGTCTAGCTTGAACCAATGTAAATATGAATTTTAGTGTAGAAGGAAAACTGGGCTAATGTTAAAAAGGAGGTCCCTGTCACAGCTGCAGCCTGGCAATATGCAACATACACATCAAGTAAATCTAGAGGAAATGGCCGCGCTAAATTAAACGAAATAAGTGATGGATAATGGAACAAAGTAGGTTAAACTACAGTCATTATACAAATGCAAAAAGAACAGATCGTCCTATGACAGATTGACTAGGAGAAATTAAAACATAGAAAAAATGTCACAATCCCAATCGGCTATACAAGGAGATGGTGAATGTCCATTGGATGCGTGGACCAACTAACAAAATTGTCCTTATATTGTTGAACAGTCAATGAGTACCCTTCAAATGCAGATATAAGGTTGTAATTTTGAACACACCAAGTGCTTCAGTTAACAATCTATAAGTGCCTCCACCAATGAGATTGAATGCTTACCAGAGGTAAGCAGGGTCAAAGCATGCGGCTTAACCCTGCCAGGGCCCCTTAGGGGAAAAAAAAGAGGAAGCAGTCATCTCCACCAAACCAATTGTCTGGTTCAGAGCTGTCCACATTTCCTCAGGGTTCAATGGCCATCCATACATATATGTAAACAGAAGCTCACAATAGTGAAATACTGCTAAAACCAGTAAGTGGGAGAAAAGTATTGCACTTACACAATAAAAATCACCCTGTGCCTTATTCCACTAGCAGACGGTGCCTCCAACTGTAAAATTGGATCCTTACCAGAGGTGAGTAGGGTCAAAGCATATGGCTTAACCCCGCCAGGGCCCCCGAGGGGAGAAGGAAAACGGTCATCACCTGCCGATCGGTTCCTCCAATTCAGAGTTGACAACGATCACTCAGGGTTCAATAACCGTCCATGCCATGCATATAAACAAAAGCCTGCAATAGTGTGATACTGCTAAAAGCCATGCTTGGTGTGCAGAGTCCTGGTGCTGTGCAGCCTCCTTCTCTCTCTGAGATTTCCTCTTGATGTAAATATGAATATGTCATACCTGGAAGATCTCCATTGAAGCTGGAAATCACTATATAAGACACCACTAGAGTGATTGCTGCTAACTTCCGGGTCCAGTGCCAAGTCGCTGCCCTACTGCTTAGTGAATGAACACAGGACGACACTTGCTGGGCATGGGTGCCAATTAGAGAACACTTTACAATACCTCAATGACTGCAAAGCGTTCTCTGATTGGATGAGGTGGAGATCATGAAATCACTGCTTCAAATAATTAGACTACTAATATAAGACTGTTCACCTTGTTGCTTGATATGGCAGTACCCTTAGCTACTGAGGAGGAGGAGGGGGATAAATATCTGTGAAAGTTTGTGAACTTAGTTGTGCTTCCATTCTCTAAAGGGAACAAGCAGAACAAGAAGGAGAGAATAAGGCAAAGGTGACCAGGCAGAGAGGAGTAGAGAGGGAAGAATGGTTGAGTCCACATTAGGTAGAATGAACTAATCAGGTGAAGACATGGAGTCAATCTAATAAAACAAGTTCTTGAGAATTTTTTCCCTTATGGTATAAGGAAGCCACAAGATCTTCCATAGTTTTGATTTTCTGGACCCTGAAAATCCACACGGATGGAGGAACTTCCACATTACAGATGACTTCTATACTTATTTTAAGGAGTTGGAGAAGGATTATGAGTGGTAATTATAACTTTGCCTGTTATAATTACCATATGTAAATACAATACAAATAACTGTTTTATTCTATAAAGCGAATGGATGGAATCTCATTTGTTCTGTCTTCTTAGATGGAAGCCTTTTCAGGGTCATTTGGGTAGTTTCTGTTGTCATTATGATATAAAAAGAGTAAACACAGTTGACTGGTAATAAATGGCTTCAGCCAAACACTAACCATGAGTGGAAGAAAAGTTTTTGTGTTATCATTCATATTCTCTGAAAAATGGCCAAGAAATCATAAATTCTAACAGGGTATGCAAACTTATGAGCACAACTGTATGTACGGCGTGTGGACGTTCAATCCCACCCTTCTACCACCACACATGTATTATACGGTTGTAAAGGGGTTCTATGTATTTTTCTACTTTTGCAGTGAAATTTGTGTCTCCACTATATGTTTATTAAGTTGCCACTCAGCATACCTAAAATATACATTTTTAAATATATTTCTTTCTAGTTATTTCTTTGGGGAAGACTGCAAACTAGTCTGAACATTATGAAAATGAAAGTAAAGGGACAAAGTTGGGACAAGCTGAGTTTCCTCTCATCAATATACAATGCAGAATCCAAGACCTACGATGTTGAACCCTTTGTTAGGACAGACAGTGTTCAAATCTAGTTTAAAAAAAGGAGATATATTTGTTGAGCGCTATAAAGGGGAGAACTGTAGGGGGTTAGTATAAGCAAGTGTTATAACAATCAGTACATATTCTTGTATATGACAGAATATGTATAAATTAAAGGTTCAAAACTGAGACGTCCGTATGCACTGATGAGGAGCACTGAGATGGAGAGGCAGCCAACTGTCAGATAAGAAGAAGCTCTGTGTATAGGGGGAAAGAAGAACAAGCAGCGCCACACTATGTGCAGTAATAGGTAAATAGTACACGTTTAATTGGGGTACACTCACAGGATAGTGGAGGATAAAGGCATGTAGATTATAAGCCATGTAGTCTGCCAGAGGTCCGGGTGAAGGGCTGTGATCTGCAGCGTCCCACGTTGCCGGCTGTACCAGTGGATTTCGGGCCTCCAGGGCGGTGGGCGGAGGAACAGTCAGCCAAGTGTCATCAGGGAGATTGAGAGGCAGCGGTGGGCATGGTATAGATAATGTGCGCTTAGAGCATGCATGCTCCTTCTTCATACCTCCCAACTTTTTGAGATGGGAGCGAGGGACATCTATTAGCAAATGTATGTAAGCCCCCTTAAAGGAGAATTATACACAAAAATGATTAGTTAAACCCACAAGTGCTTAATTTTTAACACTACTATTCCTTTATATTGGCGTTTGAATCAGCAATTTAGTAACTGGGTGGAAGATTTAGCATTGGGAAACACTTTTTGAATGATAAATAGTGCATTTTATATACAACTATATAGATCAGACCAAAATGAGGGACAAATGAGGAGGAATGAAGGACAGAGGGACATTGTTCCAAATGAGGGACAGTCCCTCGAAATCAGGGACAGTTGGGAGCTATGCTTCTTCAGGCCTCCTGGGCAGCCATCTTAGCAGGGTTAAGTAGGGGCGGCGGTGTCAGCGAATCACAAGGCTCAGCGCGCCAACTCAATTCCCCACAGCAGACAATGGCCACAAGTATGATAATAGGTTCTGAGGTCATACATTATAAGCTTATATAGTTTTGGGGGGCAAGCAGTGATAATTAATGGGGGGGGGAGATTGAATGCCTTACCAATGCCAAAAATTAAAATGCCTTACCTGTAAGCACGTACAACATGGACTCAAACAATTCATCACAAAAAACAAAACCTATAAAATGAATGACTTCTACACCTGTTCAACTGAATTTGTAACCTTCTGTCTGACCTGTCCATGTGGTCTCCTCTACGTAGGATGCACCATTAGAATATTGCCCAAAAGATTTGGAGAACACAGATGGGCAGTCGAGCAAGAGTCGGACAAATACAAGACACTTCAAATCCCCAGATACCTTCTGGGTAGAAGGGTAGAAGAATTCCATTAACAACCTGCGGCAGTGTGGATTATAATATCAAAACCCAGGGATCTCCCCAAAGCGGAATGTTTCAAACGTCTCTGCGAGAGGGAGACCTTCTGGATATATACTCTTGATAGCATGTTGCCAGGAGGCCTTAACGAGGACCTAGAAATCCAATCCATCCTATAACTTCAACTCTTAATCATGCACCACCAGTACCAAAATTAGTATACATATATACTGTACATCTGTGATATCTAATGTTCCTCCACATTATCTGTATTTCCAATACAGTGGAACCTTGGTTCACGTGTAACGCGGTTAACAAGCATTTTGAAAGACAAGCATTTTTTTAAAAATAATTCTGACTCGGTTTGAGAGTGCTGTCTCGCAAAATGAGCAGAATTAAGCCTCTGTGCATTCAATACCGCATGTGGCCAAAGGTGCGGGGGCACTGGTGAACCTCGGAGACGCCTCGGAAGCATTCGTAAACTCGTAAATACCCAAAGTGTAAACAGTTCCCGAGCATTTCCGAATGTTTCCAGCTGTTTCCGAGCCTCACCAGCGCCACCACTCCTCTGGCCACATACGGTATTGCATACACCAGGTGCCCCTGGACCTCTGGCCACATACAGTACTGCATTGACAAGCAGTGCTGTGGAACAAATTATCTGAGTTTCCATTGTTTCCTATGGGGAAACATTCTTTGATATATGAGTGATTTGGATTACAAGCATTCTCCTAGAACGGATTATGCTCGTAATCCAATGTTCCACTGATAATATATAACCCCCTATTGTCCCCTCCTATCCTCCTGCCCCCCTTCCCCTCCTGCTCCATACTTCTATTAATCAATTGGGGTTTCTATTGTTTGTTTTTTTATATATATTATTTACTATATATTCTTCTCATCTCCCTCTGGTATAATATCTTACTCCTATTTACTTACTCTATCTTACTGTAACTTAACCTATTAACATTCATGTTTTTAGATGTACACACAGCCCTCTTAATATTTTTAATTTTCTTTCCCATCCTGCAGGACCCTTAAGGTCACCAAAAGGAATCTACAGTAGTATCTATAATCCGCATAAGAGATACTGTATATATAGATATTAATTTCATTTCTATAACAGCTATACTACAATAGAAATTGTGTCATCCTCTTATCCCCCCCCCCAAAAAAAATACCCAAGAAACCCCATTCTCTCTCCCCTCCCCATAAATTATCACTGCTTGCCCCCCAAAATATCAGTACACACTATATAAGGCCCCTTTCACACTTGTGCAACTTGAAAGTCGCGTGGTTTTACCGTGATTTTGCCACAATTTTTTGACGCGATTTTGATGCGACTTGAAGCAATACCTTTGTAATCTTGGACCTCAAGTCGCATCAAAGTCGGCCCAAAGTAGTGCAGGGACTACTTTGAAGTCGCACAGATATGAATGGTACTCATTGAAAATCATGGGGTACTACTTGTCAAGCGACTTTGCAGTCCCAAGTCGCAGGACAAGTCGCACAAGTGTGAAAGAGGCCTAAGTTTGTTTTATCTCATTTTATTTTATCACAGTATACAGTATTTCTTGTTTTTAACTCTATTGTTTGCACCTTCTGAGGCCTGAAGAAGGAGCATGCATGCTCCGAACGCACACCATCTATACCACGCCCACCACTGCCTCTCAATCTCCCTGGTGACACTAGGCTGACTGTTCCTCCGCCAACCTCCCTGGAATCCACCAGCGCGGCCGGCAACGTGGGACGCTACAGATCACAGCCCTTTACCCAGACCTCTGGCAGACAATGTGGCTTTTAATCTACATGTCTTTATCCTCCACTATCTTGTGAGTGTACCCCAATTAAATGTGCACTCTTTTACCTATTACTGCACTTAGAGTGGCGCCGCTTGTTCTTCTCTCTTCAACTCTAATTTACAATTGATAATGAGATCTGCCAGCACAGTACAGACAGGGTTAGTTATGGTAAACACTGACTCCCCAGTCCTTTCCTTGCCATTACACACAAAGGCAAACTTCAGTTCTGGAGTTTTCAGAAAAAAGCAGGTAAAAATCTAAGCAGAAAATGTATTATTTATTTTTAGTTATGCTATGTGAACAGGAAGATGTAATAAATATTAAAAAGATGTTAGTATAACATGGCTGCAAAAGTGGAGAGCATTAATCCTCTGCTGTTCACTTGCTGGAGAGTTTATTCTGCTTCACTTCCTCTTACAGTAATGGTATACACTAGGGGCGTTGTCAGCGTTAGTCCCCCAGGGCATGTACCCTACATCTCTTGCGGAGTGCTCTGGGTTCCCGATGCCATCCCCGTCCACGGCATCTCCCCTACTGGCTGTCTGGGAAATTTCTCTCTGGGCTGAATTTCTGTGACAAATGACACAACAGAAGAGGGGGCCTGGAAGGATATCTCCTATCCGTGCTGTATCTGGGGTCTGTACGTTCAGAGGAGAACAAATGACCTGGGGGGGTAAAAAGACCTGGGGGAGGGTACAAAGATTGGTGCTTGGAAAGAGAGGATTTGTGCTGGGAGAGAGGATTTGAGGTGGAAGTTGATTGTGTTAGGAGGGAGGACTTGGGTTTGGGCCAAGGGAATTTAAGGGATTGGGAGGAGAGGATTTAAGTTAAAGGGGTTGTAAAGCTTCGGGTTTTTTATTTTTAAATAACAAACATGTTATACTTACCTCCTCTGTGCAAGGGTTTTTCACAGAGTGGCCCTGATCCTCTTCTTCTAGGGTCTCCCAGCAGCGCTCCTGTCTCCTCCCCACATCGAGTGCCCCCACAGAGAAGCTCTTTCCCTGGGGGCACTCATGCGGGTGCGCTCCCGAGTCCTGCTGTTGCATCCATTGACACAGACAGCAGGACTTGGCCCCGCCCCCGGCTCTCCTGTCATTGGATTTGATTGACAGCAACGGGAGCCAATGGATCCTGCAGCTATCAATCTATCCAATGAGGACCCGAGACACCGGCTGGAGCGGGTGTGCTTGTCCCCATCCCTGGAACGATGGTGCACTACAGGAGGTTTTCAACTTAAAGTAGAACCATGGGCAAAACTTTTTTTTTCATTTTGGATAGAGTAAGGGAAGGTTATAACCCCTGTCAGATTTTTTTTTCGACATCTCTGTCCCATTCCCCTTCACTTCCTGTCCCATAGCTAAACAGGAGGAAATCTCTGAAAATTAATTTCTTGGGGACCCCAAGCTCACCAGAACTAGTGTCCCCATTGGAAGATTTCCCATCCATTACTTTTCTGGGGACAACCCAAAATTTGGGATTTTCTTTTACTTTCACTTTCAATGATAATGGTATACAGGACAAATAGAGGGTGAATCTCCCTAATGGGGGCACATACATCAATAAAAACTGAAAGGTGTTCTAATCCATCTCCACTCTTTCCAAAGCTAAAAAAAGTTATGCCTTTAGTTATACTTTAATGCATAGAATGCATTAAGGTGAAAAACCATGAGGTTTCACAACCCCTTTAGGACAATTTTTTTATTTGTATTTTTTGGGGGGGAGGGGGGCAGCATATTTATGCTGGGATGGTAGATTTCAGCAGGGGGATTTGTACTGGGAGGAGGGAGAAATTTTGTCATATTTGTTTGGGGAGAATTTTGGCTTGCAGGGGGAACTTGTGCTTGGGGATGAGGGGGCTGAGGAGGGAAAGTTGCACTCTCCTGACCCCTGTGCAAGATGCATTATACACACCTTTGCATTTTGTGCTTTACATTCTCCTTATCCCTGCACTCTATGCATTACATACTCCTGACCCCTGCACTCTAAGCATTATGTACTACTAACCCTGACACTGACTACAGCACTCTTTGCATCACAGACTCCTACACTTTATTGTACATACAGTACAGTAAAACCTTGGATTGTGAGCATAATTTGTTCCGGAAACATGTTTGTAATCCAAAGCACTTGTATATCAAAGCAAAATTAAAAATATACTTGAGATTTGACTTTCTAAATACTTACTTGCCAACACCTGCTTAGTAGACTCTAAGGTAATAAAGAATACCCCTTAAAACGAAACTATATGTTCACGAAACCTAATGTTTGTACAAAGGCCTTGTTTAATACGAGTGTTAGGTTCCAAAATGACATGACATACATGTTATTTCACATCCTCAGACACTACGTTTCTCACGACATCAGTCACAGTCCCAATCATCATGTATTACGAATCTCACGTCCCCAGTCCTCATACATTACGTATCTCACGTCCCTATTCCTCTTACATTTCGTG